>JASVEL010005602.1:0-128566 GCA_032618575.1 Nicotiana noctiflora
TCGCATCCGCCAGCTGTGCGCGGGTCATCCGTCTCCACTCCTGGGGCAGTGTCAATGCGCGGCCCTCAACGCGCAATCCATACAACACCTGCACATCCTGGAGAGTGATCGTAGCCTCTCCAGTAGGCAGGTGAAATGTATGCGTCTCTGGTCGCCACCGCTCTATCAACGTTGTGATGAGCGACCAGTCAAGCTGCATCCATCCCAGCTCAAATATGCTGTATAAGCCGGTCTGCTGTGGAAGGTCTACTACTCGTGGATTAAATGGATGTTGCGCCAAAAACTCCCACAGATCGTCCGGCCTCCTGGGCGTATAGTCTGAAGAGCTAGATGGCCGTGCCAAATAGACTCAGATCTATGGTCACCCTGCAGTACTAATAATCCTGCTGCCAAAGGTCCAGGGTGTGCAAGTTGACGAGATGCCATGTCGTGTACTATAAATAAGAAAAATTAATTATTACATAGAAAAATTTTATAATTTTGTTAACTTAATTAATTAAATTACGTATAATTTAATATAACGGTTTTTTAAAGGTTCCACGCTTGATTTTTGAGGCCCGGGACCACATAATAATGATGAATTATTCTAAATCTCAATTTTAATATTTTCATAATTTTGTTAACTTAATTAATTAAATTACGTATAATTTAATATAACGGTTGTTTAAAGGTTCCAGGCTTGATTTTTGAGGCCCGGGACCACATAATAATGATTAATTATTCTAAATCTGAATTTTAATATTTTCATAATTTTGTTAACTTAATTAATTAAATTACATATAATTTAATATAACGGTTGTTTAAAGGTTCCAGGCTTGATTTTTGAGGCCCGGGACCACATATTAATGATTAATTATTCTAAATCTCACTTTTAATATTTTCATAATTTTGTTAACTTAATTAATTAAATTACGTATAATTTAATATAACGGTTTTTTAAAGGTTCCAGGCTTGATTTTTGAGGCCCGGGACCACATAATAATGATTAATTATTCTAAATCTCAATTTTAATATTTTCATAATTTTGTTAACTTAATTAATTAAATTACGTATAATTTAATATAACGGTTGTTTAAAGGTTCCAGGCTTGATTTTTGAGGTCCGGGACCACATATTAATGATTAATTATTCTAAATCTCACTTTTAATATTTTCATAATTTTGTTAACTTAATTAATTAAATTACGTATAATTTAATATAACGGTTTTTTAAAGGTTCCAGGCTTGATTTTTGAGGTCCGGGACCACATAATAATGATTAATTATTCTAAATCTCACTTTTAATATTTTCATAATTTTGTTAACTTAATTAATTAAATTACGTATAATTTAATATAGCGGTTGTTTAAAGGTTCCAGGCTTGATTTTTGAGGCCCGGGACCACATAATAATGATTAATTATTATAAATCTCAATTTTAATATTTTCATAATTTTGTTAACTTAATTAATTAAATTACGTATAATTTAATATAACGGGTTTTTAAAGGTTCCAGGCTTGATTTTTGAGGCCCGGGACCACATAATAATGATTAATTATTCTAAATCTCAATTTTAATATTTTCATAATTTTGTTAACTTAATTAATTAAATTACGTATAATTTAATATAACGGTTGTTTAAAGGTTCCAGGCTTGATTTTTGAGGCCCGGGACCACATAATAATGATTAATTATTATAAATCTCAATTTTAATATTTTCATAATTTTGTTAACTTAATTAATTAAATTACGTATAATTTAATATAACGATTGTTTAAAGGTTCCAGGCTTGATTTTTGAGGCCCGGGACCACATATTAATGATTAATTATTCTAAATCTCACTTTTAATATTTTCATACTAAAAGACTACGCTAAAATTAAATAAGGCTCTACGCTACAAGGCTCTACGCTAACAGGCTCTACGCTAACAGGCTCTACGCTAACATGATATACAATAACATATTAATGTAATACTAAAACAATAAATATACCAACATTAACATATTTTCTAATAAATTATAAAATAAAATTAATTCAAATACCTCAAATTAAAGTTGTAAAACTGAAATTTTGTTACCGAATTCGTGTCCAATAGTATCTTCGGGTGGGTCCCACTTGTATTGCACTTGAAGGGGACGGGTGGGACTTCGAAATCAAAATTTTGGCAAAAATTTGAAGAGAATTTGAGGGGGGGGCCGAGGGAGGATTTGAGAAATAACAAAGTGTGAGAGTGGAGAGGAAGGAAGGGGCGGATATAACAATGGTAGGCATTTCGCAGTTTTATACTGCGAAATGCAATTCGCAGTACAAAACTGCGAATTGCATTTCGCAGTATAAAACTGCGAAATGCCTTATTTTTAAAAAAAAAAAATTTTTTTATTCATTAACTGTAACGGCCTATTTTTCTAAAAAAAAAAAAATTTTTAATACATTTCGCAGTATAAAACTGCGAAATGTACAAACGGACGTTTGTACATTTCGCAGTTTTATACTGCGAAATGGTTAATTGTGTATTTTTTTTTTTTTGGTTTATTTTGGTATTTTATGTATTTTTTAACATTATTTCGGTTCTGGACTCTAGTTTATTGGAGGGGGGGGGGAGGAGGAGGGATGTCATAGACAATATGTGCAGCTTTTGGGTGTCTAACCGTGAAGGTTGGAAAGCTCCATCTATTAATCATGGCTAAGGGCTATCAGCTGGCTTGTTTGCGTCCTATAATAGTGGTTAATGTTAAATCCATAATTTCCACTAATTTCCAGATATCCTTGACTTGTTTAGGTATTCTTCATTGAGGCTTCCATTCCTTATTAATGCATTTTGTTAGAAGCATCGAATCAGTGTCTCCGTAGGCCATGTTTAAGCCTCTACTTGCATGCAATTTTAGACCATAAAGCATTGCTTCTGCTTCTGCGAGATTGTTGGTGCCTGGTCTTACATGGAGGGCATAAGCAAAGATGATCTTTCCTTCTCTATTTCTAATCAGGCCTCCTCCTCCACATTGTCCTTGGATACAGCTACCATCACTATTGAGTTAAGTACAACTAATGATTTCATGCACTTAAGGTCAATAAGTCTGAAGTGAATAATTACACTTTAGATGCACTTAAGGCCAAAAAGTCAGAAGGAAAAAATTACACTTCAGAAGTGCAGCAAACATTTTCTACACTTAAGGCCAATAAGCCTGAAGTGAAAAATTATACTTCAGATGCACTTAAGGGTAAAAGATCTAAACTGAAAAATTGCAGTTCAGATGCACAAAAGGCTAAAACGTCTAAAGTGCAACAAACATTTTTCTTCACTTAAAGCCAATAAATCTAAAGTGAAAAATTACACTTCAGATGCACCTAAGGCCAAAAGATCTGAAGTGCAACAAACGTTTTACTACACTTAAGGTGAATAATTCTGAAGTGAAATATTGCACTTCAGATGCACTTAAGGCCAAAAGGTCAGAAGTGCAACCAATATTTTCATACACTTAAGGCCAAATCGGCGTGAAGTGCAAATTGCCTAGAAAGAGAAATTTATTTTTCGAATTTTAATAATCCAATATATGATTTAGTACCTAAAATCTACTCCAAATGAGCTCAAATTTGTAACATAACCTCCAAATATCATCAGGAACAAACTTCAATCAAGAATTTGTCAAAATAACAATAAATCTAGCGAACCCACTCTGCAATT
Source organism: Nicotiana noctiflora (assembly GCA_032618575.1). Classification (NCBI taxonomy): domain Eukaryota; kingdom Viridiplantae; phylum Streptophyta; class Magnoliopsida; order Solanales; family Solanaceae; genus Nicotiana; species Nicotiana noctiflora. The sequence continues at coordinate 3,662 of JASVEL010005602.1, forward strand.
AAACCCAAAAAAAAAAATACTAAACAATAGTAAAAAATAAAGTCCTACAACAGCTCACCATTGTAAAACATTATAAACTATCTTAAAATATGTTTATAAATACCATATAAAATCAATATTACCGGAAGAAGAAGAAGAAGAAAAAGAGAAGAATAAGAAGAAGAAAAATATTTGAAGTTGTTTGAAAAGTGGGTACAAGTTAAATGAAGACACCCAAATAGGGCACATGTGCAATTTTTTGAACTTAAGGCCAAGAAATTTGAAGTGAAACATTTCACTTCAAAACTTAAGGCCAAAAGGTCTGAAGTGCAACAAATATTTTACTACACTTAAGGCCAATAAGTTAGAAGTGAAAAATTAACTGAAAAAACGTTTTACTACACTGGTATCTCAACTAAATTATTTATCGAAAAGAGCAAAACGGATTCATATTTTAAGCTAGATACAGAAATGGGAGACTACAAGTTTGTTAGTACTACATATTATGTTACGCGGCACCTTCCTGAGATTATTTGGAAGGGCCACGTAAGGCTAAGCAACTGATCAGTGCAGTTGTTGTCCGCCAACTATGATCCCGCCGTACTCTAGACTAGATTGTTAGTGCCATACGGGAAAACCAATATCAAGAGCAAATGAGAGGACAAAAATGAGAATTGAGATTTAAAGAAAGCTTGATTGCATTAATGAAAGCTATTATAGAAAAGCAATGTGGTGTAGAGGGAGAGAGACACCAGTACAGAGAATTGCTTGCTTGCTTGAAAGTTTTGATTGCTTGATCCCCTTTAATAATACATTTTAGAAAATAATCCAAAGGTACAATACTATACTAGAATTCGCTAGAGAAACATAATGGAATTACTTGAAATAAAACTACTCTATTTACAATAAAAATGACTTAGTTTTCTAAAAGGCAGCAGCAGGTCCGTTTTCAGCAGCATTTTCTTTGGCATCACGGTCTGCGCGCACGATGTTGTCTGCGCACGCGATGTTGTTGGAATCTGCCTCGCGCTGGCGAGGGATATCGGTGGGGCGACAAAAGCACTTGTGCACTTATCACTTGACGCGGCCAAGACCACGAGGTCGTCTATGGCACTAGGCATTAGGAGGCTTGCTAGGACACCATGGGGCATGCCCAAGGGGCCATGGGACATGGCTTGAAAGCTGCCCATGACATTTTCCTCCACCTGAGTTGGCGACGTCCTTCGCGCCTTACTTACAAAATAATCTTCAATGAGGCTTTTGTAGTCTTTGAGGTTGGTTCCCCTCTCCCAAGTATTCTCTTCTGCATCATAGCCCTGCCATTTCACCAAGAATTCTTGGTGATCTTTCCTTGAGTCACGATTCACTTTGTCATAATGGATAGCTTTAACACGCCTTTTCCCTGTTGGATTGGGACCTCGAATACTGGATATTGTAATCTGGCTCCTTGAAGGATCCTCCATGTCTTCTCGAAAAGGTTTCAAGACACTGACATGGAAGACATGATGAATCCTTCACCAAGCTGGGGTATCCACCTGATATGCAACTTTCCCAATGCGCCTCTCAATGGACACGGGTCCAATATATTTTTGCAATAGGCGAGGGTCATGACTCCCGCAAATAATTACTGCTTTGGGATTTTGACCATCACTTTGTCTCCTACTTGATATTCAACAAAGCAACGATTCTGATCAACATGCCTCTTAATCCGCTTTTGAGATTGGACAAGATAACTCCGTACCATCTCCAGATTCTGCTTCCACTCTTTTGAGAAGCTAGCAGCTTGATGAGACTTAGCCGTGTTTGGTGCATTCACAGTGTGTAGGAGTAGCGGTTGATGTCCGGTAATAATTTCAAAAGCGCTTTTGTTCGTACTAGAGCTCTTTTGTGAATTGATACAAAATTGGGCAGCCTCCAGAAGCTTCACCCAATTCTTCTATGATCTGATCACAAAGTGGCGGAGATATCCTCCAACATACCATTGAACTGCTCCGTTGGCCATCAGATTGTGGATGAAAACTTGAGTTGTGACTCAATTTTGACCCCTGGCACTTAAAGAGTTGAGTCTAAAAGTTGCTAGTGAAGCGTGAGTCGCATCACAAACAATGTCTTTGGGCATGCCCCAATATTTGACAACATGAGAGAAGAAGAATCGAGTTATATATTCTGCAGATATATATTGTGGGGGTACAATAAAGGTGGCATACTTAGAAAATCGGTCCACCACAACCAAGATAGTAGTGAGATCTCTGACCTTGGGCAATCTAGTGATGAAATCCAGGGAGACGCTTTCCCAATGTCTCTTTGGGATAGCTAGTGATTCCAAGAGTACTGCTTGTGTCAAGAGGTCCGACTTGTCCTTCTGGCATATTAGACAAGTCTTCACATATTGAGCGACATCATTGGCCATTTAGGGTCAATAATAGGCACGATGCAGTAACACCATGGTGCATTATTTATCGGGATGACCGGCCTACAGAGTATCATGACATTCCGCTATAAGTGTCCTCTGCAGATCTCCTCTCTTTGAAACATAAAGTTGGTTCCCTTTGACTTTCAGAAAACCATCTTTCATGTGGAACTGGCGAGTTTTGCCCCGCCCTACCAAATCAACCAAATACTGAGCAGCAAGATCCTTGGTGAGTAGATTTTATATCTGGTCTTTGATGGAGGTGGCTACTTTGCTCCCCCTTAGGGTGGTGAGTAGGCACACCAATGCTAGGTCATCTCTCGGAATGAGTGAATCAGTAACATGATTGGTCTTTCCACTACGGTACTCTAGATTGAAGTCGAATTCAGCTAGCAGTTCCTGCCACCTGGCCTGTCGACCATTCAATTTCGGCTGGGTCATGAAATGGATAATAGTTGTGTTGTCTGTCTTGACCAAGAATGGGGTTCCCAACAGATAGCGCCTCCAAAGGCGCAAGCAATGGACGACAGCTAGTAATTCTTTATTATGGGTGACATAGCACCGCTCTGCATCCTTCAGCTTCTAACTCTTATACGCTACATGATGCCCTTCTTGTATTAAGACCCCACCGTGAGCATAGTCAGATGCATCCGTTTGTACCTCGAACGGTGTGGTAAAATCAGGGAGGGCCTTAGAGATAGAACCAATAATTGCATTGAAGGCACCTACTGGTTCAGTCTGGTCTGCATCGTCTGAGTCGTCATCTGTTCCATCATCAGTAGCCTGATGGGCGTTCATCTATGTATGTGGGCATTCATTATTCCAATGTGGTCTTCCACAATAACAGTATCCTGAAGGAGGCTTTCTCTCCCAGTCATTGTTATTTGACACAACATTGTTGCTGCCTGAGGAAGGATCTCTAGATTTATTTGACTTTCGGTCTCCTCCACTTTTGCTAGGGCCACCGTTGCGAGGCTGGCCCCCTTTGAACCCTTCTCGGGCTGGTGGCTAAGGCCTGTCCTTTCGAGCTTCCATTTGATAGTCCCCAAGGCATCAACCGCTTGAATCGCCTTGAGAAGGGTATATACCCTTTATCTTTGTAGCTCTACGCAGGTATAAGGTTTCATCCCTTCCATGAAGGTAAAGAGTTTGTCCTTGTCCCCCATGTCGCATATGCTTTGCATGAGTACGGAGAATTCTCGCACGTAGTCCCGCACTAATTTTGTCTAGCGGAGCTCCCGTAGTTTTCTCCTCATTGTATTCAACATTCTCAGGGAAGAACTGCATGTGTATAGCTGCCTTCAATTCTATCCATGTCTCAAGAGCATCTTCACCGACCTTGATGGCTTCGTACTTTACCCGCCACCAGAGTTTAGCATCACCCTGAAGATATATAGCAGCAGTTGCTACCTTCTTGGCTTCCTCCAGGTCCCCAACAACATCGAAATACTGTTCGACATCAAAGATGAAGTTTTCCACTTCCTTGGCATTCCTAGCTCCACTGTATGGCTTTAACTCGGGAATTTTCAGTTTCTTTATCGCGGAAGCGGAGTTCACAGCACCTCCAATTTGGTTTCCACCTAGTCGAAGTAGGCCCTGTAAAGCATCATTGACAACATTGAGTTGGTCTGTCAATTTGTCAATAGTTTGTTGCATGGTAGTCACATTTTCTGCCTCTTGTGCCCTGTGGGCTAAATCCTCGGTACACTTTTATTGGAGCCTCTTAAATTTCTCAAAAATACTGGCTGCCTATGTGGCTGTCGTCTACCGTCTCCCTCGAAGTTGTGATGGTTGTTTTTAACGTCAACTTCGAGCTGAAGAACCCTGCAGTCCAGGTCATCCAACCTTTGCAGTAGGCTGGTTCTTAGTTCAGGCATCGTATCCACAATTGGCCGCAAAACCTCAATTTTCCCTTTAAGATATGCAATGCAGTCCATATGATTCATCATGGTCAGGAATGGTGGTAATGTTAATACGTTTCCTCGTCCGTTGTGGAGCCTAGGCTCTGATACCAACTGTTACGCGCCGCCTTCCTAAGATTCATTGGAAGGACAACATAAGGCTAAGCAACTGATGTCAGTGCAGTTATTGTCTGCCAACTGAGGTCTCCACCGTACACTAGACTAGATTGTCAGTGCCATACGGGAAAACCAATATCAAGAGCAATTGAGAGAACAAAAATGAGAATTGAGATTTAAAGAAAGCTTTATTGCATTAATGAATGCTATTATAGAAAAGCAATGTGGTGTAGAGGGAGAGAGACACCAGTACAGAGAATTGCTTGCTTGCTTGAAAGTTTTGATTGCTTGATCTCCCTTAATAATACATTTTAAAAAATAATCCAAAGCTACAATACTATACTATAATTCGCTAGAGAAACATAATGGAAGTACTTGAAATAAAACTACTCTATTTACAATAAAATGACTTAGTTTTCTAAAAGGCAGCGACAAGTTCGTTTTCAGCAGCATTGTCTTTGGCATCACGGTCTGCGTGCGCGGTGTTGTCTATGTGCACGACATTGTTAGAATCTGCCTGCGGCTGGGTACTGGCAAGGGATATTGGTGGGGCGACAGAGGCACCTGTGCGCTTGTCACTTGGCACGGCCTACACCACGGGGCAGTCCGTGGCGCTAGACATTGGGAGGCTTGCTAGGATGCCATGGGGCGCACCCAAGGAGTCATGGGGCATGGCTGAAAAGCCACCCATGAGAGTTATCATGTAAACTTAATACCTTTAGGAACACGTTAGCTTTCCTACTAGAATAATTGCTTTTAGAATAAAGATATATTTTTAGTCATGTAATTCTATAATGTTTAGGATATATTTCTTAAAAAATTCTGTTACTAATTTAATTTGAAAATGTATTATAATGTGCTATTACTAACTAAATTTGAGAATGTATTACATTGTCCAAATTTATTTAGAAAAAAGAGAGTCTATACTATTATAAAGGTACGAATACAATATTGATATACCAAAATAATCCTAAAATATTAAATAGAAGAACTTATAGAAAAAGAATTTAAATGACATATTTTTTTGGACTACAAGACCTTCAATGTTACTTTTGTAATATTTAATATCTTAAAAATGATATATTTTGTCTATTAAATTTTTATTAATAATATGTAGGAAGTTTGAATAAAATCAATTTCATAAGAATCCTCCCTATATCATATTACCACTCCATAATATCTAATACTAAGAGAAAATAAAAGGAATATTAAACGAACTACATAAAGTGTTGAAATTGAGAAAAAATATACCCATATTATATTTGAACTATTTCCTACTCAAATAATATATCCTTTAATCAATTTTCCTGGTAATATTGAAAAATACACTCAATTATTAAACAACAACAAAGAAAATATTTGAAAATATAAATGTGTGAGAAATATAAAGAAAAACGGTTGATAAGGGTCAATACACTAATGATTCTACACACATAAAGATCTAAAAGTAGAATGTCTTTGGAAAAAAAAAATTTAGTGGATAAAATAATAATTAAGATTAGTCTTCAAATAAGAGATGAACTAATATTAAAAATGTGGATTGTGACGACCCACCATGTCGTCACGTGAGTTACCACCCCGGTTTCTCCATATTATGTTCCTGTATGATTAAATATCAGTGTTTGAGTTGATCGAATAGAGTTGGATTGGTTTTAGCTGGAAAAGAGGCACTTATCCTCTTAGAACGAAGTTTGTTGTGGAAAAGTCAACCGAATATTGACTAGGTAGTTATAGGGCTCGGATGTGAGTTCTCGTGGTTCGGTTAGCTTCGGGGATGATTTATGACTTAGGAGAGCGATCAGAATTTGGAGATCCGGTGTAGAATTAGGCTTGAATTGGCGAAGTTTAAATTTTGGCGAATTTCGGTTGATAGGTGAGATTTTGATCCGATGGTTAGAATGGAATTTTAAGAGTTGAAGCAGCTTCGTTAGGTGATTTTGGATAGGTCTGCAAATTTTCAGGTCATTCGGACGTCGTTTGGTCGGGTTCTTGATCGAATGTGAGTTTCGGAAGTTTTAGTTTAACTTAGGCTTGAATCTGTGGTGAATTGAGGATTTTGTGTTATTGGACGTATTTTGATGATTGGAATAAGTTCGTATGATGTTTTGGGGGTATGTTGGTGTCTCGGGTTGAGGTCCCGGGGGCCTCGGGATGAATTCGGGTGGTCAAACGGACCAAAATTTGGTTATTAAAAACTGCTGGTTGCAGCAGTTATTGCAGAAGAGAAATTGGCCTATGCGATCGCATGCATTGAGTCGCGATCGCATAGCATAGGGCCGTGAAGCATTGCAATCGCATGGTGTAGTCCACGATCGCATAAGAGGAATGTAGGGGGCAACATAATTTTGTACTATGTGTTCGTATAAGTCTTGGACGCGATCGCAAAGGCTTGAGGAGCAGTAAACTGCGATCGCATAGCCTGGTTGCGTTTGCGTAGAAAGTTTTGAGTACCTGGAAATTTGTTCATCGTGATCGCATGCCTAAAGCTGCGATAGCATAGAGTAAAATCTGGCGACCAGAATGGGTTTTTATAATATTAAAATTGCGATCCCATCACTTTTTTCACCATTTTTGCACTACATTGAGAGATTGTTGATAGATTTTAAAGGAGATTTCGACGGAAAGTGATTGGAGGTAAGTCTCGTGGCCTAGATACATTATTTAATTGAAGAATCACCCATTAATTCTCTGAAAATTAGATAAAAATATGAATAAATTAGGGCTTGGTTTTTGGAAAGCAAATTCGAAATTTGAAGGGCCATTTGAACTCCTATTTTGATGAATTTTATATGTACGGACTCGTGGCGAGATGAGGAATCCGGTGATGTGAATTTCGTAATTTTCTAAGAAGCGGGACCGGGGATCGAGTTTTGCTAACTTCGTGTTTTGGGTGTTTTTCAAGTTCTTTCGATTGGGTTATGTCCCATTAGCTTATTATAACCTATTCCTTGTGGTTTTGGTCAGATTCCACACTCGAGGAGGTCGATTTGCGAGGAAAATGCAAGGCGAGCTAGGATATTTGGCCGGTTTGAGGTGAGTAAAGGTTATGAATGATGTACTAAGGGTTTGAAACCTCGTATTTGCACTATATGGTGCTATGTTGAGATGAAACGCATGCCGTGTGATGAGTGTGGTGATGTTGCAGCTGGGGACTCGGACTTGGTCCATACTGATTGATGACTTACTGTACTTTTGACTAAGACTGAGCTTATATCCGTATATTTGGGGCCTTGTGCCGATCTGTAGATCCTTTAGGGGAGCCTGTTGAGCTAATTGACCTCATGTTACCTATTGAACACATACTCCTAGCCATGTCTTAAACTGTAAAACATAATATGAACCGGTATTCGCAAGTTGCGCTCTAAATGAGAAATACCTAGGGTTGAATACCTTGTCTTAGCTGAGCGGGCCCGAGAGGCCAAGTCTATATTGACTGAGAGGGGTCAAGGACCCCATAGTGAGGGTATTTGATATATACCGGATCGGGCTGCATGTCGCAATAGTATATACATATACATGTATTGGATCGGACTGCATGTTGATATATATATATATATATATATATATATATATATATATATATATCGGACTGCACGTTGCAGTAGTATATTATATATGGATCGGACTATACGTCACAGTGATATATTATAAGGATTGGACTGCACGCCGCTGTGATATACTATATGGATCGGACTGCACGCCATAGTATTATAGCGCTTCGGCTGAAGGAGCCCCCCCCCGGAGTCTGCACACACCCCTAGTGAGCGCAGTCGACTATTTTATTAGATCAAGCTACGCGCTGCAGCATTATATACATTATATTGGATCGGGTTGCGCGCTGCAGCATGATATATAGTATATTGGATTGGGCTGCACGCCGCAGCAGTATTAGGTATGGATCGGGCTACGCGCCGCTGTAGTGTTGGTAAATTGTCGGACCATAGAGGATTTTACCAGTTTTCCCTAATTAGCATATATTTACTGCATTTACTGTTGGTTATAGAACTGTGTAATGTTCTTACAGGATTTCTTATTTTCAGTTGTTATTTGTTGCTATTACTCATTGAGTTGGAGTACTCACTTTACTCCTTGCACCCTATTTGCAGATATAGGGAATCCCGGAGTCTTAGCTGAGCTTATTTGTTGCTGCCCAGTTTGGTACCAGAGTCATCAAAGTAGCTGCCGGCATCCGCAGGACCTGATTCTCCTCTTATCTTTTCCTTTACTTTCTCATCTAGTTTACCGTGTATAGGATATTGATCAGTTGTATCTAGAGTCTTAAATATGCGATGCTAAATCTATTGGGCTATTATTACTGTTATTATAGTTTCCACACTATTTTAATATTAATAAATCGAGAGTTTATGCTTAATTGGTATTTTAAGTTTAATAATTGGAATGGAAATTATTAAATGGTCGGGCTTGCCTAACAAGGTGTTGGGCGCCATCACGATCGGGGTTTGGGTCGTGACAAGTTGGTCTCAGAGCCTAGGTTACCAAGTCTCGCGAGTCATGAGCCGGTTTAGTAGAGTCTCGCAGATCGGTACGAAGACGTTGTACTTATCCTCGGGAGGCTGCAGAACCTTTAGGAAAAACTTCCCATTCTTGGAATTCTTATCGTGCGTACATGATTCATCCTGAGATATAACTCTTGAAATTCCTTCCACAAGTCTATTTGCGCAGATGAGCGCTCAGTAGTGTATGTGTCGTGATGGCTTGTGATTTTCTGATCGAGGGGCGAGAGGCAATCTTTGTGAGTATGTTGGGCTAGTCTGGAGGACTTGAGGCCGAATCTTTGCATGTGGCTTGAGCACCGAGGTGTTGATCGTGTGAGCAAGTGTCTTGAACTTCTATGTTCAATATTGTCCTAATTAGCCGGAATGGCGGGTGGATATTCATGTGATAAGTATGTTAGTACCGTGAGATGTTCCCACGTGATCTTGGTAGTGACGAAGGACTTTGCTGGATAATAGATGAAATGTTAAGTGTTCGTTTCCCGTTGTGATTTGTTGTGTATCCTCGAGTTATGGGCGTGTGAAGAATAATTTCGTATTACCTGGTTGAGAAGTAAGGTGCACTATGTGTGGCAGTATGAGTTCAGACTTAGGAAGACTAAATTGGTTGTGTTATGTGTATGATGGTGGAATGTGTGCTGAAATACAAAATTGAGGCAAAGCGGGTGGGTTATCTCCTGCGGAGTATTCTTGCGTGGTATGAACCTTGTGTGTATGTTAGAAGATCTCATGCGTAATTGAAGGGTATGTGTTGAAATTTGGGAATTTGAGTCGCTTAAGAGAGTGGACTCAGCGGATGTGGGATGAACGCGAGGTGTGCAGAGGATTTCAGTACCAGATAATCTGTTTTTTCATAAACTAGTAGATGATTTGAGTCTAATCTCACTATAATATTGTGGCGTTATTAGAGTAAAAGTATTATGGGTTATTTAATGTGTTGTGATAGATGGCTTCGAGCCAAGTTGGGGAGGTTGCCACTGATTAGCAGGTTGCACAGTTATGTGCTATGTTGGTCCGTTTCGAGGTATGCTGGTGGATCAATTCTAGTTGCAGGAATCGAGTCGAGCATGGCATGCGTGAGGGGAAAATTTTGATAAAGATTATGCGATGCTTCGTAGATGTGTGGAAATAATGGGATGTTTTGAGCTGTTGTTAGTAAAGGATGCTCAGTGTACAGAAAAGGAAGATAGTTGTTCGTATTGGTATGAGATCGTGTTCTGTGGTGTAAGAGTGCTAATAAGGCACGATTAGTTCTGTTCGTATAGTTAGATAATTTACAGTGGTATAAGAGTGAATGACTCTCGAGGATGGTTTTATTGTGTTCAAGTTTTTTGCATGTAATACTCTGGTGTCTTAAGGTTGTGTATGTGGCTAGAGACTGTGTTTCCATTAGAAAAGATCAAGACTTATGGTGTTTTATGTTAATTACGGGATTCTATGGATCAGTATTTGGAGAGTAATGGTAACGATTTTCAGATTCGCAGGAAGTTCTTCGGGGTAAGGTACTCTGGAATGTGGTATTTCTAGGAGAGGTCGAGAGAGTATTCAGTGGCCATGGGTATTAGACAGTGTGGTCTTATGTGCGAGTCTCGTGTGGTAAGCCTGGATTGAGGCATTATGATGCTACAACGATGGAGAAACCAAGTGAATGGTGAATAACAAGAGAAATTAGATAGATGGGATAGCTTGCTTAGCTGGGCTTGGATAGAAAGATTTAGTCCAGTCAGTTTAGCTTCTACAAATGGAACTGGCTGAAGTGTTCCTGTTGAGCTTCACCGTGGTTCGGAGGTGCATATATATCTTTGGGCATGCAAGTCATGGAATGGGAAGTGATGTCTCATCGAGATGGGATTGATGGAGAGTTCTTGACTAGTAGTGTACATAGATGTTTGTGGTTAGGAAGAGAGATGGAATTCTCATGTTATACTAGTGTGGTGTGGTATATACGATATGTTGTGGAGGATTGGGGTTGTGTGTGTAAGGTTACGATTCATTTCATAATGGAAAGTTATTAAATTCTTAAAAAGCACAGGCAGCTACGTGTGATTTAAGAATCGATCTTCAGATGATTAAAGAAAATGGTACTTCTATTCTAGTGGTTTGGCGAGGGTATATGTTAAAAAAAGGCAAGGTGATGTAAACTGATAAAACTTCGGTGGTATTGCGGCATTTTCTTGTTGAATTGATTGTTGATAATTGAGTTTGTTGATGGCACATGGGAATTTGAGAATATCTTCGTGGAATGATTGAGTAGTTGGTACGTAATATGTATTCATGCTGCAGAATTGGGATCAGGTGCAATGATTCGTGTGTTATATAGAGTTGGAGGATGGGAGTACCAGATACAGTCTATGTCGTGGTTGTGGATTATGTGTATTCAGCATCGCTTAGCGGCTATTGGGATTTGGAGGCCCGAGTGGATCCTCCTTTGCTTGGTATATTAGATTTTTGATATGCTATTGGGTTGTATACTAGTTGTCTCAGTGTTGGGTTATTCTGAACTATTATGCTTTGGGTTATGTCGGAAAATGCCACAGGTTGCATGGCAAGGTGCATCGGATTATGTTCTAGCAGAGCGGCTTGTATTCCAAAGACCAGCGGATGGCTAGAAAATATTGCCTTGTCGATGGGGCCTTCGTGGGGGATGTCAGTGCAGAGGTTTCTACCATTGATTCAGTTCCGATATTGAGGGACTTTTTCTTTTTTTGATGCGTGATCCAGTATGAGTTGTCTTGGTTGGCTCCGTATCGTATTATCGAGGGATAGGTTGACTCGATCGTTGTTGAGCTTATTAGCTATCTAGAGAGATCTATGAGTTTTTTTCTGTGTTGCGAGACGTTATAATTTACGGACTATGGGCACATATGGTGTGGTGATATCGGGATTCATAGTGGAAGTTGAGAGGAAAACCTCAGTTATGCTTGAGTTTTGTAGCTTATAACGCTATATGTAGGTATTGTATGCACTTAGTATGCTTACAACCTGTACTCGATATTTTGTTGTAATGAGAAAATTTAGCTCAATGTGCATCTCCTTATGTGAAATATATATATGGATTGGATGACACACTGCCATGAGTGTGTGTGGATCGGATGGCATGCTGCCATGAGTATGTGTGGATCGGATAGCATGCCGCCATGAGTATGTGTGGATCGGATGACACGCCGCCATGAGTATGTGTGGAACGGATGGCACGCCGCCATGGAATATTATCTGGGTCGGGTTGCACGCCATAATAGTGTGATTATGGGAATAGTTTACCATATGCCATCTTGTATACCTTATTTCCTAGTTTCTAAGGAAAGTCCGTATTGGGTGTTGCTCAGCGAATGGCGATCCGGCTGTGCCCTTTCAGGATCGTATGGTGTATATTACTTGCTTCTATAGTTATAATGATTTGTTTGGGTTCCCGATATCCATCGTGTGTGGTTGTCAAGTTCGAGTATAGTGACTTGAGGTGCTTCATGTGTAATAGTGTTTGGATAAGATCGCGCATTTATAGCGAGGCTATGTAGAAATTAGACCCTTCAGTGTAGATTCAGGTATTCTACTTCTATGATGTGGGATAGGGTCCCAGCCTTGTATTGTGATGGTACTGAGGAGTTTGAGTTACAGCTTCTTTGTTTGAGTCATTTGTCATAATTTGGATATGTTCAGACTGCCCTTCATTGGTGCGTGGATTATGCAAGTTGTGGCTTAGGCCTGTGTTGAGGTGTCATATCACCAGAGTGGTGTTTTGGGTTCGAGGTGATCATTGGAGTCATTAATGAATTTGAACAGATGCGATTTCAGCTTATTAGAAGGAAAAAATCGATGTCTGGTCCGAAAATCTACTGTGGCACTGGTCAAAAGGGAAATGGCTTCGCGTATGGGTAATCTGAAGAATGGTTGTGGTTTATCGCGTGTATTGATTAGCGTTGGTGGTATATGAAAGTGTTGGAATAAGACTTTAGCTAATAAGGGTCCTTATCGGTAATTGAGTATTGTGGGCAACTACTAAGAATAGAGACTACCGTTTCGATGTTAGATTGTGTGGTATGTGGTATGATTTCACCTGAGGTTGCAGGTGTGGGTTATTACAGCTGGTTAGGGTTTATTCTAGGCATGATTTCGGAAAGTGCAATGTGGTTCTACGGTTATGATCTAGATGGGCTGTGAAATTTTAGTTGTGATGTATTATCAGACCTATGTGAGGAGGGTGACGTGGGATCACCCCAGGAGTATGTTTGGTAAGGTCATTCAACTATTGGTTGGCTTCTAGTACAACTCTGAGTACGCTCGAGGACGAGCGTTGGTTTAACTTGGGGAGGATGTGATGACCCGACCCGTCGTCACGTGAGTTACCATCCTGTTTTCCCCATATTATGTTCCTCTATGATTTAATATCAGTGTTTGAGTTGATCGGATAGAGTTGGATTGGTTTTAGCTGGAAATGAAGCACTTAGCCTCTTAGAAGGTAGCTTGTTGTGAAAAAGTCAACCGGATGTTGACTAGGTAGTTAGAGGGCTCGGATGTGAGTTCCGGTGGTTTGGTTAGCTTTGGGGGATGATTTGTAACTTAGGAGAGAGATCGAAATTGAATTTGGAGGTCCGGTGTAGAATTATGCTTGAATTGGCGAAGTTTGAATTTTGACGGATTTCGCTTGATAGGTGAGATTTTGATCTGAGGGTCGGAATGGAATTCCGAGAGTTGAAGTAGCTTCGTTAGGTGATTTTGGATATGTCTGCAAATTTTCAGGTCATTCGAACATCGTTTGGTCGAGTTTTTGATCGAATGTGAGTTTCAGAAGTTTTAGTTTAACTTAGGCTTGAATCTGTGGTGAATTGAGGATTTTTGTGTTGTTGGACGTGTTTTGATGGTTGTAATAAGTTCGTATGATGTTTTGGGGTATGTTGGTTTCTCTACTTGAGGTCCCGGGGGCCTCGGGATGAATTCGGGTGGTCAAACTGACCAAAATTTGGTTACTAAAAATTGTTGGTTGCAGCAGTTATTACAGCAGAGAAATTGGCCTATGCGATCGCATGCATTGAGTCGAGATCACATAGCACAGGGCCGTGAAGCATTGTGATCGCATGGTGTAGTCCGCGATCACATAAGAGTAATGTAGGGGGTAGCATATTTTTGTACTATGCGTTCGTATAAGTCTTGGACGCGATTGCATAGGCTTGAGGAGTAGTGAACTGCAATCGCATAGCCTTGTTGCGTTCGCGTAGAAAGTTTTGAGTACCTGGAAATTTGTTCATTGCGATCACATGCCTAGGGTTGCGATTGCATTGAGTAAAATCTGGGCGGCCAGAATGGTTTTTTATAACATTTCAGTTGTGATCCCGTCACTTTTTCCACCATTTTGCACCACCTTGAGAGCTTGTTGGATAGATTTTGAAGGGGATTTCGACGGGAAGTGATTGGAGGTAAGTCTCTTGGCCTTGATACGTCATTTAATTGAAGAATCATCAATTAATTCTCTGAAATTTGGGTAAAAATATGAAGAAATTAGGGCTTGTTTTTGGAAAGCAATTTCAAAATTTGAAGGGGCATTTGAACTCCGATTTTGATGAGTTTTATATGTACAGACTCGTGCCGAGACGAGGAATCCGGTGATGTAAATTTCGTAATTTTTCTATAAGCGGTCCCAGAGCTCAGGTTTTGTCAACTTCGTGTTTTGGGGTATTTTTCAAGTTCTTTCAATTGGGTTATGTCCCATTAGCTTATTATAACCTATTCCTTGTGGTTTTGGTCAGATTCCACACTCGAGGAGGCCGATTTGCAAGGAAAGCATAAGGAGAGCTAGGATTTTTGGCCGATTTGAGGTGAGTAATGGTTATGAATGATGTACTGAGGGTTTGAAACCCCGTATTCGAACTCTACGGTGCTATATTGAGATGAAACACATGCCGTGTGATGAGCGTGGTGATGTTACTGTAGGGGACTCAGACTTGGTCCATCCCGATTGATGACTTACTATACTTTTGACTGAGACTTAGCTTATATCCGTATATTTTAGGCTAGTTGTCATGTTTGGGGCCTTGTGACGATCTGTAGAACCCTTAGGGGAGCCTGTTGAACTAATTGACCTCACGTTATTTGTTGAACACATACTCTCAGCCATGTCTTAAACTTTAAAATATAATATGAACCGGTATTAGCAAGTTGCACTCTAAATGAGAAATACCTAGGGTAGAATACCTTGTCTTAGTTGAGCGGGCCTGAGAGGCGAAGTCTATATTAACTGCAAGGGGTTAAGGACCCCATAGTGAGGGTATTTGATATATACCGGATCGGGCTGCACGCCGCAGCAGTATATACATATACATGTATTGGATCGGACTACACGCCGCAGTAGTATATTATATATGAATCGGACTGCACGCCGCAGTAGTATACTATATATGGACCGGACTGCATGTCGTAGTAGTATATTATGTATGGATCGGACTGAACGCCACATTGATATATTATATGGATAGGACTGCACACCGTAGTGATATATTATATGGATCGGACTACACGGCGTAGTATTATAGCGTCTGGGCTGAAGGAGCCCCTCCGAAGTCTGCACACACCCCCAGTGAGCGCAGTCAACTATTATATTAGATCGGGCTGTACACCGCAGCATTATATTTATTATATTGGATCGGGTTGCGCCGCAGCATTATATACACTATATTGGTTCGGGCTGCGCGCCGCAGCATTATATATAGTATATTGGATCTGGCTGAACATCGCTGTAATATTAGGTGTGTATCGGGCTACGCACCGCAGTAGTATTGGTAAATTATCGGACCATTGAGGATTTTACCAGTTTTCCTGATTAGCGGATATTTACTGCATTTACTGTTGGTTATAGAACTTTGTAATTTTCTTACAAAATTTCTTATTTTCAGTTATTATTTATTGCTATTACTCACTGAGTTGGAGTACTCACTTAACTCCCTGCACCTTGTGTGCAGATACAGGGAATCCCGGAGTCTTAGCTGAGCTTATCTGTTGCTGCCCAGTTCGGTAACGGAGTCATCGAGGTAGCTGCCGGCATCCGCAGGACCCGATTTCTCCTCTTATCTTTTCCTTTACTTTCGCATCTAGTTTACCTTTGTATAGTTTATTGATCATTTGTATCTAGAGGCTCAGACTTGCGACGCCAGATCTATTGGGCATAAGTCCAAGACTAAGCTATCTCTTCTGTTTCGCTTTCCCTCCTAGGCTCACTATACAATCAATGAACAATGGGATAGTAATTAAATTCTAGTAACCTTCCCTTCAGTCTTCGCTTTACAGTGCCTCTACAATGTAAATCTTGTACTAGAAGTCTAGTAATTGTTTATCCACTTCTTTGTATTGCCTGAAAAATTCTTGCATTCCTCTCTTGCCATACATAGTATATGCTCCAAGCTAGAATCATCTTGTATATCTCAGCATTTGCACTTCTTCCACAATAATGTTGTTCAACCCATTTCAGTTCATTCTCACATGTCATTACCTGTCTATATATCCTCATCCATTCTAGCTAGCAGTCCAAAAAGAATATGTGGTCAGTAGTCTCTACTTCTGTATTGCTCAGTGGACAAGTATCATCTTCCACACAGCCCCATCTTCTCAACCTATCTCTTGTTTGAAGTCTCATGTGAGCAGCCAATAACATGATTAATTTCCATTTAGGTAGCCCACTATTATTGTAGATGAGTCTTCTCCATGGCACTTTGCCAAATTGGCCTCTTTGTTTCAGGTACATGGTCTTGGTCGAGAATGTTTCCAGCCTAAGCACATCTTCCTCTGTATATCCAGCTTCTTCAAAGTATTTCTTGGCTTTGAAAATCTTCTGAATCACCCAAGATATTTTCTTTGGTTCATCACCCCACCCTGGATTATATTTCTTATAGGACACATGAACCCATTCCACCCACATTTTGTCCTTCTTCTAGCATAGATTCCACAATAGTTTGCATATGGAAACTTTATTCCACAAGCCTATGTCCATTAGATTTAATCCACCAACTGCTTTAGGCCAGCACAGTTTATCTCAGGCTATGGGTGCTTTCCTTGTAGCCTCAACACTTCATGTCCATAAGATTCTTCTACACATGCTTTCAATCAAATGAATCATCTTCTTAGGTAATAAGAATATCTGAGACCAGTACACTTGGATAGAAAGTGACACACGTCTAATAAGTTGGACTCTTCCCGCATATGATTGGAATTTAGTAGTCCAAGACTGAATTTTTCCTATAATTTTCTCCAGAAGTGGTTGATATTGCTGAACTGTCATACTTTTAGTACTCAAAGGTACCCCCAAGTATCTCACTGGGAGATGCCCCTTAGAGAACCCCAATACCTATAGAATTTCCTGTTAAATATCATCACTGACCCCTCCAAAATAGATTGATTTTTTCTCAATGTTGGCCACTAACCCTGATGCCCGTGAGAACTCTTGGAAACATTGGTACAACAGTTGTACTGATATAGTGTCACCTCGACAGAATAATAGTAAGTCATCAGCAAAACTTCGTTGAATTATGCTCATCTTGGCACACTTTGGATGAAAGTTGAATTCTAGGTTCCTTTTTAGTGTCTTAAGCGGTCTTGTAAAATACTACATTGCCAATACAAATAAGTAAGGAGACAAAGGATCGCCTTGTCTCAACCCCTTTTAAGCGTTAAAAGGTACTGAGTGCTGCCCATTTATAATGATGGAATATGATACAGTCTTCACATATTTCATAATCCAATTTTCAAACTTCCCTGGCATTTGTATACTCCTTAGTACTTATTCCATGTAGATCCATTCAATAGAGCCATAGGCTTTCTTCATATCCACTTTCAGCATGCATCTAGGTGATATATTCTTCCTACCATAACCTTTAACAAGTTCATGGCTCATTATGATGTTATCATTAATCAATCTTCCCGGGACAAATGCTGATTGGCTTTTATCTTCTATGTCATCCATTACCTCTTGCAATATATTAGTTAACACCTTTGCGATGATTTTACAGATGAGAGTACAACAAGAGATTGGTCTGAAATCAGTAACTCTAGAAGGATTTGGTACTTTGGGAATCAGAGTCACCATGGTGCAATTGATAGACTGATGCAAGTTGTCTTTTGAGAAGAATTCCAGTACTACTTCAGTTATCTTGTCCCCAAACACAGGCCATGATTTTAAAGAAGGGTGCATTGAATCCATCACATACAGGTGTTTTGCTATCAGAGATCCCCATTAGAGCCCTGTATATTTCTTCCTTAGATACTACTGTTGTCTGTTTACCAATAGACCTTCTCTAATGATCACTAGATTAATGGTGGGTAGTCTTTCAGCTGCTGACCCCAATAGCTATTTATAAAATCCAATTACTTCATTTTCAATCTCTTGGCTTGTCCGCATTACTTCCCCATTGCTTTTTGTTAAGCTCTTGATCTTGTTATGGGAATATCTACTATTCATGCTTGCATAAAAGTAGGCAGTGTTGTCATCTCTCAGATATAGCCATTTTACTCTTGATTTTTGCTTCATGATACTTTCCTCTACCCTCAACCATTTCTGCAATTGCATCTTTAACTCCTTTTCTGCTATAATCATGTTCTCAGACTGTCTAGAACTTCTCATTTGTTCCTGCACTTGACACAGTTGCTTCCTACAATCTGCAATCTTATCTCCTATTGCATTGTATTCTTTACTATTTAACTCTTTCATAGCTTGTTACACTTTTTTCAACCTGTTCCAGACATCTTTCATTACATTATCATCATTATTCTCTTTACATGCTTCTTTTACTATCTTTAGGAAGTCTTTATGTTCAACTAGGTTGTTCAAGAACCTGAATGGCTTAGAGACTCTCTCTTCCTATTCTTCAAGTGTAATACTCAAGGGTGAGTGATCGGAGCATCCCGGATCCATTACCCATATCTCCAGATAAGGCATTTTTAGCATCGACTCTAGGTTCACCAGTGCTCTATTAATCCTGCTATATGTGTGCCCATTTGTCCATGTGAAAGTTTTTCCTTTAGTTCTCATTTCAACCAAGTTAGCATCATCTATGAATCTATTAAAGTCTCTCACCTCCACATCTTGGACAGGGTTACCAGTTGGTCTATCTTCCCCTGATCTTATGGCATTATAGTCACCCATGATTAGCCATGGTAGTTGATCTCTATTGTTGATATCTGCTAATTCTCTTCATAGGTGTATCCTATCATCTAGTGTATGCAATCCATAAACTGTAGTGAACTCAAACCTCATGTTCATACCTTTGATATGAACTGCAGTATGAATAGACTGATAAGACTTCCCCTTCACCAGACATTATATCTCATTAGTATCCCATAATAACCAAATTCTCCCTTTGCTACTGTGTTCATAGTTTGCTAGCCAGTGCCATCCTGTAGTAATTTACTTTATTATTTGTTCAGCCTTCTACTACTTTATTTTGTGTTCAAGTATTGCTATCATATTAACTTTATTGCCTCTTATGAACTTCTTTACTTGTTTCTATCTGGGGGCGTTGTTCAGCCCCCTAATGTTCCATGTTACGAGCTTCATACAGGAATGAATAAAGCTTGTGAGTACCCTTCCTCCCTTACTTGACTTCTTTGCCTACTTCTGCCTTCACCTAATTGCCTTCGATTCATTAGCTGCAATCCATATTCTGCCAATATATTGAATTCATTTAAATGCTAATTGAATCCTCCCCTGCTTTTTCCTTGCTTCTAACTATTGATTTCCCTGTAGCTTTCCTCCAATTCTGCTCCTCTTCCCCTATAGCTATTCTTGTTGGTCATTGAGCAGGCTTTTCCTCATCTCTACTTATTGCTTGACTCTTCTTTGTATTTGTTTCATCTTTCTGCTTCACCTTGTCACTATTTCTGTCTTTAGGTTGCCATTCATGTTTCTGATTCTGTTGTTTAGGCCTAGTCTTCTGCATAGGTATGTCCTCTTTACCACATATGTGCCCGATTTGCATACAAACTTGGCAGAACTCTGGAACCTAGTCATACACTACTTCCTGAACAAACTCACTTCCAGTTGGATGTCACCTTTATTGCCTTAAGAAGCTCTTTGGCTACATCCATCTTAATTAACACTCTAGCATATATGATTCGATCCATTTGGGTAGTATAAACATCTGCATACAATGGAACTCCTAAACCACTACTCAGCCTGCTTAGAGACTTTGCTCCCCAATAATTCAATGGAAGGTTAGGGAATTTTGCCCACACATGTATAGTTTGTAGAACCTCCTTGCTAGAATCAAACTTTTCTGACCAAGTCTTCATGATGATTGGCTTTGTACCCAGCATATGTGGCCCTGAATACAGTACTTCATCTCTGTCTTCCATAGAGTTAAATCTCACTACAAAATATCCCTCATTGTGGTAGTAGACTTTTTGCTTGGTTGTGAAATTCCATACCGAAGCAATAAATCGTTCCATAGCTCCTATTGTTGGAGTTGTTCCAATAACATAAAGGATCAATGCCTGCTTCCACTTCCTTGTATTTTCCTTAACTTCCTCCTTACATAATTCCACCATTATTTCTCCATTTTTGATGGTCGGCGTAATGAAACTTAGATCCATGCCTTTTTCCGCCAATCTATTCCCCCTAAACAAATTAGCCCAATTCATGTGACCTACCTCTGCATTTTTAGCTGTTAATTTGGCCTTACTATTATCATTTTCCAATTTCTCCTCAATTTTGCCATTATTACCAACAATTGCTTCAGAATTACTCGCAATCGATTTAGGTTTCTCTAAACTATTATTGCCATTTGCCTTCTGATTACCAGCCTGTACTCCTAACTTGTTTGCATGCAAAGTAATTTCTCCTAAGCTAGGGCTTCTGTTTTTGCACTGAATTGCCAGAAATTACCTTTGCATTCTCAATCATCGGTATCAGACTCATTGCATGTGGCATTTTCAGACCTTCCTTTGCAGCTGACAATAGAAGCCACTGGTCCATTGAAATTTTTGTTGCATCTGCAGGTTCCACATTTTGCGTTCCAATAACTTGCGAGCTACCAGTTCCCGTAAAGTTTCATAGCTGAATCATTGTTGCATTTTTTCCTGGGTCTTCCCCTCCCCATTGTTGCTCAGTGTATGTTAGCAAAAGCACGCTATCACGCGCTGAGAGAGAAACATTATGCTTAATTGGTATTTTAAGTTTAATAATTGGAATGAAAATTGTTAAATGGCTGGGCTTGCCTAACAAGGTGTTGGGCGCCATCACGGTCGGGGTTTGGGTCGTGACATGGATCAACATAAAATAAATTATTTTTGTTAAGAACAAATAATTAAATCTTTCAATTAATTATTTAGCAAGAGAATCCAATTCAATTATTATTTTTAAAAGTTATCATATGAGTAAAATTATTTTTCAAGTTTAGAAAACTCTTAGGGTATATAAATGTATCCCATAAAAACAGTGTTAAAGATTAAAAAAAAGTAAAACATAAATTAAAAATGTTATTATAGTATTAAGAATCGAACGACCATACAAGTGTATGTGTAAGCACAATCAAAGTTAAATTATGAACAAGAACAAGCTTTCAAGACTATATTATAAAGAGTCGAGTCTTATAGCAGGATTATCCTTTGTAGATGCCTCCGGCAGAATTGAAATAATATTTTATGTCATGCAATACTTGAAAATCTCAAATTAAGAGGCATGATATTGCTAGCAATAATAACAAAAAGATTTATATACCTCTTCAAATAACTAAATAACCATCAACGAACCATTGTAAAAAAACCATTTGGTAAAAAACTTATGGCCTTGGAGATATATTGAATACCAACGAACCATTTTGTAAAAAAACTAATGGCTTGGAAGGTGATTTCTGTCAAGTACTATATGTCAATAGTTATAAAATCGATGAAAGCAAGGACTGTAAAAACTAGCATGGCAAAAATATACTTATGGACTCAAATTAAAAAGATTCAACTGACAAGAAATATAAAGTAACATATCTCCAGTGTTCAGTAACTTCTTGCTTCACGTGAGAAACAAAAAAGAGCATATAGTTCTTTCATAACACTTATTTATCAATACCAATTGTAATAATAGTGCATTTAATAAGGAAAATATTTCTATCAATAGATAAAATCGCAATTTATCCAAATTGTATGATAGAATTAAAAGGCTAACTAGCAGAAATGAATATATTGATCAATTAGATAAATAAAGCATGAGGACAAACATCCTAAATATTAGACTGTATTTATCGCAATATGTTTTTTGCATGAACAAAGAAATATCAATCGACAACAAGGGTTCTGGTTATGACAGAACAACCAAAGCATTAGAAATAAACATACACAAAAATATCATCTACAAAGAAGCGTTCCGTAAGAATATACCATCAAATTAAATACTTTTAAACTATAATACGTAATTATCTAACTAACACAACTAAATTGATCGTTTGTGTATGTTCTGATGATGTTCTTTCATGTTGAATTCACGTATTATGCTAATGTAATGATATTTTTCAGCTTTCAGATAATTTAAATGGTTAAACCACAGTGTATCACTATTAACGTGCAACGCACGTTCGTAGATACTAGTAATGCATGTATTAGTTATACATCATATTCAGTACTATTTTTATATATAACGAATCATGACATTGTCAAAACCATAGTTTTTAATATATGAATAAGATTGAATAAAGATAAAACTCCCTTTTCAAAACCTTTTCCAAATAATTTATAGTATTGTTGTAAAGAATGTGGATAACATTTTTGTAAATAAATATATTTTTTTCCAAAAAAACTATGCAATACTTGTTATTTTTAATACACCAAACCAAACAGCTCATAAGAAATTCAACATAACTAATCTCAATATTAATTTCAACATTACTAATATACCCTATTCAATACTATTTATATACACCCTACCGAAAGACCCCTAACCGTTGAACAACCTTTTACACGAGCGATACAATTTATTATTAACAAAGTGTCGACGCCCCCTTTTTCTCTAAAGCATAATCGGGTTTACGACATTCTGGAAGATAACTCTATTCCCATTTGGGAATTGGATTTTTTATTTGAAGAGTCGCCACCTAATGATTAAGTGCATTAGGACATTAAGGGTTTTGAGTTAGAAAACCAGAGTTCGGTAAGGGCTAGAAATTATCTCGAGGGGAAGGTGTTAGGCACCCCTCAAGATCCACCAGTGTGGTGTCCGACCATGCTATGTTGTAACTTTAATGCAAATAGATACACAAACAATTTTACACGTAAGGTTTTCAAATATATACGTGAAAAGTAAGTTGGAGTCCCGGAGGCTTTAGGACCACTAATCCTAAAGGGAGGGAGTTTGGATTTTCAGAGGTTTTAAAAGGTTAAAATACTAAGGCGTCAAGCAAAACATATAAAAGCAGTCATGGGAGTACAAACGATTAAAGCTTAGATAAGCCTCCTTTAATCGCAGAAAATCACGTAGCTTAGCTCGCCTTATATGTACTGATTAGGTCGAAATTACGCTTAACGTTAGGCAGACTTGTCACGACCCTAGTTCACCAATCGTGAACATGCCGTGATGGCACCCAGTCCCCACGACTAGGTAAGCCTAACACGTTGCGGAATATACCAGTTTATGAACATTTAATAAGAATTAGCGGAAAATAAGATGAAAGGAATGAAATCCGTGCCGCTTGGCACATACACCAATCAAATACGCTGTTTAAAACACTACCAAGATCCGGAATCCCACGGGTAACACAGACTAAAAGAGATCATACAATTGTAGCTCTATGTAAAAGGAGTATCTAACAACGGAATGAAGGAAAAACATCTACTAGCACTAGAATAGAAGGAAGGCCTCCGGATCCGCGGACGTAGCAGATCATACCTCGAGGTCTCCCAAAACGCTACTGAATCACCTGGTGTGAGCCTACCCTGATGTACCTGGATCTGCACAACAAAAGTGTGCAGAAGAGTAGCATGAGTACACCACAGCGGTACTCAGTAAGTGCCAAGCCTAACCTCGATGGAGTAGTGACGAGGAAGGTCAGGGCCCTACTGAGAAAACAATAATACAATGATAATAACAACAATAAGCAGTTTAAATGAATAATAAATTTCCGAACTAGCAACAATAAGATGATTACTACAATCGTCCACAATTAAGCTAACAACGAATAGCCAACTCAATAAAACAAGTCCAGGACCTGTAGGAATCGAACCCACAGTCCCATTGACAGTACCTCTGGGTCTCCGGGAATCGAACCCGCAGCCCATATCTCAATAAATAATCAATAACTCAGGATCTCCGGGAATCGAACCCGCAGTCCCTACCAATAACTCAGGATCTCGGGAATCGAACCCGTAGTCCCTACCAATAACTCAGGATCTCGGGAATCGAACCCGTAGTCCCTACCAATAACTCGGGATCTCGGGAATCGAACCCGTAGTCCCTACCAATATCACACCGGGCCTCTGGGAATCGAACCCACAACCCTGGGTCTCCGGGAATCGAACCCGCAGTCCACAAGCACAGCAAATAAAGGAATCCACAGAGAGATCAATTATGCTTAAACTTCACCGAAAAAAATAGTGCCAATAATTATCAAGGAGTTCAAATAAGGCAATTAGGCAACTAAACAGTTAAGTACTACCTAATCATGCTTCCCTAACCACTACCGTGTAAAAATATCAAATTAACAGCCAAAGACAGGAATATCGCTCATCGAACATTTTAATTAAAGTTTGTGTTCAACAACCACCGCATGTACACGCCCGTCACCTCGCATACAAGGCATTTAAACTATCACATAATATCCTAGGGGTGAAAATTCCCCCACACGAGGTTAGACAAGCCACTTACCTCGACTCCGGTACATAACCGCTATGAAACAACTCTCTTGCCGCGAATGTCGGCCTCCACAAGTGTAGAATCTGATAAAAATCAATAGAATCACATCAAAATAGGCTACTTGGGCATTACCCAATCAAAAATAACTCAAAATATACCAAAACCCACAAGTTGCCAAAACCCGACTTTCGGTACGCTTATCGAAAAATCACGAAAGTTATATTTTCGGAACCCTTGTCTCAATACGAGTCTAAGCATATAAAGTTTATCAAATTCGGACTCCATTTGCCCACTCAAAACCTTGATTTTCTAAAGTTCAAGCCTAGGGTGAAAACCCCCATAAAACACCCCAAATTCCTCCATTTTCATGAGATAATTGCATAATATTGTCAACAATAATCATAATTTGAGTCCATAGTTGATTACCTGAAGAAACCCCTTGAATCTCCCTTCAAAATTGCCCAAATCGCCCCTTAAGCCGAGCCCTCAATGTTTGGAAATGTTTCTGAAATTTCTAACTTCTGATATAATTAACTCTCTGCGATTTCCGCTTCTGCGGACAAAATTCCGCTTCTGCGGATCCGCTTCCGCGACATTTTGTCGCTTTTGCGAAGCCTAGGCCTGGCTGGCCCAATCCACTTCTGCGAGAAAGGACCGCTTCCGCGCGTCCGCTTCCGCGATTGGACAACCGCTCCTGCGAGACTTCCCGCTTCTGCGATCAGTGGTCCGCTTCTGCGGACTCGCTTAAGCGGATTCCCCTCCGCTCCTGCGGATTCTCACTCCCCGACCCAAGGTCGCTTCTGCGACGAGTCTTCCGCACCCGCGACTCCGCCTCAGCGGAAGAGGATCCGCCTCTGCGAACCCAGGCGCTCCTGCGCCCCAAGTTCCGCTCCTGCGGACTCGCCTCTGCGGTCCCATTTCCGCAGGGGCGAAAACGACATAACAGAAGGCCCAACCTGCAATTTTCCATGTTTTCCTTCCGTTTACCCATCCGAAAACACTCCGAGGCCCCCGGGTCCCCAACGAAAACCACCAACATACTCCAAAACATGATACGAACTTATTCCAATCATAAAAACACGTCTAACAACATCAAAACCCATAATTCACATCGATTCAAGCCTAAGTTTCTTCAAAACTTTCAAAACTTTCAAAACTAACATTCAATCCAAAACCCGGCCAAACGACGTCCAAATGACCTAAAAATTTGCGGACATATCCAAAATCACATAACGAAGCTACAGAAATTGTCGGAATTCCATTTCGACCCCCGGATCAAAATCTCACTTATCGTTCGGATTCGCCAAAATTTCAACCTTCGGCATTTCAAGCCTAATTGAGCTACGGACCTCCAAAATACATTCCGAACGCGCTCCCAACCCCGAAATAACCTAACGGAGCTAATGGAACCATCGGATTTCCATTCCGAGATCGTCTTAACACTGTTCCGGCTACGGGCCATTTTCTAGCTTCAAAGCTCTTATTTAGGGACTAAGTGACCCAAAATGCTTAAATTTTCAGAACCGACTCTCCCGGCAAACCACAATAGCAGAAATGAACTTAGGGGAACAGTTAAATTAGGGATTGGGGCGTAATTTTCTAAAACGACCGGTCGGGTCGTTACATCTTCCCACACTTAAAGATTCGTTCGTCCTCGAACGAGCATAGAAAACATACCCGGAGTAGTGAAAAGATGAGGGTACTGGCTGCGCATATCCTGCTCGGTCTCCCAAGTCGCCTCCTCGACCGGCTGGTCCCGCCACTAAACCTTTACCGAAGCGATGTTCTTCGACCTTAGCTTTCTGACCTGCCTGCCTAGAATGGCTACTGGCTCCTCAACATAAGACAGATCCTTGTCTAGCTGAACAGAAGTGAAATCCATAACATGCGACGCGTCACCAAGGTATCTCCGGAGCATGGAGACATGAAATACGGGATGAACTCCGGCTAGACTGGGAGGTAAGGCCAACTCATAAGCAACCTCCCCAACACGCCTCAAAATCTCAAAAGGGCCAATAAACCTAGGACTCGGCTTTCCTTTCTTCCCAAACCTCATAACGCCCTTCATGGGCGAGACTCGAAGTAGAACCCGTTCGCCAACCATAAAAGCCACATCGCGAACCTTCTTGTCCGTATAACTCTTCTGTCTAGACTGGGCTGCACGAAGTCTGTCCTGAATTACCTTGACCTTGTCCATAGCATCCTGAACCATATCAGTACCTAGCAACCTGGCCTCGCCCGGCTCAAACCAACCCACGGGAGACCTGCACCTCCTACCATATAGGGCCTCATACGGTGCCATCTGAATACTAGACTGGTAGCTGTTATTATAAGCAAACTCCGCCAGCGGCAAGAAGTGATCCCATGAACCTCCAAACTCAATCACGCACGCACGGAGCATATCCTCCAAAATCCGAATAGTGCGCTCGGACTGACCATCAGTCTGGGGATGAAACATTGTGCTCAGCTCCACCCGAGTACCTAACTCCTGCTATACGGCTCTCCGGAACCGTGAAGTGAACTGAGTGCCTCTATCTGAAATGATGGAAACTGGAATACCATGCAGCCGAACTATCTCCCTGATATAGATCTCCGCCAGTCGTTCCGATGAATAAGCGGTGCTCACCGGTATGAAATGGGCGGACTTGGTCAGCCGATCCACAATAACCCAAATGGAATCAAACTTCCTAACCGTCCGTGGATGTCCAGATATAAAGTCCATGGTAATGCGCTCCCATTTCCACTCGGGAATCTCAATCTGCTGCATCAATCCACCCGGACGCCTGATGCTCATACTTCACCTGCTGGCAGTTGAGGCATCTAGAAACATAATCAACAATATCCCTCTTCATCCGCCTCCACCAGTAATGCTGTTTCAAGTCCTGATACATCTTCGCGGCACCCGGATGGATGGAATACCGCGAACTATGGGCCTCTCCTAGAATCAGCTCTCGAAGATCATCTACATTGGGCACACAGATACGCCCCTGCATCCTCATGACTCCATCATCCCCGATGGTAACATCTCGAGCATCACCACGATGAACTCTATCCTGAAGGACAAGCAAATGAGGGTCGTCGAACTGACGCTCCCTGATGCGGTCAAATAGAGAAGACCGAGAAACCACACAAGCTAGAACCCGGGTGGGCTCCGAAAGATCCAGTCTAACAAACTGCCTGGCCAAAGCCTGAACATCCATCGCCATAGGCCTCTCCGAAGCTGGTAGATATGCTAAACTCCCCAAACTCTCTGCCCGACGACTCAAGGCATCAGGAACCACATTAGCCTTGCCCGGATGATAGAGAATAGTAATATCATAGTCCTTCAGTAGTTCCAACCATCTCCTCTGACGCATATTCAGGTCCTTCTGCTTAAGCAAGTGCTGCAAGCTCCGGTGATCGGTGTAGATCTCACAAGGAACCCCATATAAATAATGACGCCAAATTTTCAAGGCGTGAACAATGGCAGATAGCTCCAAATCATGAACAGGGTAATTCTTCTCATGCACCTTCAGCTGTCTCGACGCGTAGGCAATCACCCTACCGTCCAGCATCAATACCGCACCGAGTCCAACTCGTGAGGCATCACAATATACAGTATAGGACCCCGAACCCGTAGGCAACATCAATATAGGGGCCGAAGTCAAAGCTGTCTTGAGCTTCTGAAAGCTCGCCTCACACTCGTCTGTCCACCGAAAAGGGGCACCCTTTTGGGTCAATCTAGTCATAGGTGCTGCAATCGAAGAGAACCCTCTACGAAACGACGGTAATAGCCCGCCAAACCAAGGAAACTGCGAATCTCAGTAGCGGAGGAGGGTCTGGGCCAACTCTGCACGGCCTCCACCTTCCTTGGATCTACTCGAATACCATCACTCGACACCACGTGGCCCAAAAATGCCACTAAACTCAACCAGAATTCACATTTAGAGAACTTGGCATAAAGCTCTTCTCCCTCAGAATCTGAAGCACTATCCTCAAATGCTGCTCGTGCTCTTCCCGACTCCGGAATATACTAGAATATCATCAATGAAGACAATCACGAACGAGTCCGGATAAGGCCTGAACACACTGTGCATCAAATGCATAAAGGCTGCTGGGGCATTAGTCAGCCCAAAAGACATCACGAGGAACTCATAGTGACCATACCGGGTCCCGAAGGCAGTCTTCGGGATATCTGGCTCCCGAATCTTCAGCTGGTGATACCCAGAGCGCAAATCAATCTTAGAAAACACATGTGCGCCTTGTAGCTGGTCAAATAAATCATCAGTGCGTGGCAAAGGATACCGGTTCTTCACTGTAACCTTGTTCAGCTGACAATAGTCAATACACATACGCATAGAACTGTCCTTTTTCTTCACAAACAATACAAGGAGCACCCCAAGGCGAAACACTGGGTCGAATAAAACCCTTGCCCAATAACTCCTGTAATTGATCCTTCAACTCCTTTAACTCGGGAGGAGCCATACGGTACGGTGGAATAGAAATGGGCTGAGTACCCGGCAACAAGTCAATAGCAAAGTCAATATCTCTGTCGGGCGGCATGCCCGGAAGATCAGCTGAAAATACATCAGCAAAGTCACGTACCACATGAACAGAATCAATAGAGGGAGTGTCAACACCGACATCCCGCACATAGGCTAGATAAGCAGCACACCCCTTCTCAACCATACTCTGAGCTCTGAGAAAAGAAATAACACGGCTAGGGGTGTGATCTAGAGTACCACTCCACTCAATACGTGGAATGCCTGGCATAGCCAGCGTCACGGTCTTAGCGTGACAATCAAGAATAGCATAATGGGGCGACAACCAGTCCATGCCCGGAATAATATCAAAATCGACCATCCCAAGCAGCAATAGATCCGCTCTGGTCTCAAAATCACAAATGGTAACCAAACACGACCGATATACGCGGTCCACAGCCAAAGAATAACCCACCGGAGTGGAAACATAAATGGGGGCACTCAAAGAATCCCGAGGCACACCCAGATGAGAAGCAAAGTAAGAAGACACATATGAAAAAGTGGAACCAGGGTCGAATAGAACCGATGCCTCCCTGTGACTAACCATAATAATACCTGTGATAACGGAGTCAGATGCAACAGCCGCAGCGCGATCAGGAATAGCATAGAATCTGGCCTGTCCCCCCTCTCGAGGGCGGCCTCTGGAACCCTGACCCCCGCCCCTGGATGGCTGGGCAGGTGGAGTGGCAGCTGGGGCTGGAATGATAGCCTGCTGGCCCTGAGAACCACGCGGATGCTGTGAAGACTGATGAGGGGCTCCCCTCCTATGCCTGGGGCACTCCCTGACTAGATGGCGAGTATCTCCGCACCCAAAGCAAGCTCTGGGAGGACACGGTGACTGTGACTGACCGGCCTCACCCCCACTAGTCTGACCCCTGGAAGGACCCCGCGCAGGAGGTGCACTGGAAACTGGGGGAGAGTAATAAGGCTCCTGAGGTGCTGGAAGAGCTGGAGTACTACCGGCTGCGGGCAATGCTAAGTGAACTGGTCGGCCGGAATAACCCCTGCCAAAACGACCGTCTGCTGAAGTGCGGGCACCAGAGAAATGGCCCGACTCACTAGACCTCTTGGCCTCTCTATCTCCCCGCTCTCTAGGGAGCATACTCTCGATCCTCCTAGCGATGCTCATCGTCTGCTGATAAGATATATCTGTCTCCAACTCTCTGGCCATGCTGTATCGGATCGGCGGAATCAGGCCCTCAATAAATCTCCGCACTCTCTCCCGAACCGTGGCTACTAAGGCCGGTGCATGCCTGGCTAGACGGGTGAAACTGATAGCATACTTTGACACCGACAAGGAACCCTGTCGCAACCGCTCAAACTCCGAGCGCCAAGAATCCCTAAGGCTTTGAGGAACAAACTCTCTAAAAAATAGATCTGAAAACTGCGTCCAAGTCAATGAAGCGGACTCTTCTGGACTATCCAACTCATACGTGCGCCACCAATCATAAGCGGCCCCACGAAACTGAAAAGCAGTGAAGGAAACCCCGCTGGTCTCCACAATCCCCATAGTACGAAGAATACGATGACACTCCTCTATAAAACCCAATGCATCATCTGAAGCCAAACCACTAAACACTGGAGGGTCATATTTCTTGAACCTCTCCAATCTACGCTGCTCGTCCTCAGAGGCAGCTGGTCTACCTCCGGGCTATGCTGGGCCGGCAGGAGGCATAACCAAAATATCTGGAACCTGTCCCACTGGCACACGCTTCTCCGGTGTAACGGCTGCGGGAGTCTGGACCCCTCCCCCGGCCTGAGATGTAGCTGCGACGAGAGGAAGCAGTCCTGCCTGAGCTAAAGTGGTATACATACTCATAAACCGGACCAGGGTCTCCTGTAGTGCTGGAGTAGTAGCAGCTGTAGTCGGTGTACCAGGTGCCTGCGCTCCAACCTGGTCTACCTGTGGCACCTCAGCGGCAGCGCGCGCGGGTGCTGTGGCTGCACCTCGGGCGCGTCCTCGTCCTCTACCTCGGCCCCGGCCTCTGACGGCGACAACAGGGGGCGCGGGTACCTGATCGTCGCGAGTAGCTCGTGTCCTCACCATCTGTGAGAGAATAGAAATCAATAGTTTAGATTTTTGATCCCAAAAAATGTCGCACGACAAGGAATCCAAAGAAATGAATAGTTTCCTAAACAGTTACATAGCCCCTCGTAGATAAATACAGACGTCTCTGTATCGATCAGCGAGACTCTAAGTAACCGGTCTGTGTCCCGTGACTCCTATGAACCTAACGCTCTGATACCAACTTGTCACGACCCTAGTTCACCAATCGTGAACATGTCGTGATGGCACCCAATCCCCACGACTAGGTAAGCCTAACACGTTGCGGAATATACCAGTTTATGAACATTTAATAAGAATTAGCGGAAAATAAGATGAAAGGAATGAAATCCGTGCCGCTTGGCACATACACCAATCAAATACGCTGTTTAAAACACTACCAAGACCCGGAATCCCACGGGTAACACAGACTAAAAGAGATCATACAATTGTAGCTCTATGTAAAAGGAGTATCTAACAACGGAATGAAGGAAAAACATCTACTAGCACTAGAATAGAAGGAAGGCCTCCGGATCCGCGGACGTAGCAGATCATACCTCGAGGTCTCCCAAAACGCTGCTGAATCACCTGGTGTGAGCCTGCTCTGATGTACCTGGATCTGCACAACAAAAGTGTGCAGAAGAGTAGCATGAGTACACCACAGCGGTACTCAGTAAGTGCCAAGCCTAACCTCGATGGAGTAGTGACGAGGAAGGTCAGGGCCCTACTGAGAAAACAATAATACAATGATAATAACAACAATAAGCAGTTTAAATGAATAATAAATTTCCGAACTAGCAACAATAAGATGATTACTACAATCGTCCACAATTAAGCTAACAACGAATAGCCAACTCAATAAAACAAGTCCAGGACCTGTAGGAATCGAACCCACAGTCCCATTGACAGTACCTCTGGGTCTCCGGGAATCGAACCCGCAGCCCATATCTCAATAAATAATCAATAACTCAGGATCTCCGGGAATCGAACCCGCAGTCCCTACCAATAACTCAGGATCTCGGGAATCGAACCCGTAGTCCCTACCAATAACTCAGGATCTCGGGAATCGAACCCGTAGTCCCTACCAATAACTCAGGATCTCGGGAATCGAACCCGTAGTCCCTACCAATATCACACCGGGTCTCTAGGAATCGAACCCACAGCCCTGGGTCTCCGGGAATCGAACCCGCAGTCCACAAGCACAGCAAATAAAGGAATCCACAGAGAGATCAATTATGCTTAAACTTCACCGAAAAAAATAGTGCCAATAATTATCAAGGAGTTCAAATAAGGCAATTAGGCAACTAAACAGTTAAGTACTACCTAATCATGCTTCCCTAACCACTACCGGGTAAAAATATCAAATTAACAACCAAAGACAGGAATATCGCTCATCGAACATTTTAATTAAAGTTTGTGTTCAACAACCACCGCATGTACACGCCCGTCACCTCGCATACAAGGCATTTAAACTATCACATAATATCCTAGGGGTGAAAATTCCCCCACACGAGGTTAGATAAGCCACTTACCTCGACTCCGGTACATAACCGCTATGAAACAACTCTCTTCCCGCGAATGTCGGCCTCCACAAGTGTAGAATCTGATAAAAATCAATAGAATCACATCAAAATAGGCTACTTGGGCATTACCCAATCGAAAATAACTCAAAATATACCAAAACCCACAAGTTGCCAAAACCCGACTTTCGGTACGCTTATCGAAAAATCACGAAAGTTATATTTTCGGAACCCTTGTCTCAATACGAGTCTAAGCATATAAAGTTTATCAAATTCGGACTCCATTTGCCCACTCAAAACCTTGATTTTCTAAAGTTCAAGCCTAGGGTGAAAACCCCCATAAAACACCCCAAATTCCTCCATTTTCATGAGATAATTGCATAATATTGTCAACAATAATCATAATTTGAGTCCATAGTTGATTACCTGAAGAAACCCCTTGAATCTCCCTTCAAAATCGCCCAAATCGCCCCTTAAGCCGAGCCCTCAATGTTTGGAAATGTTTCTGAAATTTCTAACTTCTGATATAATTAACTCTCTGCGATTTCCGCTTCTGCGGACAAAATTCCGCTTCTGCGGATCCGCTTCCGCGACATTTTGTCGCTTTTGCGAAGCCTAGGCCTGGCTGGCCCAATCCGCTTCCGCGAGAAAAGGACCGCTTCCGCGCGTCCGCTTCCGCGATTGGCCAACCGCTCCTGCGAGCATTCCCGCTTCTGCGATCAGTGGTCCGCTTCTGCGGACTCGCTTAATCGAATTCCCCTCCGCTCCTGCGGATTCTCACTCCTCGACCCAAGGTCGCTTCTGCGACGAGTCTTTCGCACCCGCGACTCCGCCTCAGCGGAAGAGGATCCGCCTCTGCGAACCCAGGCGCTCCTGCGCCCCAAGTTCCGCTCCTGCGGACTCGCCTCTGCGGTCCCATTTCCGCAGGGGCGAAAACGACAGAACAGAAGGCCCAACCTGCAATTTTCCATGTTTTCCTTCCGTTTACCCATCCGAAAACACTCCAAGGCCCCCGGGTCCCCAACGAAAACCACCAACATACTCCAAAACATGATACGAACTTATTCCAATCATAAAAACACGTCTAACAACATCAAAACCCATAATTCACATCGATTCAAGCCTAAGTTTCTTCAAAACTTTCAAAACTAACATTCAATCCAAGACCCGGCCAAACGACGTCCAAATGACCTGAAAATTTGCGGACATATCCAAAATCACATAACGAAGCTATAGAAATTGTCGGAATTCCATTCCGACCCCCGGATCAAAATCTCAGTTATCGTTCGGATTCGCCAAAATTTCAACATTCGGCATTTCAAGCCTAATTGAGCTACGGACCTCCAAAATACATTCCGAACGCGCTCCCAACCCCGAAATCACCTAACGGAGCTAATGGAACCATCAAATTTCCGTTTCGAGATCGTCTTAATACGGTTCCGGCTACGGGCCATTTTCTAGCTTCAAAGCTCTTATTTAGGGACTAAGTGACCCAAAATGCTTAAATTTTCAGAACCGACTCTCCCGGCAAACCACAATAGCAGAAATGAACTTAGGGGAACAGTTAAATTAGGGATTGGGGCGTAATTTTCTAAAACGACCGGTCGGGTCGTTACAAGACTGGTTCATTACATATTTTCAGGAAAGAAATTTACATTAGGATCGCATGGCTGCAACTTATCGAAGGCCAACATAATTAATTAACTACACACTCGTTTCCTACGTGATGACCTACAGACATGGCATATACAGGTTTGAGAAACAATGTATACTGATTTTAAAAAAAACATTATCATTTATTGATGGAAGGCGAGTTTCAGCAAGTGACCCCGAATTTTATAACTGGTAATTCATTATTACTACAGGTCTTAGACTTATAACAAGTAAGGCAATTCTGATTTGATTAATTCCTATAGGCATGCTTTCGATGTGTTTATCAGCTTTAGAACACATTTGAAGACATAATAAAAAAAATGCAGAAACCCAATGGGCATGACATCTAAATGCTGGACTTTTGCATGAACATGACATCTGATTGCTTTATTTTTTATTATTACGACCTATAAACATGTATGCCTAGCAAAAAGTGGACATGTCAAAATTAGAAAGGACATGCGGACATGTTTTTTTCTTTTCTTTTGCGTCCTATAGACATGGTATCTATATGTGAGAATGCAGAAATCCTATAAACATGTTATGTACATATGAGGATGTTGAAATTAAAAATCCCTATAGACTGGTTATCTACATGCAAAAAATCCTATAGACATGATGTCTACATGCTGAAATTAGAAATCATATAAGCATGATATACATGCGAAAATCCCTATAAATATGGTGTCTACATGCAAGGATGCTGAAATTAAAATCCTATAGGTAGGTTATCCACATTCGAAAATTCCTACAAACATGGTGTCTACACGCAAAGATGCTGAAATTAAAAATCCCTATAGGCATGACATCTACCCCTTTTTGCATACATAGTTGCCCCTTCCATTTCACTAATCACCCTAGAGATTATTACAAAGTTTTATTACACACCAAAATGATTCGAAAAGAAATCAAGAAACAACATTACAATCAGAACTCCTACACTGCATCCAAGGAGCCTAATTCGAACTCAAAGTCTCACAATATGGTGTGAGCCAACTCCAGGATCATATTCCAAAGTCTTTCTCTTACCTAGGGTGTGTCAAAGTTCCAAGGAGTTTCAGGAACTCTAGGCAATGCACACACCCGGGTATCATGCAAAACATTGAATTAAAGTGCAGTGTAGAAGATCCAGCCCTCCAATGTCCAAGTTCAGATGAAACTCAAGGTCCCAAGACAAGGCTCATTAGAGGGGGAAAAACTTAGAATCTAAGAACAAGTGTGAGTGCAATAGAGAGATTAGGGAACGTTAAGGTAGGTTGGTGGTCATGCCTAGTCATATGTGAAAGTATTCAGTTGGAAGTAGTGTGAAAGTATTCAAAATTGATCGTGTCAAAGAATTGGCTATGACCTACTGACTAAAGTGCAGAAGGCCAACCCTTTTTATAGTGTAGAGGAACAAGTAAGAAAGGTAAGAAGACCTCTAAAATCACTCTCAAATATTCTCTTTTAGTCAAGGTATTTTAATTTCAAATGGGAGAATGTAAATAAGGAAAGGAAATTTGAGTAAAATATGTCACAGTAACATAAGAAGGGAGAATACATATGGTTTATTTAAAGAAAAAATTCAATAGTACTCGATTTGTAAAGGGAATCAATTAGACAACTAACAAAATCAAAGCAAAAAAGTTTGATTCGAATGAACCCAATCAGGGATAGGTAAAGAAGGGCTCGAACAAAGAAAATCACTAGCAATCAGTCGATACCCCATCAAAGGAGTCCAAAATAAATCAAGTAGTTGTCAAAACCTTTTGAAAGAGGAGTTTCTCATATATAAAGAAAATAAATCAAACAGAAAGTCTAACATTGCAAGGTTTAGGAACATAAGACAAAAGAATACAAGTTCAGTCATAGATTCATAGTGCGTCTGAAGGTCCAGGGTCCCAAAGTGAAACCTTAATCCAATTTATCAAAGAAACCCCTAAATTTTAGGGTTTCAAATTGAATCAAACACAGAAACAAGAAGGCAAGTGAACAAACTCAAGGAGTCTCATAAGAAATAAACAGACCATGATAGCAGGTTTGAAACTCAGAGAAAGAAAATCGATTTAGGAGCATAAAATGACACATTTTAGAAACTCGGAACTTAGACAAGTCCAGTATAGACTAAACATGCTTAACAAAAACACAAACAGAGTTGAGAAAAACAAAAGTCAAGAAACTCAGTAGTAAACACAAATGGTAGAAGAGTGAGGAAAATTTAATACAGATAAATCATGTGCGCACACATATAAAAGAAAAGAAGGACAATACATGTGTAATATAAAAGGAAAACATATGAGCATAATACAGACAAACATCTAAAAGAAAAGAACAGCAAGAATCAAAAGACTTTCAGAAACCCTAATTTGAAATCAGACTATTTTTGAAAAGGAAATTTGAGGAAAACACTCAAAACGTCAAGAAGAACATACACATAGCATAGATCTAAACAAATAACGGTGAAAGAACCTCGAATGGCTTAGGATTTCAGAGAAACCCTAGAAGAGTGAGGAAAATTTAACACAAATAAATCATGTGCGCACACATATAAAAGAAAAGAAGGACAATACATGCGTAATATAGAAGGAAAACATATGAGCATAATATAGAGAAACATCTAAAAGAAAGGAACAGCAAGAATCAAAAGACTTTTAGAAACCCTAATTTGAAATCAAACGATTTTTGAAAAGAAAATTTGGGGAAAACACTCAAAACATCAAGAAGAACATAGATATAGCACAGATCTAAACAAATAACGGTGAAAGAACCTCGAATGGCTTAGGGTTTCAGAGAAACCCTAGAAGTGAGAAAGGCTTGGAAGAACAAGATCAGATCCTGAGTCGAAACGATAAGGAATCAAGCTTCCAGTGTTTGAACATGCCAGAACGTGGCCGGACAACCATAGATCTACGAATTTAGATGGACCTAAAAAGAGACCATCGTGGTTAAGCCTACAATCCTTGAGTAGCTTAGGCTCAGGGGTGATAGAGGGTGAGAACAGGCCATCCATGGCTGGAGACGCCGGTGGGAATGAGGTGAGATAAGGCGGGAGGTGATTAGGTTTATGAGAGGTTATAGAGCGTTTCAGAGATGAAGGGTTTCAAGGGCGGCGCCTTTGTGCAAATGACCTAGGGTTTGAGGGGTTGGGTTGAAAAAAGAAAGGAAGGATATTGGCCGTTGATCAAAATGATCAACGGCTCAGATCTAAAAGAAAATCGGATGGGTTTAGCAATTGGGTCATTAAATTTGGGACGGAATTGGGTCGAATTGTAGCTAAAATTTGAAAGGGAGAAGGGATGTTATTGAAATAGCAATAGGGTAAGTGTTAAATAGCCAAATTTTTACTTTTTTATTTTATAA
Source organism: Nicotiana noctiflora (assembly GCA_032618575.1). Taxonomy (NCBI): domain Eukaryota; kingdom Viridiplantae; phylum Streptophyta; class Magnoliopsida; order Solanales; family Solanaceae; genus Nicotiana; species Nicotiana noctiflora. The sequence goes on from JASVEL010005602.1 coordinate 41,470, forward strand.
AAATATTAATAATAATTTTAAAAGCAAATTAAAAATACTGAGCAAACAAATACTATATAAATGTTAATTTAAAAATACTAAAAATAATTTTATAATTATAAAATGCTATTAATCATAGAATAAGATATGCTTGTAATACATGTAATTTAGCTTTAGAATACCAAATATTTTTGCAAAAATATACAAAAATCACCTTAATTGTACTTTGGTGTAAGTATGAGAATAGAATTAATTACTTATAAAAAATAATAATTGTGGGAGTAACTATTGATTTTATGTTGTTGAAAATGGATAATAAATTGATTTAAAAACTTTAGAAAAGTTGGAAAAATGCCAAAAGCTTAGCTATGCTTATATATGCCTATTTATCTTGTTTTGAGGATATTTTGAATATATGAAATGTATAGGGGAAAATTGGGTATCAAAAGATGCCCTTCTTTACCCGGGAAGGATGAAAGAATTGTCGAGTAAAGATGTGATGACCAGTTTTGACCAAAAGAATCAATTTGAAAGGTTTTAACTGAGTTATGGTTCCCAAACTGACTACATATCCCTGGTTTTACATGAATCGGGTCATATGTAGTTCGAAATGCACCGACGTAATATGTCGATGGACATTTTGAAGAGACAGACGTAATATTTAGGTTGGGGAAGAGTGGTTAGGGACCGATGGGTTATGAGAACCGGAGCGGAATCACTTCTGTTGTAACCTGTTGATGTACCTGCAATTGAGTAATACAAGCATATCGTGCGAAATTTAAATGTGATTCAAGTTCCTATTGGACCATGAATGTAGCCTTCAAACGGTTGATATGGCGTCCTCGGACCATGACATCCTGGGCCATGAAGCGCATAATAAAGGATTTGCAGGCTATGAAATGATGTTCTCGGGCTATGACAATGGTGCGTCCAAACCATGATGCCTTCGAATAATGAGGTGTAGGATATAAAGAGGGGTCCTCGGACCATGGCATGTTGTTCTCGGGCTATGAAGATGGTGCCTCCGAACAATGATGCCTTTGGATGGTTTGGCATTATTTTAGCCCATGAGCTGCAAGATTTGGCAATATTTCAGCCGATGCAAAAATGTAAATGGCGATATTTTAGCCGATAGAAATTTAAATAAAGCTGGCGATATTTCAGCCGATGTAGCAAAATGTAAATGGCGATATTTCAGCCGACAGAAATTTAAATAAAGTTGGTAATGTTTCAGCCGACATAGCAAAATGTAAATGGCGATATTTTAGCCGACAGAAATTTCAATAAACCTGGCAATGTTTTAGCCAATGTAAAAGGTAAAAAGACAATATTTCAGCCAACAAAAGCATAAGTATGGATAATGATGGAGATTTAAATACGAACTGGCAGTCTTTCAGCCGATGTAAAAAGTAAAATGGCGATATTTCAGCCGATAAAAAACATAAGTATTGGTGTTAATGTTGATTTAAACATAACTGGTGATCTTTCAGCCTATGTAGAATTTAAATAAAGTTTGGCGATATTTCAGCCGATTGCAAGACGTAAGTAAAAGGTGGCGATATTTCAGCCATGCAAGAGAGATAAATTGGCGATATTTCAACCATGCGGGATTTAAATAAAGTTGGTGATCTTTCAGTCATGCATATGGAGGTAAAATTTCTCCTCGGAAGATAGAATGGTAGCCTTATGCAATGCAATAAAATGTAAAATGGAGACAGCTCTTAGTCTCGGAAGGTAGAAAGGTAGCCTTATGCAATGCAAGGAAATGCATGATGGAGAGTTGGAGACAATGCTTAGTCTCGGAAGGTAAAATGGTAGCCTTATGCAATGTAAGAAATCAGGATAGAGACAATGATTAGTCTCAGAAGGTAGAAAGGTGGACTTAGGTAATGCAAGAAATGCAGGATGGAGACAATGCTTAGTGTCGGAAGGTAGAAAGGTAGCTTATGCAATGCAATAAATAAAGGTGAGGAGTAACGGAATCTCTTAGCTGAGAGGTGATAGATGATAATTAGTTTGTCCTTGTGGTTATCGGTGATGTTGCAGGCGAATAGCGCTCGATAATGAGGGATTATCTTGGGAATGGTATCCCTAAAAAATATGAGCTTGTAATCATATCTGATGACTTTATGTCTGTTGTGCCGCATCCAAAGGAAAATCGTGAGTTCTATAAAGGGGGAAGGTTAGTTCATCTTCCTGTGGACTGTGCTTGTCCTACTCATCTTTAGAGGCTCGTATTCTCCACCCACAGGATTTTCGACAAGATGATCGGCTAGCGCCTGTCCTTTGATTTCCTTTTAAGTCACGTAGACGATATCAAACTCATTCAACAATATTTGCCATTTGGCTAGTTTGCCCATAGGCATGCGCTTCTGAAATATGTACTTTAGCGAATCCTTCCTTGATATGAGATACGTAGTGTAGGCACAGAAATAATGCCTCAACTTTTGAGCTACCCAAGTCAGAGCACAGCAGGTGCATTCTGGCAGGGAATACCAGGCCTCGTACGGGGTGAACTTCTTACTAAGATAGTAGATAGCTTGCTCCCTTCTCCCCGTTTCATCATGTTGTCCCAAAACACAGCTGAATGCTCCATCCAGTACTGTAAGGTAGAGCAATAGAGGTCTACCTGGTTCGGGAAGAACCAGGACTGGTGGCGTTGATAGGTATTCCTTGATTTTGTTGAAGGCCTTTTGACAATCATCAGTTCACTTAGTGGCGGCGTTCTTTTTCAACATCTTGAAGATTGGTTCGCAAATGACGGTGGACTAGGCTATGAACCGACTGATGTAGTTGAGTCTTCCCAAGAAACTTATGACCACTTTCTTGTTTTTTGGCGGTGGTAATTCTTGAATGGCCTTAACCTTTGACGAATCTAGTTCTATTCCTCATTAACTTACGATGAACCCAATCATCTTTTCGGCAGGAACCCAGAATACACATTTGGCGGGATTCAATTTTAGGTTTTACCTTCTTAATCTGTTGAAGAACTTCCTCAAATCTTCCATGTGGTTCGTGGCTTTCTTGGATTTGATTATGACATTATCTACATACACCTCAATCTCTTTGTGTATTATGTTATGGAATATAGTATCCATGGCCCTCATGTAGGTGGCCCCAACATTCCTTAATCCAAATATCATCATCTTGTAACAATACATTCCCTATGGTATAATGAAAGTCGTTTTCTCCCCGTCCTCTTCGTCCATCCATATCTGATGATATCCAGCAAAATAATCATAAACGACTGCATCTTGGGCTTGGCGCAGTTGTCGATCAAGATGTGTATGTTTGGCAATGGGAAGTCGTCTTTTGGACTGGCCTGGTTGAGGTCCTGGTAGTCGACACAGATTCTGACCTTCCCGTCCTACTTTGGTACTGCATAATGCTAGCTAACCATGTCGGGTATTAAAATATCTTGAGGACCTTGGCTTTGACTTTCTTGGTGACTTCTTCCTTGATTTTCAAACTCATGTCCGGCTTGAACTTTCTGAGCTTTTAATTTACTAGCGGACACGTTGGATCTGTTAGCAGTTTGTGAGATACAATGGATGTATTGAGACCGGTCATATCATCATATGACTAGGCAAATATGTCCTCATACTCTTTTAATAACTCTGTGTACTATTTCTTATCTAACGGTGACAGGTGAACACAGATGCACGTTTCCTTGACATCTCTGTGTCCCCCAGGTTGACAACCTCTATTTCGTCCAAGTTAGACGTAGGTCTTTTCTAAAAATCCTCAATCTCTTTAACAACCTCTTCTGAATCTATGTCTGTTTGTTGCGTTATCTCATCGCATGTCATATTCATCAGTTCATCAAGATAAGCAATGCCGTGTAAAACAAAAATAAAGGACAGAGAAAAATAATAAAAGCACGATTTAAATAAGGATTTGAAATGCTTTGGTAAATGATTCACGTCCAAGCAACGGCCGTAGTCAATATAACTTGGTCTAATAAGTCCAAGATCGATCCCACAAAGAATTAACCTATCAATCACAACTTTCACAACCCAAGAGTACTTCCGAATCAAGTTCCCAAAATTTAGAATATTTTTGTGTAAGATTTTCGAACTACTACTTTGCAATAATTAAGAATGCTTAAAAGAAAGAATTGAATATAGAGTAAAAAGAATATTATGAGAAGGACTAAGGTATTGATTTCCCTTATTGATGGAATCCCTTATCGTTATGCTCATACAAATTGTTAATATATTCTATCAATCATGAACGATATGTGTATCGTAACCCTCTCCCGAGCAATTACAATAATTTACTAGTGCACTCTCCCGAGCTACCCTAGCTAGCTTTAATTTGAATAGTTCACTTAAGATTGCACCCAAGACTTCGTTATTCCTAACCCCGTCTTTACGCCTAAAGTTATAGATTCCTCCAATAACCTAGGTGTGGTGTTGTTCAACAATAAACCTAAATATGCACTCTTTTCCAAGTTATGCACACTAAATAGGCTCCGCTAATTAGGACGTCTACCAATTAACTACAACAAGAACGAAGTTGAACAAATAGAAATCTAAGTCACAATTTGTAATCACATAAATGATAAGTTCATCACCCAATAGGTTCCATCAAAACCTTAGAATAGAATTTAGCTACTCATGCTTGAAGAAACAAGAATAATAATTGAAATCATAAAGAAATAATTGATATAAAATAGAAGAAAGAGTTTGAGAGGAATCTCTCTTACTAAAAACCTTGCAAAAGTAATGAAATAATAGATTACATGCCTCTATGGGGCAAACTAGGAGTTTATATAGAGGTTTTAGGGCTAAAAAACTAAGTTTGAGTACAATTAGGACTGCTGCTGCGGCGACTTCCGCGGTTCGTTCGCGGCCGCGGACGGACCGCGAACAGTAAAACTTCAGAGAGCCTGTTTTTCCGCGGTTCATCCGCGATCGCGGAGAAACCGCGGTTTTTCACCCTGTTCCGTTGCGAATATGGGAAAACTCAAAACAAGAAAGTTGTAGCCCTTTGAATTAGCTTTCCAACCATATATTATGGAGCCAAAATGGAGTTATGAGAGAAACGTTATGGCCAATTTACTAAATAGTGCACAATATGCCTCATCCATTCTTTGCTTGTTCTACACTTATAAAATTTGACCCCCGAACTCGATTCCGGCTTAATTCCTTGAGCTTTTACTCAGACTTCAAAGCTAAAAATCACTTAAATTCATTCCATAACATCCATATAGCTCGGAATCACACCTTCCCGGCTACTTTCAACATAAGTTCTTGACTTGTACCACATTTTGGCCTTTTTCACCATCTTTTGACTCCAAAACTTGCTCTTTTAGTCTTAATTAGCTCAAGTATACCTATAACACACTAAGAACACTAATAAAAGCATTTTTTCATCATAAACAACACTACAAAAAAATGTGTAAATTGCGGAGGTTTTTTTGCGGAGGGTATAAGCAACCTCCGCAATTTACATAAATTTGCGGCACTTTTTTATCCCCCACAAAATTATAACAATTGCAGGGGTTATAAACCTCCGCAACCCTAAAAAATAAGCGCCCAATTTATTTCACACTCCCTCCTTTTTTTCCATCCTAGAAACATCCGCGTAATTGCCCTAATTAACTCTCTCTCTCTCCGCCTAACAGAGAAAGAAGAAGCATCTCTCTGCCTAACAGAGAAACGAAGAAGAAGCAGCTCTCTGCCTAACAGAGAAAAAGAAGAAGAAGCATCTCTCTCCGATCCGCGTAACAGAGAAAACGAAAATCTTCACAAGGTTAGCAACACTTTTTCATTCAATTTTCATACATCAATAAACTCTTTGGATGCCTTAGAACGACGACTACTCAATTTGGCGGTGCCAAACCCGGCTGATTTTGCATATTCTTTATAGTTATTGCAAATTCCATATCATCTCGAGGCTCCAGGTGATTGTTCTCCGTAGCAACAGTTGATTCCATTGCTTATATAGCACAACTTGCACCTAGCTTTACTGAGGAATTTGCTTCCAGGTATTCGTACAGTATATAGAGCTTCTAGAATATAACATACAATTCAGTTTCAAACTCAGAAAATCTGAACATAGTCACGTGGAAAGCACATAACATACTTATAATGAAAAAATAAAATAAAGACAGGATGATTTATAGTCTAAAAATAGGAATTTTAGTCTTTATAAGCAATGGATAGAAACAAGCCTACATCCAGATTCAAAGTTCCTTAGTTTACAATTTAAAATATTTCACTGGAGAAGGGATTAGGGGTTTTGTGTCGGGAAATCAAAGAAGAGAGGAAACGGAAGAGATAGAGATGGCACTTACTGATGGTAATTAATTATATTATACTTCTTTGAAGAGATTGATATTTTCTAAATAAGAAAGATCTTGTTTGTGTATTTTCAAAGATTAGCTGTTTAGAATCCCAATCTTGTTTGTGTATTTTAATGAATATGCTATTCATAAGAACACATGTTTATAGTAGACTGCTAAGATTAGATTTTCATATGCATGTATTTAACAGAGAACTTATATTTTGTTGTGAAGTATTACTTGTTATTATACACTACTGTAAAACTTATAATAATAGAGAACTAATATTTTGTTGTATGTATTTATTGCTTCAATGTTACTATTCTCTATTCTAATAATAGAGAACTGATATTTTTTCTTTATATTTTGAAAGGTTCATCAGCTACGGTTGAAACTTAATACTTTTCTATGGATAAATCTTGGATTAAAAAGCCAAGAAACACCACGGAATATTTATTTGGTTTAAATCAGTTTTTAGATTTTGCATTTGCTAATGCCGTTGTTGGAGATAGAATAAAGTGTCCTTGTCCTAAATGTGGATTCGCAAAGTGGCAGACTAGAGATGTAGCGCTTGATCATTTGATTTGCAAACCATTTCCTGAAAATTATGTCATTTGGAGTATTCACGGTGAAAGAAATATACTACCTACTTCTATAAATAATGTGGTTATACAAGATACATTACCTCCTGAAAATCCAGTAGAATTATTGATCAATGAAGCATTTGGGAGCCTAAGGCACGATGGTGTTGATGTGGGTCCGTCAGAAGTAGGGAGTGGTGAAGAAAGGTTAAATGATGAGCCTTCTTTAAATGATAAAGACTTTTTCGAGTTGCTTAGAGATGGAAGTCAAGAATTGTATGAAGGGTCCAAGTACTCAAAACTAGAATTTTTATTAAAATTATATCACGTAAAATGTTTGTCTAGGCTGAGTGACAAGGGAATGACCATGATACTAGATTTGTTGAGGGACGCATTTACATTTGCACGGATCCCTCATTCTTTTTATGAGGCCAAGAAAACTATCAACAAACTTTGTCTTGATTATATCAAGATAGATGCATGTCCAAATGATTGTATGTTATTTTGGGGGAATGATGCTAATGAGGAAACATGTAAGTATTGTCATACTTCTAGATGGAAGCCTAACAAGCAGATAAATGAAGATCTTGTATCTGCTACATGCAAGAAGAAAACCAAGAAGAAAACTAAGAAGCCTGCAAAGATTTTGCGTTACTTTCCATTAAAACCAAGGTTGCAGAGATTATTCATGTGCTCTAAAATAGCAAAATATATGAGATGGCATGCCGAGGATAGTAACAAAGATGGAATCATGAGGCATCCTAGAGATGGTGAGGCATGGAAAAGGTTTGATATGATTTTTCCTGAATTTGCCTTTGATCCTCGGAATGTTCGTCTTGGCCTAGCTAGTGATGGCTTTAATCCTTTTGGCACAATGAATACTAATTATAGCATTTGGCCAGTCATTTTAGTTCCATACAACCTTCCTCCTTGGTTGTGTATGAAACAACCCAATTTTATTCTCTCAATGATCATTCCTGGTCCACGTACAAGCGGGAAATAACATAGATGTTTTCCTACAGCCCCTTATTAAGGAGTTGAATGAGTTGTGGAGTGAAGGTGTTGAAACTTTTGATTCATCAAAGAAAGAGATGTTTAGGTTGCGAGCTGCTCTTATGTGGACAATTAGTGACTTTCCTGGACTCGATATCTTATCTGGTTGGAACTCACATACTGGTCTAGCATGTCCTACTTGTAATTTTGATGCAGAACCTTGTCGGCTTCGCCATAGTAGAAAGTGGTGCTTTATTGGTCATCGTAGATTTTTAGCAAGAAATCATAAATTTAGACTGATGAGACATCGCTTTGATGGAAATGTGGAAGAAAGAAACCCACCGATAAAGTTATCCGGGTCTGATATTTTGCAACAAGTGAAAGATATTGATGTTACATTTGGAAAACCGGCTGAGTTGAGTGAGAGAAGAAAAAGAGCAAGACAAAGAAATATTGGGCAAGGTGCAGCACAACAATGGAGGAAAAAAAGTATATTCTTTAATCTTCCATATTGGGAGTTCAACTCGTTGCGCCACAATTTAGACGTCATGCACATCGAAAAGAATGTGTTTGACAATATTATATATTCTTTGCTCAATGATAAAGACAAGTCAAAAGATAATATTAAGGCGCGGAAAGATCTGCAAGATATGGGTATAAGGCATGATCTTTGGCCCGATGAGAATGATGAGTGTCGGCTTGCTGTGTTTACCATTCCAAAGGAAAAGAAAGTGGCTTTCCTCACAACTTTAAAGAATATTTCAGTGCCGGATGGTTACTCGAGTAATATTTCTGGTTGCATTGATCCCGATCAAAGGAGAATCTTTGGATTAAAGAGTCATGATTGTCATATTATTATGGAGCAATTGTTACCAATAGCAATTCGTAATGTGCTGCCAAAGGAGGTTGTTGCAGTCTTAGTAGAGCTTTCCTCTTTTTCAGAGAACTTTGTCTTAAAAGTTTGAGTTTGGCGGATCTAGAAAAACTACAAGATCGCATTGTGCTCACACTTTGCCACATGGAGATATTATTCCCACCATCGTTCTTTACTGTAATGGTCCATTTAACTGTCCATCTAGTAGATGAAGCAATACAAGGTGGTCCGGTACATTACAGGTGGATGTATTTTGTTGAAAGGTAAACATTTCTTATTCGAAATTTTGATGTACGTAATATTAATTCAAGTTAAGTGCTTATTCTAAACATGTTTCATTTTATGTTATAGATTGTTAGGTCATTTTAAGTCTCTCGTAGGGAATAAGGCTCAACCATAAGGTTCCATAGCTGAAGGTTACATTGTTGAAGAAGCTCTAACTTTTTGTTCTCGTTACTTTGAGGGGATTGAGTCAAGGCTTAATAGGCCTAGACGTGTGAATGATGAACCAAATCTTAATGAGGCTTATGAAATGTCCTCTATCTTCCCTCCACAAGGTAAACCAGTTGGAGGCTCCTCAACGTTCCCCTTGACTCCATTGGTGAAGAGGCAAGCTCATCGATATGTGTTATTTAATTGTGCGGCAGTGAAGCCATTTATTGAGTAAGTAAATAAAATTGATATGAATATTGGCAAAAGTTTAGAACTAAAATAATTAAAATTGATATAGTTATCTTATATGAAGTGAGTTTAGGGATTACATAAGAAAGAGCACAAGAGGACGGAGACCTTCAGCTTCAGATTTGGAGAGGAGGGTTAATAGAGAGTTTCCTGATTGGTTCCCAAAACGGGTGAGTGAATGGTATAATAATTTTTGCTTCACATAGCTTTTCTCATTGGATTTAATATGCTTGACTAAAATAAGTTTGTTATTATTAGATTATGAACCCAGAGATTGCAGACACCATCTCTACTGATTTGAAGTACCTAGCACGAGGTCCAGCGCCGGATGCTAGAAGGTTCACTGCTTATAACATCAATGGATTCAAATTTCGAGTTTTGTCTAGAGATCAAGGATTAAAAACTCAAAATAGTGGAGTTTTTCTTACTTCTAACACTTCTTGCGTTGCATCTAGTGCTGATAGAAGTGCAAGACAAGCAGACTTGCCATACTATGGGAAGTTAGAAGATATTATTGAGCTTAATTATTATCTATTCACAGTTGTGCTCTTTAAATGCCAGTGGGCCGACACTACTCGGGATAGAGGGTTCAAAAGAGATGCTTGGAATTTTAATTGTGTCAATTTTTCTAGATTGATTCATATTGGTGATCGTGAGGATGATGATCCTTACATTGAAGCATCTCAAGCAAAAATGGTTTACTATGTTGATGATGAAACAGATAAAGAATGGAGTGTGGCTGTACATTTAAAGCCGAGAGATTTATTTGATATGGGAGAGGTCGATGAAAATGAAATATATGAGAATCAACCATACCAACAACAAGAACTTGAACAATTTTTTGATGATGCTTATGAGAATATCCAAATTGCAATAGATGAGCATATGTCTGAATAGGCATGTATATTTTCTTGTATCCTTGTATGTTTTTTTTTCTTTTATATATATGTACTTTATTTGTATTTGTATTTTATAATTTCTATTACTTATTAATTATTTTGTTGATTGCAGATATGCCGAAGACCAAACGTTTTCAGAACTTACAAAAGTCAGTTCAATCAGCCATAGAGCAGACAACTCCTTGCATTCAGCCAACTCCTTCTTTTCAGGCCACAACACAGCAAAGACAACAAGCTCTTTTATTTCAGTCCATGGGGCAAACAACTCCTTGCATTCAGCCGACTCCTTCTTTTCAGGCGACATCACTACCAACTCCTTCATTTCAACCTACAAGACAACAAACTACTTCATTTCAAGCCACAACACTGCCAACTCCTTCATTTCAGGCTACGGGACAGACAACTCCTTTATTTCAGGCCACGAGTCAGACAACTCCTTCATTTCAACCTCCAATTAATCCCGCACCAGCACAAACAACATCCAATAAGCGTCCTAAACGTGAGTCTTCACATCATTGGACTGTCGATGGAATAGGTAATCATTATCCTTTTGTGAATAGCTATACATCTTTACAATTAAACATTGTTAGATTCAAACTAATATTGGGAACTCTACAAAATTTGCTTCTCTGTTTGTGGCAAAAATTTGGTTTAAAAAAATGGATTTCGTGTGGTCCGTTCGAAGTTAACAGGCGAGGTTGCTGCTGAACTATCGAGTCGCCGACCTTGTTTGAGGTTTTGTTATTTTTGGATCTTTGCTGCTGAGTTTGTTAAACTCTGGTTTTGATATGAAAGTTTTGTCATGGGGTATTTGAGTTGCAAAGTGTTTATGCTCTCTGATTTTATTGGAAATTTGTTCAATTCTGCCCATATGGTGTTCGTTTAGGTAATCGAGCTGCCGGCGGCACAAACTGATTTTGTATGCACTGTTATAAAAGGTCGAATGAGCAATATGAATGAACTGTTATGATTTCTGTTGCAATGATCTCTGTTCACTGTGAGTATGGATTGTATACTTTATTTTGTGAAACTAATCATTTTATCAATCAAGTTGTTTAAGTAGTTGTCTGTTATTATCTTATCTTTCTAAGTAATGTATCTCCTAATCCAGAAAGTATAACAAATATAACTAACTTACAAAGACTACAACAATCAATTAGAAAGTTGTCTGTTTATACTTGTCCAATGCATCGTCTATAGGACTTGTGTACATCTGTTGTTGTTTCACCTATCTGCTACTATGTGTGGCTGTTATTTTCTAGGTTCAAGCTAGGACTTGGTTACTTCAAGTTTCTTGTATGTTCCTATCTGGTAATCTTTCTAAATAATATACAGAATGTGGAGTTCTTCTAGAACTTGAAGATGCTGCCTTCATCTTCTTATATTCTTAACTTGTTGGTTTTGCTAATAAGAGCTGGCTAGTATATGTCTTAAAGAAGAATCATGTCAAACTTGATATTAGTGAACAATTCATGCAAATCCAAACCTGAATAAAGTAAAATCATCGTAAGGAAAATCAATGGTTTGTCATTTATTAGCAGAAATCTTGTTAGTTAAGCTAATGGATTCTTATCATCAAATATAGAACATGGCTAACATTAAAATATACAGCAGAATCTATGCCTCTCAATTCCCATCCGTCATTGTTCTACGACAGAATACAACAGAACATGCTCTTACCTTTACTTTTTTCTTTCATTGTTATTTATTAAAGATTCACATGGAAATACCAAAAGGCTGAAATTGAAGACTAGAGAAGCATTAAGTTTACCTCAGGGAGAACGTGTTGTGGTGGAGTTTGATGGCAAGGATCCGATTGGCGAAGCACAAGGCCTTCTAGCAGGCGTATGTGGCCTTTTAGCAACTGACTGTACCATATTTCCAATTGGTTTTGATAAATGGCCGGATATGCCTAAGTCATACTTTAACGACTGCTTTAATAACATTATAAAGGTATAAGTTCTAGATCTTTATAACTATACCTCTATTTTGTCGTTTTTTATATATATTTGTATATAAAAGATAAACTAACCAATTTTTTTTTTGAAGTCTCATTTCTGTTTTATGACCATTGAGGAAGTTGCACGAGGATATGTTTATAACTCTATTTCAAAGAAGTGGGCTTCAAGTAGGCAGAAGTTGTGGAATGAGTTTAAAGACCCACTTAAAACCAAAGATGAGATTATGGATAATGTTCCGATAGGTATTAGTCGGGATCAATGGACTATCTTTGTGAACTACCGTTATAAAGAAGAAACTCAGGTATTTTCTAAGACGTCACATTGAAATGCATATAAATATGAGTATTTATTTTGTATAATTGACTGAAATGTATCTTATTGTTAGAACATGTGTAAAAGAAATGCCGAAAATCGGAAGAAGCAAACAGTTCCACACACCGGTGGCTCCAAACCTAATTCTAGAAGAAGGGCTGAAATGGTGAAAGATGTCAAATTATTTACCTTACTTTACTATTTAAATTTTAGATATTGTATCTATTTCTTATACTTTAATTAAACTATTCTAACTTATTTTTGTTTTCATGCATAGATGGCTGAGACAGGAAGTAAGCCTGGACGAGCACAACTTTATCTTGCTACACATACAAAAAAAGATGGATCATATGTAAATGAGGAGGCAAAAGAAATATGTGTAAGTTAAAATAACCAAGAATGTCTGTTTCCCGTCCTCTTCTTTTTCTTGGTCTGTTTTCTGTCCTTTTCCCACACTAAATAACTGGTGTTCTTACAAAGAACAGTAGGCTCAGATTTTTTGATGTGTATTGTGTTTAGGAAAAAATTGAGCTAGCAATGAGTGAAAGTACGGTGGATGAGTCTGAAATTTCTCCAAATGATGCTGTTGGTAAGGTGCTAGGCAAAGAACATCCTGGAAGGGTGAGATGTTTGGGATTAGGAGCTACTCCAAGCAATACTTTCAAAGAGACAAATCTTCGTCTTGGTAATATTAGAATTGTGAGTAATAATGTTGGATGTTCTTCTTCCGGATGCCAAGAGAAGTACAATCAATTGATGAGTACTCTCAAAGAATATATGATAATGAAGGAAGGTTCAATACCGGAACAATTTGTTGGGATCTTTGCTTCATCTCCTACAACGGTAAGTGCTTAGTTCTTCTAATGAGTATGCTTTTAGTTTCATGCTCTCTGTTAAGTAGTATGTAGATTTTGCAAAGAGAACTAGATTTTAAAAATGGAAATTAAAAAAATGTCGGAGACTTACTTAGAGTTAGATTACAACAGTATAGTCTTTCATTGCATTGGCATATGTTCTGGTTTCTTCTGCCAAAATTCTTTGATGCTTGCTGCAGATTGAACCACAAATTGCGTGTCCCTGATTTTTTAACTTGGTATTTTTAATTTATTAGCCCCACGAATGGCACATTATGCTTCTTGAATGGTGTTCGATACAACTTTATTAATAACTAGACGATTATTTAAATATGCTATCAAATTATTTTTGTCTATACTCCAAAGTAGATTTGTCCTGCCATTTGTTTGTTTGTGTCATTTATGCTAATTCTTGAGATGCCAAGTTGAATCTGTTCGTGTTAATATTATTGAGGCCTGATTCGTATTCTGTGTTAAGTGTTGTGTTCATGGTTTTTATTTGATTTGCATACCATGATGTTTGGATAAGTGTTACGTCTGGTTGGAGTCTATAAATTGTTTCCCTCTTATTGCTTGTTATTCTTTAAAATGGAGATCATATTGTTGATAAAATTAGTTTTCTGTTCTTATCTTTATTAATTTATGGTTTGGTGAAGAATTGATTATTTAGCATAAAAACAAGGCATCAAAGAGCGAAGAACAGATAAATGTTCATTCATTTGCTTCCTGCGGTTTCTTTCAACTGTTATGTGAGAAATCTTTGTTTCCATTAGGTTATTTCCCTCATATACCCCACCAATTACTGCTGCTAATTTTTGTCTCTTATTGCTATTTGGTGTAACACCACCGTCTGCTTCAGTTTCTGAGTATTCTTGTAAAGTTGCACTCGAACCTGTTGATTTCCGAGAAACTAACTTCCTTTTCTTCTCTTCTTCTTTTGAAACTAAACCATTGATTTCATCCGACGTTGTTGTTGTTGTTGTCATCGTTGTTGTTGTGGGGTTACTCATGTTAAACTCCGACGCATCGCTGCCTTCTAAAGCCTCTAAAATACTAAAGATGTCAAATTCAGAATCATCAAAGAAATGATCAGACAAACTCTCACCCTCCATTTTGTTGTTTTTTGCTTGAAATGAAATGGAAACTTTTGTTAAAGAATGTCGAAGTTCCTCTAAATGGCAGACAGTGTAATTGGTTGAAATGTCCCTTAGTTTATTTTGTTCAATCTGTTTGAATTTTTCTTTTTTCTTCTGAGTAAATGCAGTTATATTTGTTTCTCAAGTAACATTTGCTCGTAATAGTTATATTTTTTTTACTTTTGTTGCAGCCAAGTGATGCAGCTAGTGGACCCGTTTCACCGACGAATGCAAGAAGATCTTCTGGCGGAAGTAATCCCATTGACAATCATGAGATTCATTTTAATTGAAGTGGATGTATTAGGACAATGTAATAGTTGATCACTGATATAAATGGTTAACTATATTCCAATTTTTGTTTGAAGACATATGATACTACTATTTTTCACGGTTAATGAAATGTTGATGTTTCTTAATTTTTAATATTTTGGTTTGAACATAAATATTTTAATTGATATTAGATGAAAAATATGGCAAATTGTTGATAAAAATCAATTCTATAATATATTTAAAAATAGATGGGAATATAACCCCCAAAAGAAATTACAGATTGCGGGGGTTTACAACCCCTACACTCAAAAACAGTAATTAAATTTTAAAAGTAAAATCTATTTTCGCTGATGACATTGCGGAGGTTAAATTGAAGTTTGCGGAGGGTAGGAACCTCCGCTATTTGCTGTCACGGCGGTTCAAGAAACCCCCGCATTTGTCTGCCGCAAATTAATAGCGGCGATGCATACTGCGGGGGCTTGCTCAACCGCCGTGACAGCAAATAGCGGAGGGTTCTACCCCCCGCAAACTGCAATTTTAACCTCCGCAATTTACCCGTTTTTTTGTAGTGCAATATCAAAACAACAATAAAGCGTGATTATTTAAGGCATAAATATAGTCAAATTCACCTATTATCAATACCCCACACTTAAACCTTTGCTCGTCCTCGAGCAACCTTAATCACACTTTAGGCCAATTTTATTTATGTCTCCCCCAAATTATATCACAAAATCTATTTTTCATGATTAACCTAAGATATGCACAATCCTTACCTAAGCGTAAACTCTCATGCCAGCACATTATTGCTTACTATATTTATTACCAAAAACTTGAAAATTTACCTTCTTCCTCTTGAGTTACACACCCTTACATAGTTCATTGAGAGAAGTTCCCACACATAAACAATTCATAACATGTAACTTATAAATATCGGAAAAATTCACTCACTCTCAACAAAGAACATTCATATGCATACAGACACACCATAGGCTTTCCCCTAGTGTAATACTCCACTAATCGAGTTATTCAATCATAGATCAAGAGGTCTTTAAGGGTTGTAATGTAGGCTATGGGATGGGTAGGATACTTTTGGTTATAGTGACTAGCCTCCCTAAGCAATTTTCTCTTCTTTTTCACAACTTCCCTTTTTGTTTACTTCCTTATGTCTCCCATAAACATACCTTCACCCTCCTTCACTTTTACCCCCACTTTTTCTTTTATTGATGTGACTGGCTTTTCTAAGATTTTATTCAATATAGCTCATCTTTTCATTGCTTAGCAATACATTTACATTATTTTGGCCAGCTCACTATTTTTTTTTTTTTACATTCATTCTTGATTTTTCCATTTTCAATTTCCCTTCACCCCACACTTAATCTTTTGCATATTTGTTACAATACAAGTGCTTCTAGGAGGTAAAGTAGAACAATAATTTGAACATTCAAGGGTTATCAAAGAATAGGCTTTAAGCTCAAAGGGGTTAACTAAGATATAATGTATGGGTGAATTCATGTTTATTGGCATATGGGGTTATACAAAGAAATACCTCTATCCTTTCTACAACCAAACAACTTATATTTCGCTTTGCAAACACACAGGGCAAGTTCTAGGCATCATGTACAACATACAATGTAAGTAAAACCTCACACACACATGGCATGTAACTCATTTGGAATCCAGTTGATCTACAAAGTCCTATCGATGTTCAAGCAAGCATTATTGTGCAATTTAAGGCATATTGAGATTTTACAATCAAGCTTAGAAGATACATTCTCAAGTTTAATTTACGCTTTTGCTAATGTGCATATTCGGGGTTACATGTTGCCCTTTTACCTCTAATCCTAAGAAAAAAAAAAGAAAAAAAATCTACCTAACTCGGTTCAATAAAAACCCTTGGAAAAGAACCGTGGTCAAAAGAAAAACCAAGGGGGAGATGATACACTACCTAGAAAAAGAAAATAAAAGAAAGAAAAATTCCTACGTGAACTACTTCCCTCAAGAGTACTTGTCCTAAATAGTCCGTCATAAGGAAGAGTCCTCTACTCATATTTTTGTATTTTTTCAAACTTTCTATTTTTTTGTGTTTTTAATCCGACTTAGACCCTTAAGAAACCCGTCGCCAAGTGTCTATCATCGGGCCAAGCCAACTATTTATATTAACAACTAAAACTAATATATACAACATATAATACAAGATAAGTCTCCCACCCCACACTTAAAATCATGCCATGTCCTCATGGCATAATAATACATGTATAGCATAGAAGGGTGAGAAAACTTACCTGGGATCTACCCCGTGTCTAGCCAATTTATCACTTTCTTTTTCATCCTATCCTTCATATTCGGTTTTAGCCTTCTTTTGCGTTTCCTGGAAGGTTTGTGCCCCTCTTCCCTGAGAATCTTGTGCATGCAGTATGCAAGGCTGATCCCTTTTATGTCCGCCATGGTCCAACCATTGGCAGCTTTACATTTCTTGAGTACCTGTAATAACTTTTGAGCCTGCACATCTAGCAAACCAGATGAAGTAATAACAGGTAAAGTGGAGTTAGGGCCTAGAAATTCATACCTTAGATGAGATGGTAGTGGTTTAAGCTCCAGCTTTGGTGGCTCTTCTATGGATGATTTTGCAGGAGGGGTCTCTCTTTCTCTAAGTGTAGAGGCTCGAATTCAAGCTCTCTCTCCCAAAACCCCTTGCCTTCCAGAGATAGTACCCATTCTGCTAAACTTTCACCATATACCTCTTCCATGTTCATCAGGCATGCTTGAAGTGGATCTTCAATAGTCAATTCTGCATCGTCGGTCTCCACTATCACATCAACCGCATCAATTAGAGAGCAATTTGCGAACTCACTAGGACGCCTCATGGATTTTTGCACATTGAAGATGATCTCCTCATCATTCAATCTCATCTTGAGTTCCCCAGTTTCACAATCAATTATGGCCCTCCAGTGGCTAGGAATGGTCTTCCCAGGTTTATGGGAATTTCTTCGTTGACCTTGCAATCAAGAATAACAAAATCGGCGAGAAACACGAACTTCCCAACCTGGATTAGCACATCATCTATAATACCAAATGGACGCTTAACCGTCCTGTCAGCAAGCTGTAAAAGCATAGAGGTGGGTCTGGCTCTCCCAATACCTAACCTCTTATAGATAACTAAGGGCATAAGATTAATGCTTGCCCCCAAATCACATAAGGCCTTAGTAAAGGCATAATTCCCTATAGTGCATGGGATGGTGAAACTACCCGGATCAGATAGCTTCTCAGCAATGGGTCTAGAGACCACTGCACTACAAGTTTGGGTAAGTGTAACTGTGGTCAAGTCTTGGAAATCAAATTTCCGCTACATCAAATCCTTCATCATCTTAGCATAACCAGACATTTCTTTTAAAGCTTCAATTAATGGAATGTTTACCTGGATTTGCTTGAGCATGTCGAAGAACTTTTTATATTGTTCCTCTTTTTGGTGTTTGTCCAACCTTTGGGGGAATGGTGGTGGAGGCCTCTTCTTCCCGGTGACTTGGGATTTATCTTTGTCTATCGCTTTCTCATCAATCTGCTGCTCTACCTGTTCAACTACTTTCTCCGTTCCCTATTGTGCTTCTTTATTTTCAACAACTGGCTGGACTGTGACTTTTGTCAACCCTGTGGACTCATCCAGTTCAATGGGCAATGGAGTAGGTGTCTCAGCCCTGTCTGTCAATTTTCTCACTTTCATTCTCAGCATCAAGATCTCTGCCGCTTCTTAGAGTCACTGCCATCATCTGCTTTGGGATTTGGTCCTTTGGGTTTGTTTGTATATCTGCAGGCAATGTCCCTTGAGGACGATTGTTAAGTGACATAGCAATCCTGACCCATCTGCACTTCCATATTTTTGATCGCTGCATCATGTGCATCTATTCTTTCATTGGTTTTGGCATTTGACCCAATTACCTGTTGCATCATAGCTTTCAATTCTGCGAACCCATCGTCATGTCTACCCCCATATTGTGGTGGAGGTGGATGATATCCCTGATGCTGATTGCCGAAATTCTAAGGTCTAGGATATGGAGCCATGTTATGTGGTGGCCTCATACTTGCTGCATTATACTGTAGTTGTGGAGGCATGTATTGTTGTGGAGCCTGCTGACCCCAACTCGGATTACCTTGTCTCTGCCCTCCATAATTTGCTACATAGTTCATATCCTCATGATGATGATGATTTTCTTGGTCTGCAGCCCATGGATTACCTATGGGTTGGCAAATACAAGATGTGCATAAACCACCATTGGTAGTATCTACAATGTGAACTTGCTGCTTAACCCCTGATTCTTCCACCTTCTTTGTCAGGATGCTCATTTGTGTCAACAAAGTTGCCACGTTCTCCTCCAGAGTGTTGGATGGATCCAGAGATACAGAGTGTACTACTGGTGTGATAGGAGCATTCTTGGACGTCCACCCGGAATTTTGAGCCATCTTGTCTAGCAAATTTTGGCCCTCTCTCCAAGTCTTGCTCGGAAAAGCCCCACCTGCTGAAGCATCTACAATATTCTTCATACTGTCTGAAAGCCCCATGTAAAACCTTTGACCCAACATCTGCTCAGGAATCCCATGGTGAGGACACATAACAAGCATACCTTTAAATCTGCCCCAAGTTTCATGTAGTGTTTCCAGTGGTTTCTGCTTGAAGCTCACGATCTCATCAATTTGTTGAGCTGTTTTGTTGGGTGGATGAAACTTGTTGTGGAATTGTTTGACTAACTCATCCCACGTTGCAATAGAGTTTATTGGGAGTGAGCTTACCCTTATCTGTGCTGCTCCTGTAACTGAGAACGGAAAGAGTAGTAATATGATAGCTTCCGGAGTTACATTCGGTTGCCTTTGTGTTTTGCATATTGATATAAAGTTCTTGAGGTGCTGCTGTGGATCTTCAACCTGAGACCCAGAGAATAATCCCTTGTTTTGCAACAAGTGAAGCATGTTGTTGGTAATCCGGAAAGACTCAGCTTGAATTGCTGGCACAACGATGGCAGTTGCCAAATTATCCGCTGTGGGTTGTGCCCAGTCGAACAATGCACCTTCTTGCCTCCTGTGCCTCTTGCATATTTAGCCCGGCTGGCTGGTTTTGAGTGTTTATGTCACCCATGTCGAAGTCTAGTTTGATTGGTTGTTGAGATTGTTGAATTTGTTTGATGGCTTTGTTACGTGCCCGGAAGGTTTGCTCGGGGTCTGAGAGTCCTTCAATTAGTTCTCCAGTCCTTGCAGATTTTCTAGGCATGCACCCGAATACCCAAATCAACAAACGTCAAAATATTCAATGTAGAGTGTAGAAAGAACCTGAATACACAAGAATCTTGAAGTTCTGTCAATGGCAATTGATAATTCCGTTAATTCCCCGGCAACGGCGCCAAAATTGATTCACGTCCAAGCAACGGTCGTAGTCAATATAACTTGGTCTAATAAGTCCAAGATCGATCCCACGGAGAATTAACCTATCAATCACAACTTTCACAACCCAAGAGTACTTCCGAATCAAGTTCCCAAAATTTAGAATATTTTTGTGTAAGATTTTCGAACTACTACTTTGCAATAATTAAGAATGCTTAAAAGAAAGAATTGAATATATAGTAAAAAGAATATTATGAGAAGGACTAAGGTATTGATATCCCCTATTGATGGAATCCCTTATCGTTATGCTCATACAAATTGTTAATATATTCTATCAATCATGAACGCTATGTGTATCGTAACCTCTCCCGAGCAATTACAATAATTTACTAGTGCACTCTCCCGAGCTACCCTAGCTAGCTTTAATTTGAATAGTTCACTTAAGATTGCACCCAAGACTTCGTTATTCCGAACCTCGTCTTTACGCCTAAAGTTATATATTCCTCCAATAACCTAGGCGTGGCGTTGTTCAACAATAAACCTAAATATGCACTGTTTTCCAAGTTATGCACACTAAATAGGCACCGCTAATTGGGACATCTACCAATTAACTACAACAAGAACGAAGTTGAACAAATAGAAATCTAAGTCACAATTTGTAATCACATAAACGATAAGTACATCACCCAATAGGTTCCATCAAAACCTTAGAATAGAATTTAGCTACTCATGCTTGAAGAAACAAGAATAATAATTGAAATCATAAAGAAATAATTGATATAAAATAAAAGAAAGAGTTTGAGAGGAATCTCTCTTACTAAAAACCTTGCAAAAGTAATGAAATAATAGATTACATGCCTCTATGGGGCAAAGTAGGAGTTTATATAGAGGTTTTAGGGCTAAAAAAACTAAGTTTGAGTACAATTAGGACTGCTGCTGCGGCGACTTCCGCGGTTCGTTCGCGGCCGCGGACGGACCGCGAACAGTAAAACTTCAGAGAGCCTATTTTTTCGCGGTTCATCCGCGGTTGCGGAGAAACTGCGGTTTTTCATCCTGTTCCGTTGCGAAGTTGGGAAAACTCAAAACATGACAGTTGTAGCCCTTTGAATTATATTTCCAACCATATATTATGGAGCCAACATGGAGTTCTGAGCGAAAAGTTATGTTCCAATTTACTAAACAGTTCACAATATGCCTCATCCATTCTTTGCTTGTTCTACACTTATAAAATTTGACCCCCGAACTCGATCCCGGCTTAATTCCTTGAGCTTTTACTCAGACTTCAAAGCTACAAATCACTTAAATTCATTCCATAACATCCATATAGCTCGGAATCACTCGTGGAAGGTAATCTTACGACTTTCCAATACCTGCCCAACCATGTTTTCCATCTCAACTCTAGTTATATTGCTGGTACATACGCCTTGCTTAGTATCTTTATCAAGGTATTCTTGTGTGTCTCGGAGCTTTGCAATAGAGCAGAATGGAGATCTATACTGGTGTTTTGATCAATTGGTTAATAACCGAATATTCTTTTGCCTGTATCTTCCACCAGAGATCATCAAGTCTAGTTTCAATAGGCTGTCCAGAGGCCTACTTACTAGATTCAACTAAGTGCTCCGGAGTATAAATTTTGTCAGTCTTGGTCATACCCTGCATTGCGATTGTTTCTCCAGGCCTAGTTTTTCCCTTCCTTCTTGTCTCGGTGGTGTAATCCCAAGGAATGGACTATGTATGAAATGGCGTTACTACAAACATTGCTACAAGAATGGGCACTCCCGTTTTGGGTGGCAACACAACAACTTCAAATGGTACTTTTGGAGGCCCAAAATCCACCTTAATCGGCTCTATGGTCCTTTTGGATGATAGTGCTTCAAACTCGAGAGGCACAAATATGTTTACTTCAGCATCCCCAGAGAGTTGGATCTGGATTTCAATTAGATTCAGTTGACGGTTGGTTTTTTGGTCTCGTCACCTTCGGTAATTAATCCAATTGACCCTTTGGGGGCGCAATCATCTTCTACTTCGATCATATGCACATCATCACCTTTATGATCAGGCAAAGGATTATCGCGAACATTAGGAGCAGGTTCCTTGGACATGATGATTTTGTTGTCAATTAGAGCTTGGATTTTGTCTTTCAGAGACCGACACTCATCAAT
The DNA here is from genome assembly GCA_032618575.1 of Nicotiana noctiflora. NCBI lineage: Eukaryota > Viridiplantae > Streptophyta > Magnoliopsida > Solanales > Solanaceae > Nicotiana > Nicotiana noctiflora. The sequence goes on from JASVEL010005602.1 coordinate 63,828, forward strand.
GGTATGCCCTTCATGTTGTAATGATACCCATAGGTTTTATTTGGATTAACCCACTGGGAAGGATTATTTGGAGTTATGGCAGGTATTAGGGTAACATAACAAGCTGCTTTGAGTCTTTCATATAATTGGTTAATTGGTTCGGCGATGGCAATGTATCGCTTGGGTAGTCTACGATCGAAGTTAGGGCCTAGCCTGAGGAAGTTTTGGCGGGTGGAAGATGATTGGTAGTGGGTATTATAGGCTTGGTAGACAGGTGCAGGTTGGGAATATTTTGGTAAAGTGGGTTGGTATGGAGATGGTGGGTAAGCGGGCGACGGAATTTGTTAAGAAGGCGGAGGTGCTTGGTAGTTGGGAATAGGCTGGTATGTGAGAGAGGGTATGGGTAGGCTTGGTATTTTATTGGTGACTTGGTTCTTTGTGCGACCATCATGACGCTCACATCCTATTTCTTTGATGTGCCACCAGATTGTAGGGCTTTGTTGGTAGCTTGCATTGCCTCAAAGTTAGTGACCATTCCGCTCTTAATGCCCTCTTCAATCCTTTCTCATAACTTGATAATATCATAGAATATCTGGCCATCTATCAACGTTAACCTCTCAGAGTATTGTGGATCCTAAGCTCGGACGAAAAACCGATTCATTTGTTCTTCATCTAAGGCCGGCCTGACTTTGGCAGCCTCGGCTCTATATCGAGTAGCATACTCGTGGAATGTCTCGGTGGGTTTCTTCTTCAAGTTCTGAATGTAGAAGATATATGGTGTGTTCTCTGTATTGATCTTGAATCTATCCATGAAATCGGAAGCCATTCTCGCCCAGCTTGTCCACCTTTTGGGATCTTGGCTAATGACCAAGATAGCGCATCTCCTTTCAATCTTCACATGAAGAGTTTCATATGGATCTTCTCATATCTTCCCACACCGACCAGCTTGTCACAATATGTCCTCAAATGGACTCTAGGATCCCCCAAACCGTCAAACATTTTGAACTTGGGAGGTTTGTACCCCTCCAGGAGTTCAACATCTGGCTGAATTCAAATATCCTCATAATTCAGCCCTTCAATGCCTTTGCTTCCCTCAATGCCCTGGACTCGGCTAGTCAATTTCTTGAGCTCGGCTGCCAAGTTATTGATGAGAGAGTCTTGTCATCAAACTCTGGTGTGCTTGTGATGGGTTGAGTGTATTGTGGTATGGTTTCCACATATATGGGAATGTGGTGGGGATGATCATTAGATGGTTCAGGGACGAGGAGTAGAGTGTTGTTGAGATGTGTGTTGTAATGAGCAACAGATTGTTTCTGAGGTTTTTGGATGTTCTATGGAGGTATGGGGTGTTGAGTATTGGGAAAGTTGATGTCTGGGGTTGTGAGGGAGAATGATAGACTTTCCAAATTCCAAACTTGGTCCAGTTCTTCTTGAAACTTCAATAATTTTTGTTCGAGTTGAGCGGCATTCTCTCTGGATACCTGAACGCCCTGAGGAACCTCTAGCCTTTCAGTTGAGTCGTCCTTTATGATGTTGTTTGAGTTCTCCATCTTTGCTTTGTTCTTGCTTTTGATAGGACTTGGAGGAGGAGGTGGTGGTGGGCCCTTAGATCTTTTAGAGTAGGATGATGATGCTAGAATGCACGAACTAGCCTTTTGGGGAGGGGAATAAAATAAAAGTAAAAACAACAAAAGGTAACAAGTTAGTGCGGATCATGAGGATAAAAACATTGTGGTATTTAAACACATAGTGCAAGAATATAAATCATGTCCAAATTTGGGAGCCTCATTGGGCTCGAGGTCGGCCTAGCGACAAGTTGATTTGGAGAACTTATAATGCTAAATGCCTTATTTTATTTATAAAAATTAGACGAATCCCAAAACGACACTAAAATTGCATAAAGTAAAATATCACTAATAACCATTGGCCTTATTACATTTCAGAGCGGAAAAGAAAAGACACTCCTAACTACTTGGTCCCAGAAGGACGTTCTCCAAACTCGGCATCTTTGGCTCCATCGAACAACATGTAACGACCTGTCCTGTCGTTACGGGAGTTACCGCCCTGTTTTCTTCATTTTATACTTTAACATGTTAATTTATATGTGTTTGGAGAGTTAGAAGTAAATTAGATGGAATCTGGTTAGAAATGAGGCAATAAACCTCTTATGAGAAGAATAGTTTGGAAAAGTCAACCGAATGTTGGCTGATGATTTAGAAAGCTCAGAATGGATTTCTGATGATTCGACTAGTTTCAGGGGATGATTTATGGCTTAGAAGAGCAATCGGAATCGAATTCGGAGGTCCGGTGTAAATTTAGGCTTGAATTTAGGCAAATTCCAGATGGTAGGTGAGATTTTGATCCGGGGCTCGGAATGAAATACCAAGAATTGGAGTAGCTCCGTTAGGTAATTTTGGATATGCGTGCAAAATTTCATGTCATTCGGAGGTGTTTAGCTCGGGTTTTAGATCAAATATTAGTTTCGGAAGTTTTAATAAAACTTAGGCTTGAATCCGTGAGAATTTGGTGATTTTGATGATTATGATGGTATTTTTATGTCACAAGCAAGTTTGAATGAAGTAATATGACATATCTATGCATTTGGTTAAGGTCCCGAGGGTCTCGGGATGATTTCGGATGCCCAACGGGAGGTTTTGAACTTGGATGTTGCAGCAGAAATATTGCAGTTAGTTATTGCTCTATACGATCGCATAGGGTCATTGCGATCGCTTAGAAGAAGCTGAAGGGGATGAGAAATTGCTTTATGCGATCGCATAGAGGAGTGTGCGATCACATAGGTTGAGGAAATTACTCAGTGCGATCGTAAGGGCTGTTAACGCGATCGCATAGAAGGGGAATTGAGGACCTAGGAATTTGCTCTATGCGATCGCATAGAGGAGAGTGTGATCGCATAGATTCATAATGTTGCACAGTGCGATCGCATACATTGTGTTGCGATCGCAGAGAAGGAATTTAGGGCCCAGGGAGATTGCTCTATGTGATCGCATAGAGGTATTGCGATCGCATAGAAGGGAAAATGGCCTGAGAAATTTTACTCTATACGATTGCATATGGGCATTGCGATCGCATAGAACAAGGCGTTAGTGACAAAACAGTTTAAGTTAAAATTTCAGACGCGAACCCCATTATTTTTACACCACTTTACTTCGTCAAGGAAGGGTTTTGAGAGCTTTGAAGAGAGAAATCAATGGTTAATCGATGGAGGTAAGTTTCTTGACTCAAAAACACGAATTTATGCTAGAATCAACACCAAAATTCATGAAGTTAGGTAGAATTTGTGAAGAATTAGGGCCTAAAGTATGAAAATGAGTTTTTGGTTTTGAAAGGTCATTCGGACTCCGATTTCGATAAATTTTATATGCACGAACTCTTGGAGAGACGAGGAATCCGTTGGTATGAATTTCGGGCTTTTTTTAGAAGTGGTCCTGGGGCTCAGGTTTCACCAACTTCGTGTATTATTGTGTTTCTCAAGTAATTTTGATTGCGTTATGTTTCTTTGACCTATATTTATGTAATTGCTGTGATTTTGACTAGATTCAACGCACGAGGTGGCAAATTCAAAGGGAAAAGGTATCGTGGACGAGTCCACAGCCGGCTAGAGGTGAATAATTAGTGTATATGGTAGTCTAAGGGATTGAAACCCCGACTTAGCATGTGGTGATGATATTAGGGCGTGGCTCGCACCCCATGGCAGGTGCAGGATTGGTTATGATTGAGGATTGAGAATTGGTCCATCCCGAATATGAATAATATTATATTGGCGGTTGAAACGCACGCTGTGTTAAATATATTTGTGGGCTATAAGCTATGTTTTGGGCTATGTGCTGACCTGTAGTATCCCTAGGGGAAAGATATCTATGTGATAGCTTGATTTGTAAAATCATTGATCTTAGTCCTGGCTTGAAATCACTATTTTGAAATGCTAAGTCACCTGTTCTTGGAAAATTAAATAAAATTAAAGTATTTTTCATTGTTAATGAACTGGAACCTGGAAATAAATAAATTGAACTGTTGTGTGACTCATATGCATGTTGTGGACTGAGGATGGATCAGGCTGCATTCCGCAGCGAATGATATGAATATTGCGCTTGGGTTGAAGGAGCCCCTCCGGAGTATGTACACATCCCAGTGAGCGCCGTCGACGTTAATCGGATCGGGCTACACGTCGTAGCTGTCATGTGCATTGTTATACACTTTTTATTTACTGAGTACTTAGTACTCACCCCTACTCCCCGCACCTCTGTGTGCAGATCTAGGTACATATGAGGGTTAGACGGGCATTCCATCTTATATCAGAGTTTATTCGAGTTGCTGAGGTAGCTGCTGGCATTCGCAGGACCTAGCTTCTCTCTTTATTTCAGTTATTTCTATATATATTCCCAGACTTGAGGATTTTGATCAGTATTCATATTACTATTCAGTTTTTGCTTGGAGGCTCTAGAATCGTGACCCCAGATATTTTGAGAGTGTTATTTCGATATTCGCACTTCTCAATATTTAATTATACTATTATTATTGGAATACTATTATTGACTTTTATATTTTTCTTGAAATTTGACCCTTGGGGACTGGTCTTTAACTGTGGAAACAGTTATTGGTCTGGCTTGCCAAGCTTTAGGGTTGGGCGCCATCACTACCGGGTTTGGGTCATGACACAACATCACCAGCTCATGCAATCCCAGCAGCAAGTAAGCCCTAGCCAAATGTCCTACTTCATTACCCTCGGCGTTTTGGCAACTATCGATCCTCCTGATTAACTTCTCTTCTATCTTTACTAACCCATGCTCCAAATGCCCTAGGCCTCGCATTCATGAGCCGGTTTAGTAGGCTTTGGCGGATCGGTACGTAGACGTCTGTACTATCCTCGAGAGGCTATAGAACTTTAGGAAACACTTCACTTTCTTGGATTCATATCATGCGGTTTGTGTTATCGTGAAACTAAATTTGTCTGTATTATATTCTCTCGCAGATGGTGAGAACACGTACTAATGGACATGGCGGACGACCACCAGTGGCACCCAGAGGCCGTGGTCGTGGTAGGAGTCCGGAACCGAAATAATAGTAAAATAAACAAAAAATACCAAAATAAACCAAAAAAAAAAAATTACGAGATTACACATTTTGCAGTATAAAACTGCGAAATGTATAAACGTCCGTTTGTACATTTCGCAGTTTTATACAGCGAAATGGATTAAAAAAATTTTTTTTTTTTGAAAAATAGGCGTTAGTGTAAAAGAATAATAAAATTTTTTTTTTTTTAAAATAAGGCATTTCGCAGTATTGTACTGCGAAATGCAATTCGCAATACAAAACTGCGAATTGCATTTCGCAGTACAATACTGCGAAATGCCCCCCCTTGATATATCCGCACTCTTCTTCCTCTACACCACTCTCACTCTTAAACAATTTCTCCCTCGGCCCCCCCTCAAATTCTCTCTAATTTTTTGCCAAAATTTTGATTTCGAAGTCCCACCCGTCCCCTTCAAGTGCAACACAAGTGGGGCCCACACGAAGATACTGTTGGACACGAATTCGGTAACAAAATTTCAGTTTTACAGCTTTAATTTGAGGTATTTGAATTAATTTTATTTTATAAATTATTAGAAAATATGTTAATGTTGGTATATTTATTGTTTTAGTATTACTTTAATATGTTATTGTATATCATGTTAGCGTAGAGCCTGTTAGCGTAGAGCCCTGTTAGCGTAGAGCCTTGTAGCGTAGAGCCTTATTAAATTTTAGCGTAGAGCCTTATTAAATTTTAGCGTAGTCTTTTAGTATGAAAATATTAAAATTGAGATTTAGAATAATTAATCATTATTATGTGGTCCCGGGCCTCAAAAATCAAGCCTGGAACCTTTAAACAACCGCTATATTAAATTATACGTAATTTAATTAATTAAGTTAACAAAATTATAAAAATATTAAAATTGAGATTTAGAATAATTAATCATTATTATGTGGTCTCGGGCCTCAATAATCAAGCATGGAACCTTTAAACAACCGTTATATTAAATTATACGTAATTTAATTAATTAAGTTAACAAAATTATGAAAATATTAAAATTGAGATTTAGAATAATTAATCATTATTATGTGGTCCCGGGCCTCAAAAATCAAGCCTTGAACCTTTAAACAACCGTTATATTAAATTATACGTAATTTAATTAATTAAGTTAACAAAATTATGAAAATATTAAAATTGAGATTAAGAATAATTAATCATTATTATGTGGTCCCGGGCCTCAAAAATCAAGCCTGGAACCTTTAAACAACCGCTATATTAAATTATACGTAATTTAATTAATTAAGTTAACAAAATTATGAAAATATTAAAATTGAGATTTAGAATAATTAATCATTATTATGTGGTCCCGGGCCTCAAAAATCAAGCCTGGAACCTTTAAACAACCGATATATTAAATTATACGTAATTTAATTAATTAAGTTAACAAAATTATGAAAATATTAAAATTGAGATTTAGAATAATTAATCATTATTATGTGGTCCCGGCCTCAAAAATCAAGCCCGGAACCTTTAAACAACCGTTATATTAAATTATACGTAATTTAATTAATTAAGTTAACAAAATTATGAAAATATTAAAATTGAGATTTAGAATAATTAATCATTATTATGTGGTCCCGGGCCTCAAAAATCAAGCCTTGAACCTTTAAACAACCGTTATATTAAATTATACGTAATTTAATTAATTAAGTTAACAAAATTATGAAAATATTAAAATTGAGATTTAGAATAATTAATCATTATTATGTGGTCCCGGGCCTCAAAAATCAAGCCTTGAACCTTTAAACAACCGTTATATTAAATTATACGTAATTTAATTAATTAAGTTAACAAAATTATGAAAATATTAAAATTGAGATTTAGAATAATTAATCATTATTATGTTGTCCCGGGCCTCAATAATCAAGCCTGGAACCTTTAAACAACCGCTATATTAAATTATACGTAATTTAATTAATTAAGTTAACAAAATTATGAAAATATTAAAATTGAGATTTAAAATAATTAATCATTATTATGTGGTCTCGGGCCTCAATAATCAAGCGTGGAACCTTTAAACAACCGCTATATTAAATTATACGTAATTTAATTAATTAAGTTAACAAAATTATGAAAATATTAAAATTGAGATTTAGAATAATTAATCATTATTATGTGGTCCCGGCCTCAAAAATCAAGCCTGGAACCTTTAAACAACCGTTATATTAAATTATACGTAATTTAATTAATTAAGTTAACAAAATTATGAAAATATTAAAATTGAGATTTAGAATAATTAATCATTATTATGTGGTCCCGGGCCTCAAAAATCAAGCCTGGAACCTTTAAAAAACCGTTATATTAAATTATACGTAATTTAATTAATTAAGTTAACAAAATTATGAAAATATTAAAATTGATATTTACAATAATTAATCATTATTATGTGGTCCCGTGCCTCAAAAATCAAGCCTGGAACCTTTAAACAACCGCTATATTAAATTATACGTAATTTAATTAATTATGTTAACAAAATTATGAAAATATTAAATTTTTCTATGTAATAATTAATTTTTCTTATTTATAGTACACGACATGGCATCTCGTCAACCTACACACCCTGGACCTTTGGCAGCAGGATTATTAGTACTGCAGGGTGACCATAGATCTGAGTCTATTTGGCACGGCCAGCTAGCTCTTCAGACTATACGCCCCAGGAGGCCGGACGATCTGTGGGAGTTTTTGGCGCAGCATCCCTTTCATCCACGAGTTGTAGACCTTCTACAGCAGACCGGCTTGTACATCATATTTGAGCTGGGACGGATGCAGCTTGACCGGTCGCTCATCACAGCGTTGATAGAGCGGTGGCGACCAGAGATGCATACATTTCACCTGCCTACTGGAGAGGCTACGATCACTCTCCAGGATGTGCAGGTGTTGTATGGATTGCGCGTTGAGGGCCGCGCATTGACACTGCCCCAGGCGTGGAGACGGATGACCCGCGCACAGCTGGCGGATGCGATGGGACGGATGACAGGTTTTCACCCGGAGGGCGACCTTGGTAGTTGTCGTGTCCAGCTATCATTGATTAGAGCGTTCATGGCGGAGTTGCATCCACAGTTCACGCAAAAGACAGAGGACCCGTGGATTATCCGTTTCACTCGGATGGCATTACTCATGCTATTTGGGTGTGTCTTGTTTCCCAACACGTCGGGGAACAAGATATCGATGCGGTTTCTCCAGCCTCTGGAGGATATGGAGCAGGTGCATCGGTACAGTTGGGCAGCTGCTGTTCTGGCGTATCTCTACATGAGCATGTGCCGGGCTAACATCGGTGCAGCTATTGATATTGGTGGTTTTTTGCCACTCCTGCAGGTGCAAAATACTTTCAAAATTAATTAAGCACAAATTATATATTGTGAAATGACTCATAATTTACATCAATATTTTTTGTTAGGTTTGGGCGTGGCAGCGTATCATGCCACTACAGCCACCTCTGCCGGCACAGGACTATCCGCCCCTCCCGCTAGCTGTGAGATGGATTCTCCGGCGGGGGAATTACCGAGGAGTGGATGTGCACCACAATCTCCCCCTTATTAGGGACCAGTTGGATATGTTGCATACTGGACAAGTAAACATCTACATAAAGTTGGTTGTTTTAAATGTAGTTGTACCTTGCATACTAATTTATTGTTATTCGTTGTAGTTCATCTGGATGCCGTACACTGATGAGCTACTTGCGCACCTACCTGCTATTTGCTCGGCAGACCGGCTCATATGGAGTAGCTCCGTCCCATTGATATTCTGGGAATTTGTTGAGTATCATGCGACGGAGCGTGTGCTTCGTCAGTTTGGTCGTCATCAGCCGGTACCGAGTGATCCCTCCTGGGACCCTACTCATTATCGGCATGACGACCGTCACAACATGAGCCGGGATTATGTAGCGTGGCTGCGTGACCAGGTAGTTCATTGGGAGGAGCGAGCTCAGCGCATCCCGCCACCGCCGACACCGTACCAGGAGGCTAGTATTGCGATTTATGAGGCCTGGTACAGACGTAACACCGGAAGTATGTCGGGAACCCCATCCACATGCTTGACGGCCGGTACAGACCGTATGCCGGACGACACGAGTCACTGGTATTTTTTTTGACGTATTAATATCATATAATTATGGCATAGAGTAATTTATTTACTAATTGACTTATTTCACAGGTTAGTTGGTTTCACCGGGTCTACCAGTCTAGTGTAGATATCCAGCAGTGTGAAGACAACCCTGGACTGGTTGAGTATGCACAGATGGTTGCCCAGATGTGTCGTTTGGGACTGGAAGAGGCGAGGGAGGGCAATAGGTTAGATGATGAGCCCGATTATATGGATGCAGACGCGTACCAGAGGGGTAGGCCAGTCCCCCGTGCAGGGGCTAGGGCTCGCAGGGGACGACGACGACGTGCACGGCGAGGGGGTGTTGAAGAGCCGGTCGACCCACCTGCAGGGTTTGGAGCTGGGGGGTTTGGAGATGAGCAGGAGGGTTATGTGCCTCATCCAGCTGACCCTTCCAGCAGCATGCAGTGGGGTTTTATGACCTATCCAGCTGACCCTTCCAGCAGCATGCAGCGGGGTTTTATGACGCATCCAACTGACCCTTCCAGCAGCATGCCCTCATACGACCCTGGCAGCAGTATGCCCTCATACGACCTTCAGTTGTCATTGCCAGCGACACAGATGACCCCATCCGGACCATTGCAGATTATGGGTACCTTTGACGGGGATGTACATGAGTACTTCGCTGGCACATCTACTGCAGCTGAGCATCGGCCGACCCGTGACGTGGATGGCGGTCGTAGGTTGAGTTATACATCCTCCCCTGCATTTGATGCGGTATGTTTGTATTACTTTTGTTTTTCAATTCTACATTATTTTACTTTCGATGCAATAAATTCATTACATCTATTTTTATGCAGTCTTCATCTCAGACCATGTTTGACCATACTACATGCGATGATGAGCTGACCATCGATAAATATACGCAGGACCTCGACGAGACCATTGTGAGAGAAATAATTTGTTAACCATAATAATTTAAATACCTCTCTTATTTTATCTAACATTACTTATTTTTTATAGGTTGGTGCCGGCCCAACGGCCTATTCCTCCGACCCTGCAAGTTGTGCTGTAGATGCCGCTGCACATCCTCCCATAAAAAGGCGGCTTGACGATGATGATCCAGATAGTGTGCCAGACCGACAGGGGATGCGGCTTAGGCCAACAGCAAATTTGAGGCACAAAGCATGCGGCACTCATTGATTTCATTATGTATATACACTTGTGTAAATAATATTTATTGTGAATAAATAAATATTTTTTTATTTCATTAATGTATGGATACAAACATAGCATTAATAGTAGAAACAACACTTCCAATTCAAATATAACTAAAGCTATAAATAGAACAATGAGCCAAATATCTATAAACAACACTTCCAATTCAAATATAACTAAAGCAATAAATAGAACAATGAGCCAAATATCTATATATAAAATAGAACACAAACATAACATTCCAATAAAACTTACAACATAATATTCCCATAAAACTTAAAATTGTTCAATACAAACACAAACATACTATTACAGTTAAAATGAAATGACACTTAAACGAGACTAAAATCAAGTAGACGTTCTAGCCACTTAAATTGTTTCGTCTACGAGCTTCCATTTATTCTGCGTTCTAGCCACTTAAATTGTTCTAGCAGTCGTTCTTGTTCGTCTTCTAACTCTTTTACTCTCGCCTTAAGCTCCGCAATTTCCTGTTTATTTTTTTGGTTTTCTCCCATAGCTGATGCCAATTTCCATTCTGCTCTTAGTTATTTATTTTTTTCTTCCCTCACCTCGTCCCTGAGTTGTATCCTTCTTATATTGCTATTGTAGTTGCTTTCTGCTTGCGCTAACCACATATTATGCAGATTAAGCATTCGTTCTCTGTAGTTTGCTTGGAGACACTGTTCCTCAGCCCATTCATTGAACTCACACATTGGCTCATTCGGATTTTTGTAGCAATCCATCCGGTTCATGCACATCCAGTAGTGGCGTCCAACATCATCACCTTCCCAACATGTTTGTTGCACACATTTTTTTCCACAGTAACACACTGGTGTTCCATATTGAGCCATTTAAAATATTGCACAGTAACACACTTTGAAAATATCAAACGTTCGCAAGAAATATTTGCGCTTTGTAAGATTTTAAGCACATGTAATGACGGTAATGAGCCCCGTATTTATAGGCAACATAAACATAAATCGTTATATAATACTACGAATTGCATTTCGTAGTATTAAACTACGAATTACAAAAAAATGCAGCTTTTTCGTAAGAAGTGACAACTTTTTGTAAACTACGAATTACAAAAAAATGCAGCTTTTTTCGTAAGAAGTGACAACTTTACATTTCGTAGTATTGAACTACGAATTACATTTCGTAGTATTGAACTACGAATTACATTTCGTAGTATCGAACTACGAATTACTAGGACACTAAAAATCACATAATTTTCAGGTTTTTTCAAATAAAAGGACAAATTTATATTTCGTAGTATTGATCTACGAATTACATGGACGAAATGACATAGATATGACAATTCACATGCTTTTCATAACTTCACTTTTCGTATTATTATACACTATTTAAAAGTGCACAACATCACATTAAGAAAATTACAACAACATACGTAATTTGAAGAATAATTTTATTTCAAATGCACAAAAGGTACTACATACATATATTACAACTAATAATACAAAAATAAGGAACTAATGTTATGGTTGATAGTTGGGTACATTGGACGAACTTGCACCTGAAGGACATTTACGGCGGTCATGTCCAGTTTGGGAGCATATGCTACATTTACGTGCATAAACATACTCACCAACATCCATTTGGTTTGGTATACGTGTTCTCTTTTGTACTCTCAACTTGCGCAAGTACTCCTTGTTACATACCAACTTAAAAGGTTCCGTCGGCCAATAATGCTCAGCACCTAAAGGATGCAACTTCCCACTATACGTGTCTACGTATGCTGCAACACTGTAGTGCCTATCAATGTAGTTTGTTGCCCCATAGCCAACTTGTTGAAAGAACTTCAATGCATGTGGGCACGGCATGTGGTAGATGGTCCATTTCCCACACGAACATAACCTTCTACTTTCATTCACCGTATGTACATTATTCCTACGGTGTGCACGATTACCTGTCTTAACTTCGAAAACACCTTGTTCATTGTCGTACTGAAGATAAGAATGCCACTGTGCTCGCTTCCTGTACTTTTCGAATCTTTCCATGGGTTTTGGCATAAATTCAACACCTCTATCCAACAATGACGATGCAGCTGCATGCCTTTCAACAAATCTCTCTGCACTCTGTTTGAAAGTCATGCGGACCATGGCAGTGACAGGCAGTCCACGGGCAGATTTCAACAAGCCATTAAATGACTTCGACACATTCGTGGTGAGGGCTCCCCATCGTATGCCACCATCAGCATGCAATGTCCACATTTGAGTGTCATGTTGCATCAACCAACTATAGGCTCGTGGTTCCAACTGCCGGATTGCTTCCATGCACCTATTGAATTTACATAGCTGGTGCTCAGTTGCCATCCACATTAAGTCATGCAACGCCTTGTCAGGAAATCTCTTTTGAAACTTGGCCTTTAGGTGCCTCACACAGTAACGGTGGTATGCATGCGGTGCCTGCCATTCAGGCAAGTGACGTACAGAACTTAAAATACCACCATGCCGATCAGAAATTAGACAAATACCCGAACGCTGTTTCACAACGTGTTGCTTCAAGTGGTTCAAGAATTGCGTCCACGTCTCTTCACTTTCGTTCGCACAAATGGCAAAAGCAAGTGGAAATATTTGGCCATTGGCATCTATAGCAACTGCAATCAAAAGCTTAATATCATACTTTCCATAGACATGAGTACCGTCTATGGAAATTACAGGACGACAATGCACAAAACCATCTATTGCTGGTTTAAATGACCAAAATAGATAGTTGAATATAAATTCCGGACCGCCAGAACTTCGCTCGCGCCTCCATTCAACAATAGTACCGGGGTTAAATTGTTGCAGTGCAGCCATGTACCTAGGAAGATTTGAAAAGGACTTATCCCAGTCGCCATAAATTAGTTCAAAGGCACGTTTGCGACCGAGATATGCCTTTCTTTTACTTATAGTACAACCATACTCCTTGTGGACAGCTGTAATACACTCTTTAATCTTAAATCTAATAGACACTTCCAAAAATGGAACCAAGACAAGGGAAATCAAGTCAACATCTAGGTTGAAGTGGTTCTCATTGAATGTGACCATTTCACATCTATGATCGCTAATAAATTTACCAACTTTCCACAAACCAGATTTTTTCTTTGTAGCACGAAGCATCCAATGACAGCCCAAGAACCACCTGCGACATACAGACTTGTATCTATCCCTAGTTGACTCAGTTATCGTCATCTCACGACACTCCCTTATGGTATAGATTTTTACAGCCCTAACTAGGCGAGCTTTGTCAGGGAAATACATGCCCTTTGTAACAACACCTGGTCTACATTCATCCCACATCTTCGATCGTAATTCATCATAACCCCTTGTCAATGCATCAACATTAGGCATGGCAAGCAAATTATCCAGGTATGGAATATTTCTCTCATGAAAAGGCACGTGGGATTCATACACTCTTCGTCTAACCGGGGGAGGGGGGGGAGGAGGAACATGCTCCCTAGTCAAATCAGGCTCCACATTCACTTCCTCCTCCTCATCGTCACCCTCCACATCATCACCCTCCTCACGGAAGGGTGTCTCATCACCAGACTCATCCGCATTGTTATCGTAATCACTATCATCCTCCTGACTCTGCGCATCTGCTAAGTCACGAGTAAAAACATTGTATACGGGCAACTGTGTTAGTCCAGGAGCTTCTAGAAGCTCGTTTTCACTGCATATAACCAACAAAAATTTAAGTATCCTAATTGTATTGTCTTGAAATTTAAATGTACATATCACTACATCACTATACTTACAACTCGTATTGTCTTGAAGTTTCATGCTGGCTTTCTTGAGGTTGTTGATAACTACCAGAGGGACCACCGTGCTCCAATACTGCAGATTTTTGCAAATTCCAACTAGGGATGTGGTCATAATTTGTCAAATTCAATTCCGAACGATACATCATATGAAAATTAGAACTATAAATACAAATCCAAATAAAACATAAAGAAAAAGATTTCACTAAATTTAAGTTTACCGGTCGTCTTGTTGATTATACGAAGTAGTAACATTATTTTCTGGCTCCTCATTCGCCTGTGGTGACAAATTCAAATCAAGAGAACCTCTTCCATCTCCAACCTGTCCGCCTAATGCTCCTCCAAAATAACCATCCGATGAATGTGGGTTATCACTTATATGCACTCCCTCATTACTACTAAGGTCTTCAACCTTGACATACATTTCTAATAATTTTATTACAATGTATTCTCTATATTCGTCCGGAACCCGCAAAAATCTCTAAGACTTTCATCATCGTCAATGTTAAACTCCGAATAATAAGCAAACCCATGCGGAGTCACTGAATAAGGAAATCTTCCGGTTACTTTAATGCTAACCGAACGCCTCCGCTCACTCATTTTTTTACGTAACAACGATACCAAAGTATTGTATTGCATATTAAGCGGCAATTTAACATGACACCGTGGAGGAGAGCTATACCTCACTGAGTTATTATCCACAATAACCTCACCCCCCAATACAATGAAACCCTTATTTTGGCAACTTGAGACATTATAAAAAATGGATTGATAAGGAGAAGAGAGAAAAACCGAAATAATTTGCGTTGATAGAGTTTTGATGAAGTTCAGTCGTCTATAAATAAGGAAATTTTGAGAATCAAATTCGCACTACAAAACTACGAATTATGATTTTTAACTAAAAAGTGGGCCCATTTGCAGCCTATTTCGCAGTATTGTACTGCGAAATAGCCTATTTCGCAGTACAATACTGCGAAATAGCCTATTTCGCAGTACAATACTGCGAAATAGGCCACTTTTGAAAACACGGCCATTTTGTTTAAAAAAAAATAAAAAATGACATTTCGCAGTATAAAACTGCGAATTGCACTAACGGCCGTTAGTGCAATTCGCAGTTTTATACTGCAAAATGCTTAATTGTGTATTTTATTTTTTTTTGGTTTATTTCGGTATTTTTTGTTTATTTTACTATTATTTCGGTTCCGGACTCGGTCGTGGTAGAGGTAGGGCAGCAGTGACAACACCTGCTGACCCACCAGCTGACTAGACTCAGGGTCAGATCCTAGCGCTAGTGGACCCGGTTCAGGATTAGGTCCCAGCTGCAGGCATCCCAGCAGCTCAAGTTCAGGCATCGGCAGTGTCTATTGAGATACCAGGTCTTCAGGAGACCTTAGCACAGATCCTATCAGTGTGTACTTGCTTAGCTCGGGTGGTTGCGGCCTCTACTACAACAGCTTCTTCACAGGTAGGGGGAAATTAGACCCCTATTTCTCGCATACCAGAGTCGGTAGTTCAGGGTTTACAGGCACCTGAGGCAGCTCTAGCTCAGCCAGTTCAGTCGTATGCACCAGTCGCACCAGCCCCAGCTCATGTGGTTCCAGCTATGCCTGATGACGAGCAGTGTCGGTTGGAGAGGTTCAGGAGACTACAGCCTCCGGCGTTTAGCGGTGTTGAGGGCAAGGATGCCTAGGGTTTTCTGAATAAGTGCGAGCGTATACTTCGTACTGCGGGTATTCTGGAGTCTAGCGGTGTTGCCTTCACTACCTTCCAGTTTACAAGACCAGCATTTCATTGGTGGGAGGATTTCGAGAGGCGTAGGCCTATTGGGGTAGCGCCCCTTATCTGACAGCAGTTCTCCATGATATTTTAGGAGAAGTATGTGCCCCGATCTCATAGGGAGGAGCTGAATCGTCAGTTCGAGTGGTTGAAGCAGTTATATATGATAGTGACTCAGTACGAGTTGAGGTTTACACAACTAGCTCGGCATGCAATGTGGATGATCCCGACAAATCGTGAGAGGATCAGGAGATTTCTGGATGGTCTCAATTATCCTATCCGCATATTGATGACTAGGGAGAGGGCTACAACAGTTACTTTTGAGGAGGTGGTTGATGCAGCCCATCAGATTGAGACAGACTACCGTCGAGAGCGTGAGGATAGGAAGGCTAAGAGGCCTCGGGGTGTAAGTAGTTACAGTGGTGCTCCGTCTAGGGGCCGGTTTCAGTAGAGCAGGGGCCGTTCTTTCAGGCCTCCTCGGCCAGTTCGCTCAGAGTACCATGGGTCATCTTCTGGTCGGGGTTATCATGGCTCTCAGCAGGTTCAGCCCTCTCTTAGTGCACTTCCAGCTCAGAGCTCTGCTCTTGCTCCTTTGGCTCAGGGTTCATCTGCAGCGAGGGGTTCTCAGCAATCCTTTTCTCCAACTTCAGGCCGTTGTGTTTGAGTGTTGTGAGTTGGGCCATATCAGGAGAGAGTGTCCCCAATTGCTTCGTAAGCGGTCTCAGTAGAGGGATCAACCTTCGTCTTCTGCTCCTGTTTCTTCAGCCCCCGCTCAGTCAGCTAGGAGTGGTAGTCAGGTAGCCAAAGGTCGTCCTAGGGGTGAGGATCGTACTGGCGGAGTTCATGCTCGTTTATATGCTCTTTCGGATATGAGGGACGCTAGTGCATCCGATACAGTCATCACAGGTATTATCTTAGTCTGCTACAAGGATGTTTCTGTCTTATTTGATCTTGGATCTACCTATTCCTATGTATCCTCATATTTTGCGCATTATTTAGGTATGACCCATGGTATTCTTGCCTCACCCGTGCATGTGTCTACCTCGGTAGGTGATACAGTTATTGTGGATCATATATACCGATCTTGTCTTGTTACTATTGGGGGTCTGGAGACTCGAGTTGACTTATTATTAATGGGCATAGTGGATTTTGACGTGATTCTAGGCATAGATTGGTTATCTCCTTACCATGCGATTCTGGACTGTCATGCCAAGACAGTCACATTAGCTATTCCAGGTAATCCGAGAATCGAGTGGCGAGGCGTGACTGATTATGTATCCGACAGGGTGATTTCCTTTCTAAAAGGCCAACGAATGATTGGGAAGGGTTGTTTATCTTATATGGATTATTAGAGATGTTGAGACTGAGACACCCAGTCTTGATTCGGTCCCCATTGTGAGGGATTTCCCGAATGTATTTCCAGCAGACCTGTCGGGCATGCCGCCAGATAGGGACATTGATTTCGGTATTTACTTGGTGCCGGGAACTCAACCCATTTCTATTCCTCCCTACCGCATTGCACCAACTGATTTAAAAAAAGTTGAAAGAACAACTCCAGGAACTCTTAGATAAGGGGTTCATTCACCTGAGTGTGTCACCTTGGGGTGCACCGGGATTATTCGTAAAGAAGAAAGATGGCACAATGAGAATGTGCATTGATTACAGGAAGTTGAACAAAGTGACAGTAAAGAATAAGTACATGTTACCTCATATTGAGGACATGTTTGATCAGATTCAGGGAGCAAGTGTATTCTCTAAGATTGACCTTCGATCGGGTTATCACCAGTTGAAGATTAGGGATTCAAACATTATGAAGACAGCTTATAGAACAATATATGGGCACTATGAATTTCTGGTGATGTCTTTTGGGCTGACCAATGCCCCAGCAGCATTCATGCACTTGATGAACAATGTATTCCGGCCATATCTGGATTCTTTTGTGATCGTATTTATTGATGATATTCTGGTGTACTCGCGCAACCAGGAGGAGCACGCACAACACTAGAGGGTGGTATTTCAGAGGTTGAGAGAGGAAAAGCTTTATTCAAAATTTTCTAAGTCTGAGTTCTGGCTTGATACTGTGACTTTTCTAGGACATGTAGTGTCCAGCGATGGTATTCGGGTTGACCCACAGAAAGTCGAGGCGGTGCAGAATTGGCCCAGGCCGTCCTCAGCTATGGATATTTAGAGTTTCTTCGGTTTGGTAGGCTATTACCATAGGTTTGTTCAGGGTTTTTCGTCTATTGCTTTACCTTTGACGAAGTTGACACAGCAAAATGCTCCGTTTGTGTGGTTTGATGAATGCGAGGAGAGCTTCCAAAAGCTCAAGTCGGCCTTGACCACAGCTCCGGTACTTGTGTTACCATCAGCTTCAGGGTCTTATACGATATATTGTGATGCTTCGAGAGTTGGGATCGGTTGTGTATTGATGCAAGAGGGTAGAGTTATTGCATATGCTTCTCGTCAGCTAAAGCCCTATGAGAAGAACTACCCTGTTCGCGACTTAGAGTTAGCTGCTATTGTTCATGCCTTGAAGATTTGGAGGCATTACTTGTATGGTGTATCTTGTGACGTATATACAGACCACCGTAACCTTCAGCACTTGTTTAAGCAGAAAGATATTAATTTGAGGTAGCGGAGATGGCTAGAATTACTCAAAGACTATGATATTACCATCTTGTATCATCCCGGGAAGGCCAATATAGTGGCCGATGCTTTAAGCTGGAAGATTATTGGTATGGAAAGCTTGGCGTACATTCTAGTTGGGGAGAGGCCCCTTGCAGTTTATGTTCAGGCTCTAGCTAATCAGATGGTAAGGTTGGATATTTTTGTGCCCAGTCGGGTGATGGCTTGCGTGGTATCTCGGTCCTCCTTATATGACCGTATTCGAGAGCGCCAGTATGATGATCCACACTTGCTTGTCCTTAAGGATAGAGTTCAGTATGATTATGCTAGAGATGTCACTATTGATAGTGATGGTGTGTTGCGGATGAAGGGCCGGATATGCGTGCCCAATGTTGCTGGCCTTCGCGAGTTGATATTGGAGGAGGCCCACAGCTCGCGGTATTCTATTCATCCAGGTGCCGCAAAGATGTATCAGGATTTGAGGAAGTACTATTGGTGGAGAAAGATGAAGAAAGATATTGTGAGTCATGTAGCACGGTGCCTCAACTGTCAGCAGGTCAAGTATGAGCATCAGAGACCCGATGTAGTATTCCGGCGTATAGATATTCCCGAGTGGAAGTGGGAAAGGATCACTATGGACTTTGTTAGTGGACTCCCTCAGACAACGAGGAAGTTTGATTCAGTTTGGGTGATTGTGGATAGGCTGACCAAGTAAGCTCATTTCATTCATGTGTTTACTACATACTTCTCGGAGCGGTTAGCAGAGATATTCATCCGTGAGATTGTGAGATTGTGAGATTGCATGGAGTTCCAGTTTCTATCATATCAGATAGAGGTACTCAGTTTACTTTACAATTCTGGAGGACATTTCAGCGAGAGTTGGGCTCACATGTAGAGTTGAGCAGAACATTTCACCCACAAACGGATGGGTACAATTCAGATATTGGAGGATATGTTACGTGCTTGCGTCATTGATTTTGGAGGTTCTTGGGCTGATTACTTGCCTCTTATAGAGTTTTCTTATAACAATAGCTATCAATCCAACATTCAGATAGAACCGTATAAAGCCTCATATGGGGGACAATGTAGGTCTCCTATCAGTTGGTTTGAGCCCGGCGAGGCTAGATTATTGGGGACAGAGTTAGTCCAGGATGCCTTAGACAAGGTGAAGGTGATTTAGGAGAGACTTCGCACAGCTCAGTCGCGTCAGAAGAGTTATACAGATCGGAAGGTCTGAAATGTGTCTTATTCAGTGGGCGAGAAGGTGTTGCTGAAGGTTTCGTCTATGAATGGCGTTATGAGGTTTGGAAAGAAAGGAAAGTTGAGCCCAAGGTTCATTAGACCTTTTAAGGTGCTTAGGAAAGTTAGGGATGTGGCCTATATGCTTGCTTTTCCACCCACCTTGTCGGGAGTTCAGCCGGTGTTCCTTGTATCTATGCTCTGTAAGTATGTTGGAGATCTGTCACATGTGTTAGACTTCAGCACGATACAACTGGATGAGGACTTGACCTATGATGTGGAGCCAGTTGCCATTTTGGGTCGACAGGTTCGTAAGTTGAGATCCAAAGACATAGCTTCAGTGAAACTGCAGTGGGAAGATCATCCCGTAGAGGAAGCAACTTGGGAGACCGAACAGGAGACGCAGAGCAGATATCCACACTTATTTGAGACTCCAGGTATGTTCCTCAACCCGCTCGCGGACGAGCGTATTGGGGAGAATATAATGACACAACTCGTCGTTATGGGAGTTACCCCCCCCCCCCCCCGTTTTCTTTATTTTATACCTTAACATGTTAATTTATTTGTGTTTGGAGAGTTAGAAGTAAATCGGATGGAATCTAGTTAGAAATGAGGCAATAAACCTCTTTATGAGAAGAATAGTTTGGAAAAGTCAACCGAATGTTGATTGATGAATTAGAAATGTCGGAATGGATTTCTGATGATTCGACTAGTTTCGGGGGATGATTTATGACTTAGGAGAGCAATCAGAATCGAATTTGGAGGCCCGGTGTAGATTTAGGCTTGAATTGGCTAAGGTTGAATTTTGGCGAATTCCGGATGGTAGGTGAGATTTTGATACGGGGCTCGGAATGAAATTGTGAGAGTTGCAGTAGCTCAGTTAGGTAATTTTCGATATGCGTGCAAAAGTTCAGGTCATTCGGAGGTGTTTAGGTCGGGTTTTAGATCAAATGTTAGTTTCGGAAGTTTTAATAAAACTTAGGCTTGAATCCGTGAGAATTTGGTGATTTTGATGTTTATGATGGTGTTTTTATGTCACGAGCAAGTTTGAATGAAGTAATATGACATATCTATGCATTTGATTGAGGTCCCGAGGGTCTCCGGATGATTTCGGATGCCCAACGGGAGGTTTTGAACTTGGATGTTACAGCAGAAATATTGTAGTCAATTATTGCTCTATGCGATCACATAGGGTCATTGCGATCGCATAGAAAACCCTGAAGGGATGAGAAATTTCTCTGTGCGATCGCATAGAAGAGTGTGCGATCACATAGGTTGAGCAAATTACTGAGTGCTATCGCAAGAGCTGTTATTGCGATTGCATAGAAGGGGAATTGAGAAGCTAGGAATTTGCTCTATGCGGTCGCATAGATGATAGTGCGATGGCATAGATTCATAATGTTGCACAGTGCGATCGCATACACTGTATTGCGATCGCAGAGAAGGAATTTGGGGCCGGGGAGATTGCTTTATGCGATTGCATAGAAGGAAAATGGCCTGGGAAATTTTACTCTATGCGATCGCATAGGGGCATTGCGATCACATAGAGCAAGGTGTCAGTGATAGAACAATTTAAGTTAAAATTTCAGACGCGAACCCCATAATTTTTACACCACTTTACTTCGTCAAGGAAGGGTTTTGAGAGCTTTGATGAGAGAAATCAACGGGTAATCGCTGGAGGTAAGTTTCTTGACTCAAAAATATGATTTTATGCTAGAATTAACCCAAAAAGTCATAAACTTGGGTAGAATTTGTGAAGAATTAGGGCCTAAATTATGAAATGAGTTTTTGCATTTTGAAAGTCCATTCGAATTCCGATTTTGATAAATTTTATATGCACGGACTCGTGGCGAGAATAGGAATTCGTTGGTATGAATTTCCGATTTTTTTGAGAAGTGGGCCCGAGGCTCGAGTTTCACCAACTTCGTGTATTATTGCGTTTTTCAAGTAATTTTGATTGGGTTATGTTTATTTGACCCATATTTATGTAATTGTTGTGGTTTTGACTAGATTAAACGCACGAGGCGGCAAATTCGAAGGGAAAAGGTATCACGGACGAGTCCACGGCCGGCTAGAGGTGAGTAGTTAGTATATATGGTAGCTTGAGGGTTTGAAACCCCGGCTTAGCACATGGTGACGCTATTAGGGCGTGGCTCGCACCCCATGGCAGGTGAGGGATTGGTTATGACTGGGGATTGAGACATGGTCCATCCCAAATATGATCAATATTATATTGGCAGTTGAAACGCACATTGTGTTAAATATATTTATGGGCTATAAGCCATGTTTGGGGCCATGTGTCGACCTGTAGTATCCCTAGGGGATAGATATCTATGTGATTGCTTGATTTGTAAGATCATTGATCTCAGTCCTTGCTTGAAATCACTATTTTGAAATGCTAAGTCACCTGTTCTTGGAAAATTAAATAAAATTAAAGTATTTTTCATTGTTAATGAGCTGGAAATCTGGAAATAAATAAATTGAACTGTTGTGTGACTCATATGCATGTTGTGGACTGAGGATGGATCGGGCTGCACGCCGCAGCGGATGATATGAATATTGCGCTTGGGTTGAAGGAGCCCCTCCGGAGTCTGTACATACCCCCAGTGAGCGTCGTCGACGTTAAACGGATCAGGATACGCATCGTAGCGGTCATGTGCATTGCATTGCATTCTTGTGTGTGAATTACCTGTGATAATTGTGATTTGTTGTTGTTGTTAGTTCGTGGTAGGTATCATATTGTAGTTTAGCTTTGCTCTGTGGTATTCTCTGGATTTCCTGCTTTTAGCTATTTTTATACACTTTTTACTCACTGAGTACTTAGTACTCACCCCTTCTTCCTGCACCTCTGTGTGCAGATCCAGGTACATAGGAGGGTTAGACGGGCATTCCAGCTTATATCAGAGTTTATTCGAGTTGCTGAGGCAGCTGCTGGCGTTCGTAGAACCTAGCTTCTCTCTTATTTCAGTTATTTCTATATATATTCCCAGACTTGAGTATTTTGATCAGTATTCATATTACTATTCAGTTTTTGCTTAGAGGCAATAGACTCGTGACCCCTGATCTTTTGGGAGTGTTATTTCGATATTCGCACTTCTCAATATTTAATTATACTATTATTATTGGAATACTATTATTGACTTTTATATTTTTCTTGAAATTTGTCCTTTAGGGACTGGTCTTTAACTGTGAAAATAGTTATTGGTCTGGCTTGCCTAGCTTTAGAGTTGGGCGCCATCACTACTAGGTTTGGGTCATGACACAACATCACCAGCTCATGCAATCCCAGCAACAAGTAAGCCCTAGCCAAATGTCCTACTTTATTACCCTCGGCGTTTTGGCAACTATCGATCCTCCTGATGAACTTCTCTTCCAGCTCTACTAACCCATGCTCCAAATGCCCTAAGCGCTTGTTGGCTCTAACAACCATATCCTTCTATTCCTCGATCAACTTTTGATTTTCCTCTTTAATCTCCTGATGCTCACTCTCGCACTCCCTGAGCCTTTTGCGCAACTGGTTGTACTAACCTATATCTTAGCCCTTTCCTCGATGACCCTGTGACCTCGAACAGACCCGGGTTGTATTAACCCAGCATGATCTTCTTTTAGCCAACCTAGATAGTATGAGGTGTAGCCGGTATGATACATGTCAGGTTCTATGGAATCCTTCTCCAAGATGATCTTGTTGTTCCACATTTGTTGAGCTTGACACTTGTATGGGCTATCGTCGTCTTTGAAATCAACCCTGAAATGACTCATCCTCTCAACCTTTGGTACAACTTGCTTTCTTTATGCATGTCTCATAACTCGGAGATGGACGTAGGGATAAGTTACCCTCGGACCAATGAGTATAAGGAATGGAGCATCGCGAGAGCGGATGATGAACTCTCCGGTGGGGAACCATTTGAACATCCATTGCACCTTGTCTTCTTTCAAGTTTTCAAACAACTCTACCCATTCTCGAGCATCCCCGGGCCAAGTAAACACGTCATGCGTATAGTTCATTTTGTTGGGGTGGTGAAATGCTATATAATCATTCCACGGCCTCCCTTGAAGCTCTTGACGATACCGACCCTTTTGGAGATGTTCTATAAGCCAAAGTTGGAGTAATAAATTGCAACCCTCAAAATGATTGGCTCGTTGGAAAATTCCCAAAGCTCAGTAGATTTCTACAACAATCATGGGCACTATGCTGAAAGGCGACCTTCAAACCCCTCCATTTAGTGTCTTGGTGACCATGGCTAGTCTGGTGTGATGACCCGGCCCGTCATCACGTGAGTTATCACCTCGTTATCCCCGTTAAATGCTTGTTAATGTTTCAATATGCATGTTTGGCGAGTTTGAGTCAATTCGGATTGAGTTTAGTTGGAAATGAGACAAAAAGTCTCTTAGAAGAAGGAATAGTTAGGAAAAGTCAATTGGACATTGACTTGTGAGTTAGAGAGCTCGGAATTGAATTCTAATGATTCGGTCAGCTCTGGGAGGTCATTTATGAGCTAGGAAAGCGATCGGAAGTGAATTTGGAGGCCCGGTGTAGTTTTAGGCTTGAATTGGCTAAGGTTGAATTTTGGCGAAATCCGAACGGTAGGTGAGATTTTGACTCGAGAGTCGGAATGGAATTCCGACAGTTGCAATAGCTCCGTTAGGTGATTTTGGATATGCCTACAAATTTTCAGGTCATTCGGATATCGTTTGGTCGGGTTTTTGATCGAATGTGAATTTTTGAAATTAAAGTTAAACTTAAGCTTGAATTTGTTGAAAATGACGATTTTGATGGTAAAGATAGAGTTTTGATGATTGGAACAAGTTTGAATGATGTTATAAGAGGTGTTAGTACTTTTGGTTGAGGTCCCGAAGGCTTCGGGGTAAATTCGGATGCCCAACGGGTCATTTTTGGAAGATTTTTGCCGTTTTGAGCATAAATGTAATGATCCAAAGGTCTATTTTTAGTTCTAGAGATCCAAATTTGGTTTCGAGACATTGAGAATTTAAATAATGAATTATAGGACTGATCCGGAATTTTGGTTTAATTTCATCAAGTCGCAATTGGGTTTTTGACGCGAAACATGAGTTAATTGTTTAACTAGCGAAATTGATGTTGCACTGAGCAAATGAGATCCAAATTCAGTTTTGTTTGAACTACTGGATCCGTATTAAAATTACGGAGTCATAGGAAAAAGAATCGTCAAATTCGGAGTTCGTATGATTGAGTTATAGCATTTTTAGTGAAATAAAAAGCTGCTGCAATTTTCTGGGGCAAATCTGGTATTTTCGCTTTTGTGATGAACAGTACCCGCAGAAGCGGGTGAACAGTGTGATGAACAGTGCCGCAGAAGCGGTGAACAATAAAATCGCACCTGCGGTGAACAGTAACCGCAGGTGCGAAAATTGCTGAGCTTTTAATTGGGGCAGTCCGAGAGTTTCTTCATTTTTGGAGCTAGGGAGCTTGGATTGAAGCGATTTTCGAAGCGAATTTCACCATATGGATGGGGGTAAGTGTTCCATATCCAAAAGTGATTATATTCAATGATTCCATGGTTATTTTTCATCAATTATTAGTGAATCAAATGGAAGAAATTGGAGAAAATTTGTAAACTTTTCAAAAACAAATATTTAGGATTTGAAGGGTCATTTGTGGTCCGATTTGGGAGTTCTTAATATGTACGGACTCGTATCGAGATGAGGGTTCCGAATATATGACTTCCGTTATTTTTCGAGAAGCGTACCGAAAGTCGGGTTTTGGCAACTTTGGGAATTTCGATGTAAATTGAGTTGTTTTGACTAGGTATCATTTCATTGGTCTAATTTGATGTGTATTTACTATATTTGATCAGATTCTACGCGTGCGAAGCTTGATTCTCGTTGCAAGGGCATCGCGGAGTAGTCGTCGCACCGTATTGAGGTGAGTATTAGATGTGGGTGATGACCAGCGGGTTCGAAACCCCGGTATACCACTTTGTGACGCTGTATAGCGGCGAGACACGTACTCTCATGTGAGTGCAGGGTCGATTGTGATTGGGGACTATGGCTTAGTCCGATTTGTTGGCACTGTGTTATGATATTGGCTACTCTTGAGCCGTCGAACCTCCTTCTCGGATGGTTGCATATTATATTGTGATATTGGCTACTCTTGAGCCGTCAAACCTCCTTCTTGGTTGGTTGAGTATACTTGTGGGATGTGAGCCAGTTATTGGATCCCGCGAGGATCGTTATCATTTTCTTGTGATATTGACATGCTAGTTTACTACCAGTCCGTAACTATTACTGATATCATGTAATTTCCAATCTCTAGAACTTTGATATTACTGTTTTCAACTGAAAAAATGATAAAAGAGTTTTCAAAACCATTTTTGAGCCTGCGAGGCTGCATTTGTATATTAGCTGACTGGTAGTGGATCGGGCTGCACGCCGTAGCGGTATATATGTTGGATCGGACTGCACGCTGCAGTAATATTGTGCTTGGGCTGTAGGAGCCCCTCCGAAGTCTGAACCCCCACAGTGAGCACGGGTACCCAAATTGGATCGGGCTATGTGCCGTAGCGGTCATATCATGCATTGCATTGCATTTAGCTACATCTGATAGCTATTATACTGTTTTGCTGGTACTTGTTGTTACAGGTACAGTTGATATTGATTCTGTGACAGGGTATTTGATTACAGATTTACATAGTGCTTTATTGCGGATTTCTTATCTGTGTTGTCTTACCCCTGTTTATTACCACTGAGTCTGGCAGTACTCATTTTACTCCCTGCACCTTGTATGCAGATCCAGGTACCTCTCAGCAGTGATCCGGTAGCTATTCGAGGCGACATCTGTAGGATATGCGAGGTAGCTGCAAAGTCCGCAGGACCCGATATTCCTTCTTACTGTCTTTTGATTCTGTATTGATATTTCTTTACGCACTTGGTATCTTGTAAACCATTATACACTTATGTTCATTAGAGGCTCATGACTCTTGACCCCTGCGGTCTATGGGAGTTGGTATATTTTGGGACTTGGTTCCCCGTTTTCGATATATGTATCACTGTTGTTTTATGTTTTGATATGCTTAAATGGGATAAAGCGAGCTCCTAGCTCCGTCATTGTTATTGATTGGTCAGGCTGGCCTAGCAATGTGCTGGGCGCCATCACGACCGGATTTGGGGTCGTGACAAGTTGGTATCAGAGCCTAGGTTTACTAGGCCTCATGAGTCTTGAGCCGGTTAGTAGAGTCTTGTGGATCGGTACGGGGACGC
Organism: Nicotiana noctiflora; assembly: GCA_032618575.1. Lineage (NCBI taxonomy): Eukaryota > Viridiplantae > Streptophyta > Magnoliopsida > Solanales > Solanaceae > Nicotiana > Nicotiana noctiflora. The sequence goes on from JASVEL010005602.1 coordinate 90,794, forward strand.
CTGTACTTATCATCGGGAGGCTGCGAACCTTTAGGAAACACTTCACACTTCTTGGAATTCTTATCGTGCATACTTGATTCAGCTTGAGATACACTTTTGAAATTCCCTCCACACGTCTGTGTACGCATCGTGCGCTCTGTATTATAAATTGCCTTATGGCTTGTGATTTCCCCGAACGAGGGGCGAGATATAATCTCTGTGAGTTCATGTTGGGCCAGTCGGGATGACTTGAGGCTGGACCTTGTCTATGACTTGAGCATCGAGGTGCTGATTTTGTGAGTGGTGGCAATAGATAATGTACTGAGGGTTTGAAACCCCGTATTTGCACTATAGAGTGCTATGCTGAGTTGACACACGCGTCATATGATGAGCGTGGTGGTATTGTGACTAGGGATTTGGACTTGGTCCTTCCCAGTTGATAGTCTTACTGTGTATTATGACCGAGATTGGGCTTATATCTATGTAATTGGGCTAGTAGCCATGTTTGGGGCCTTGTGCCGATCTGTAGAGTATTAGGGAGGCTTACTAATGGATGAGTTGTTAATTGTTCGACTCTTATCTAATCTGTTGTGTAGCTCCGAGCTATGGGCATGGTGAATATTTATCATATCTCTTAATTGGAAGGTAAAGTGCCTTATGTGTAGTGGAATGAGTTCAAACTCAGGAAGACTAAAGTGATTATGCTATGTGTATCCTGGTGGAAGGTATTGTGCTGAAATGCTAATTGGGGCGAAGTAGGTGGGTTTATCCTCATGTGTAATCGAAATGTTTTTGATATGTGTTTTGATTCGAGCAGGTACAGCACATGTTCATGTAACAATTATGATAATATGATGATTCGAGCAGGTACAACACATGTTCATGTAACAATTATGATAATATGATTTGTGTAGTATTGAGACTAATGTTGTCGATATGCATTGTGATGTCTTGTCGAGTTGTGAATGTATTGCTAGGATGGTTTTGGTAATTCGCTGGCAGGTGGATACGCCAAGTTACAAAGGAGATTCTGTCAAAATTTTTGGAAAATTTGGGACTTAGAAAAGATTTTTGTCACCTAAAGAGTGGGCTTAATTGTTGTGTGTGAATGAATACAAGAATTGCAAAAGAGTTAATATTTCTGATGATTCGAATCTTCGCTGAAGCTTGTAAATGACTTGAGTTTAATCTAACTAGAACTTTGTGGCATTATTTGAGTAAGAATGCTATGAGTGGCTAAAAGTGATTTGATGTATGGCTCCGAGCTAAGTTGGAGAGGTTGTTATTGATTAACTGATTGCACTTCAGCTTGTAAATGACTTGAGTTTAATCTAACTAGAACTTTGTGGCATTATTTGAGTAAGAATGCTATGAGTGGCTAAAAATGATTTGATGTATGGCTCCGAGCTAAGTTGGGGAGGTTGTTATTGATTAACTGATTGCACTGTTGTGTGCTGTGTTGGCTCTGTCTCTAGGTATGTTGGGAAATTTTGATAAGGGTTATGGTGTTCCGTAGATGTGAAGAAATACTAGGATGTTGTGAACTTATGTTGGTAAAGAATGTTCGGTATATAGAAAAGAAAGATAGCTAATTGTATCTGTATGTAATCATGTTTTGCGGTGTCAGAGTTCTAGCAAGGCACGAGTGGTTCTGTTCAATAAGACAGTTGAATTACAGCTGAATAAGGGTGAATGACGCCCAAGAATAGTCCTGTGGTGTTCCAGATTTTGTTTGTAACGATAAGGTGTCTTAAGATTATGTATGTGGATAAAGACGGTGTTTTCGTTAGAAGGGATCAAGACTTGTTCTATGTTATGTGAATGATGGGATTCTATGTATCCGTATTGGAAGGTAATGATACTAATTCAAAAATCGCATGAAGTTCTTCAAAACAAGTATTGTAGAATGTGGTACTCCTCGAAAACATTGAGAGTGGCCTATGGGTTTTAGACCGTGTGGTCTTATGTATGAGTCTCGTGTGGTAACATGAGTTAAGTTATGGTAGTGCTACAGTAAAGGCTAATACTAAGTTAAAGATGGTTCAGAAAAGAAATTGAGTAAATGGAGCAACTTGTTAATAAACCAAAGCGGTATGATAAGGAATACGATTAATTCCTGGTATGTGTTTGAAGTAATGAGTCTTGCAGATATTGTGCAACAAAGCTCTTGAGCGCTGGCAGTTGTGTAACTTGATATGGGTATAAGGACTCAGTCCTGGCAGTTTTACTTATGCAAGGTAATTGGGAGAAAGAGTTTATGATGTGTTTTACCGTGGTTTGAAAATGAGTGTATTTTTTCTGTTGGTATGCAAGGCTTGGAATGTGTAATGAGTTTTCTCTATATGGGATCATGAAAGCCCTTGACTAGTTGAGTGCGCCGATGTTTGCGGCGTAGGAAAGGAATATGAATTTCCATGTTATCTTAGTGTGGTATGGTATATGCGATGTGTTATGGAAAGTTGATAATGGAATATTCAAGGTTTTGTGATCAGTTCATAATATATGGGGAGTCATTAAAATTATTTAGCAGTGCGGGCAGCTGCAGGTGATTTAAAGAATCGATCTTTCTGGTGATTAAAGAAAATGGTACTTCTATTCTAGTAATTTGGCAGGGTATATGGTCCAAAAGGACAAGGTAATGTAAACTGATAATATCCAGTGGTATGGTGGTATTCTCTTGTTGGATCGACTATAATAATTGAGTCGTTGATGGCATAGTGAAATTTCCGAATGGCTTTCGTGGTATGAATGGACGCTTGATGTGCGTTATGTATATGTACAGTGGAGTACGGGATCAGGCATTGTGATTCATGTGTTATATATGTGTTGGAGACTTGAAGCTCTCGTTAGTCCGCCTATGCGGTGGTTGTATATCATGTGTATCGACACCGTTTTGTTATTATTAAAAATCGGAGGCTCTAGTGGCTTTCTCTCTCAACTTGATATGACGAATTTAAATTATGATACTTGATTGCTGACTGGTCGTCATTCGGTCAGGTTGTCTAGACTAATGTGATATAGACTATGATGGAATGGCACAAATTGCGTAGCAGAGTGCATCAGAGTATTCTCCAGCAGGGTAGTTGTACCCAGGACCAGTGGATGGCTGGTAGGTATTACTTTGTCAGCTAGGCCTTCGTGGCGGATGTCGGGGTAGAGGTATCTACCATTGATTTAGTTCTGGTATTGAGGAACTTTGTCTGATGCATTTCATGTGGCCGAGCTTGAGGCTATGTATATATTTGTTGCAATGAGCGACTTGACTCGATGTGCATTCCCTTTGCTAGATGTAATCATGGATAGGGTGGCAAGCCGCCACAGGTATGGTATCTGGATCGGGTGGCACACCGCCACGGGTATGTTATTGGAACGGGTTGCGCGCCGCAACGGTGTGATGTGGAAAATATAGCTTCCTATATGTTACTTTGTATACAATACTTCCTGGCTTCTGAGGAATAGTCCGTATTGGGTATCGTTCGGGGAATAGCACATCGATTATGTCATTTCAGGATTTGATAGCATATATCATTGTATCATCGTAGGTGTGATTGATTTCTTGAGTTCAGACCTAGATATGTATGTGGCTGACCGTTTTGAGCATGGTGACTTGAGGTGCTCCATGAGTAATAATATTTGGATAGAATCATGAGTTGTGGCAAGGCCACGTGATGTTATGACCTTTCGAGGAGGATTCGGGTACCCTAATTCTATGATGTGAGACGAGGTCTCAGTTATGTGTTGTGATGGTATTGAGGAATTTGAATTATATCTCTTTTGTGTGAGTCGGTTGTTATGATTCGAGTGTGTTCAGATTGTTCTTATTGGAGCGTGTGTTGTGCTCGTTGTGGCATAGGCCGATGCTGAGGTGTCATGTCACCAGTGTGGTATGTTATGATCGAAATGATCATTGGAGTCATTAATGAGTACGAACATATTTGATCTTAGCTTGTTAGAAAGGTAATATCGAGGTTTGTCTCCGAAACCTATTGTGGTATCAGTTTTAAAAGGGAAATGGATTCACGAATGGTTAACCCGAGAGATAGGTTCGGTATATCGCGTGCTTCAATTGTCGTGGGCAGGGTATGAAGGTGTTGGAATAAGACTCTGTCTAATGAGAAAGGTTCTTTCTGCTAGTATTTGGTTATTGTGGTCAGTTGTCGTAATTAGAGGTTATCGTATCGAGTGATTGGGTTGTTTGATACATCATGTGATCTCACCCGGAGTGGCAAGTTGGCTAGTACAGATGGATCGTGTGTATTTTGAGTAAAGGCATGAGATTCAGATTTGGTATGTGCTTTCGGAAAGTGCAATGTGATCTATGATGCGGATGGGTTGTGAGATTTCCATCTATAGTGTGTACCGGACTTGTATGAGATAGGGTGACGTGGGATCTCCCCGAATATATGCTTGGTAGGGTCATTCAGCTATTGGGCTACTTCCAGTAAACCTCTTGGTCCGCCCGAGGACGAGCGTTTGCTTAAGTTGGGGAGAATGTGATGACCCGGCCCGTCATCATGTGAGTTATCACCTCGTTATCCCCGTTAAATGCTTGTTAATGTTTCAATATGCATGTTTGGCGAGTTTGAGTCAATTCGGATTGAATTTAGTTGGAAATGAGACAAAAAGTCTCTTAGAAGAAGGAATAGTTGGGAAAAGTCAACTGGACGTTGACTTGTGAGTTAGAGAGCTCGGAATTGAATTCTAATGATTCGGTCAGCTCCGGGAGGTCATTTATGAGCTAGGAAAACGATCGGAAGTGAATTTGGAGGCCCGGTGTAGTTTTAGGCTTGAATTGGCTAAGGTTGAATTTTGGCGAAATCCGAACGGTAGGTGAGATTTTGACCCGAGAGTCGGAATGGAATTCTGACAGTTGCAGTAGCTCCGTTAGGTGATTTTGGATATGCCTGCAAATTTTCAAGTCATTCGGACATCGTTTGGTCGGGTTTTTGATCGAATGTGAATTTTTGAAATTAAAGTTAAACTTAAGCTTGAATTTGTTGAAAAGGGACGATTTTGATGTTAACGATAGAGTTTTGATGATTGGAACAAGTTTGAATGATGTTATAAGAGGTGTTAGTACTTTTGGTTGAGGTCCCGAAGGCTTCGGGGTAAATTCGGATGCCCAACGGGTCATTTTTGGAAGATTTTTGCCGTTTAGAGCATAAATGTAATGATCCAAAGGTCTATTTTTAGTTCTAGAGATCCAAATTTGATTTTGAGACTTTGAGAATTTAAATAATGAATTATAGGACTGATTCGAAAATTTTGGTTTAATTTCATCAAGTCGCGATTGGGTTTTTGACGCGAAACATGAGTTAATTGTTTAACTAGCAAAATTGATGTTGCACTGAGCAAATGAGAACCAAATTCAGTTTTGTTTGAACTACTGGATCCGTATTAAAATTATGAAGCCATAGGAAAAAGAATCGTCAAATTCCGAGTTCGTATGATTGAATTATAGCATTTTTAGTGAAATAAAAAGCTGCTGCAATTTTCTGGGGCAAATCTGGTATTTTCGCTTCTGCGATGAATAGTACCCGCAGAAGCGGGTGAACAATGATTTTCGCTCCTGCGATGAACAGTGCCGCAGAAGCGGTGAACAGTAACCGCAGATGCGAAAATCGCTGGGCTTTTAATTGGGGCAGTCCGAGAGTTTCTTCATTTTTGGAGCTAGGGAGCTTGGATTGAAGCGATTTTCGAAGCGATTTTCACCATATGTATGGGGGTAAGTGTTCTATATCCAAAAGTGATTATATTCAATGATTCCATGGTTATTTTTCATCAAGTATTAGTGAATCAAATGGAAGAAATTGGAGAAAATTTGTAAACTTTTCAAAAACAAATATTTAGGATTTGAAGGGTCATTTGTGGTCCGATTTGGGAGTTCTTAATATGTACGGACTCGTATCGAGATGAGGGTTCCGAATATATGACTTCCGTTATTTTTCGAGAAGCGTACCGAAAGTCGGGTTTTGGCAACTTTGGGAATTTTGATGTAAATTGAGTTGTTTTGACTAGGTATCATTCCATTGGTCTAATTTGATGTGTATTTACTATATTTGATCAGATTCTACGCGTGCGAAGCTTGATTCTCATGGCAAGGGCATCGCGGAGTAGTCGTCGCGCCGTATTGAGGTGAGTAATAGATGTGGGTGATGACCAGCGGGTTCGAAACCCCGGTATACCACTTTGTGACGCTGTATAGCGGCGAGACACGTACTCTCGTGTGAGTGCGGGGTCGATTGTGATTGGGGACTATGGCTTAGTCCGACTTATTGGCACTGTGTTATGATATTGGCTACTCTTGAGCCGTCGAACCTCCTTCTCGGATGGTTGCATATTATATTGTGATATTGGCTACTCTTGAGCCGTCAAACCTCCTTCTTGATTGGTTGAGTATACTTGTGGGATGTGAGCCAGTTATTGGATCCCGTGAGGATCGTTATCATTTTCTTGTGATATTGACATGCTAGTTTACTACCAGTCCGTAACTATTACCGATATCATGTAATTTCCAATCTCTGGAACTTTGATATTACTGTTTTCAACTGAAAAATGATAAAAGAGTTTTCAAAATCATTTTTGAGCATGCGAGGCTGCATTTGCATATTAGCTGACTGGTAGTGGATCGGGCTGTGCGCCGCAGCGGTATATATGTTGGATCGGACTGCACGCCGCAGTAATATTGTGCTTGGGCTGTAGGAGCCCCTCCGGAGTCTGAACCCCCACAGTGAGCACGGGTACCCAAATTGGATCAGGCTACGCGTCGTAGCGGTCATATCATGCATTGCATTGCATTTAGCTACATCTGCTAGCTGTTATACTGTTTTGCTGGTACTTGTTGGTACATGTACATTTGATATTGATTCTGTGACAGGGTATTTGATTACAGCTTTATATAGTGCTTTATTGCGGATTTCTTATCTGCACTGTCTTACCCCTGTTTATTACCACTGAGTCTGGCAGTACTCATTTTACTCCCCGCACCTTGTGTGCAGATCCAGGTACCTCTCAGCAGTGATCCGGTAGCTATTCGAGGCGACATCTATAGGATATTCGAGGTTGCTGCAGAGTCCGCATGACCCGATATTCCTTCTTACTGTCTTTTGATTCTGTATTGATATTTCTTTACGCACTTGGTATCTTGTAAACCATTATACACTTATGTTCATTAGAGGCTCATGACTCTTGACCCCTGCGGTCTATGGGAGTTGGTATATTTTGGGACTTGGTTCCCCGTTTTCGATATATGTATCACTGTTGTTTTATGTTTTGATATGCTTAAATGGGATAAAGCGAGCTCCTAGCTCTGTCATTGTTATTGATTGGTCAGGCTGGCCTAGCAATGTGCTAGGCACCATCACGACCGGATTTTGGGTCGTGACATCTGGTATGGATCCTAGCTTTCTTGATACGGAACACTATCATTACCAGGAAGCAAAACATGAAGACGAACACTCTCCTGTGGATATGCCCCAATGATGTGAGGGTGAATTCGTCTGGATTGGTACAGTAGGACTTACTATGATTGTACCTCTCGTACAAGTAGTCGAATGGAACATAGGAATCCTTCAACAAGTCAAATCTGGTTTTTTCTTCAACCCCATCATTTTGAAGAAACACTTACCCTTGCAATTTTCTGGCATGAGCAAACCCGGAGTCTCCCAAGGAATACCAGCTAATCCTTTCCTCGAGCCGAAGGGTTATTTTGAGGTCCCCAAATCAAAATACCGACCTATCACTGTCCCAGAATAAGGTCGCAACCTCTATGATCCTGTTGTCCGGTCGAACTTCCAAAAGAGAGGGTAAGTTTCCCAAATACTTGTAAACAAGAGTCCGGTCACTAGAATGAAGATCATCCCGCCATCTTAGCAACCTTGGGTGGATATTGGTTACCATGTCGAATCTGGGAATTTCGTGCCTCATTTCCTACAAAACAAAGCGTTAGTCCCTCACCCCCGCCATACTCGACTATTTAAATTAATAATTAGCATAAACATCATTTAGTTCTCCAAATATATGCACAGAATATGGTGTTTTCCGTTTGGGTTCCAGAACCCAGTGGACTTTGGATAAGGCCATCTTAAAGAGTCATTATGTGGATAACATAACTGACTCGACTAGGTTTAACAGTGATGCATGAACAGTTAAACAGAATAAGGTTTCTATGGGGTGCTAGACCGGTACTCTTGAGCGGACAACTCAAGAGGGAACAGCACAGAGTCTTCGATTGCACCGGTGATCGACTAGTTTTACCGTAAATACGCCTTTGCCAGAATTTAGGGGGATAATAATATGGGAAGGGTGCAACCACTCATCAAGCATTACTATGGTATTTGTTTGGCACGAGTCAAATATGATATTGAATATACAATTACAAGAATAAAACAAATTATCACGTATTTTCACGTTCATAATGATTACAACAATTGCTCAGAAATTAAAACGGTATTGAAATAAAGAAGCAAATGAAAGCATTAAAGAAAAAGAAACAAAAAGACAAGTCAGTTTCGAATAAAAAATATTAAACAAAATGATAAAGAAAACAGTAAAGTCACATATAACATGAAATGGTAAAAGTCTAAAAAAATCCAGCAGAGTCGCCATGCTGTCGACGTCCCCTTTTTCTCTAAAGCGAAATCGGGTTTACGGCATTCGAGAAGACAACTCTATTCCCGTGTGGGGATTTGGTTTTTGATTAGAAGAGTCGCCACCTAATAATTAAGTGCATTAGGACACTAAGGATTTTGAGTTCAAAAATTCAAGTTCGGGTAAGTGCTAGAAATTATCTCGAGGGGAAGGTGTTAGGCACCCCTCAAGATCCACCAGTGTGGTTCCCGGTCATGCTATGTTGTGACTTTAATGCAAATAGATTCATAAATAATTTTACACATAAGGGTTGCAAATAGATAGGTGACAAGTAAGTTGGAGTCAAGGTCTAAATGATCTACAATTGTTTAAAGAAGGGTCTAAATGTAGAAAAATTAATCAAAACATTGAATAAACAAAGAAGAAGAAAACAAATGGAAGAAAAGGAATAATGTAGTAAAATTTAAAGAAGAGTTTCTTTTTTTAATCAGTTGAAAAAAACAGAATTTTATTAAACAAAGTTGCATAAGGAAAGGGTTCCTAGGTTTATAAATCACATGGATCATCCACACGACACCGGTAACCAATTGTACATGTAGTGTTATCGTGTGATCATCATCTCCATGTCTACCCTTCCCACCATGTTAAGGTATTAAGCGCGAAATAGTCTCATTTACTTATTGCATGTTATTACCCATCCCACCTATCAGTCCTGGCGGCTTTAGGACGACTAATCCTAAACGGAGGGAGTTTGGCTTTTCAGAGGTTTTAAAAGGTTAAAATACTAAGGCGTCAAGCAAAACACATGAAAGCAGTTATAGGAGCCCAAACAATTAAGGCTTAGATAAACCTCCTTTAATCGTAGAAAATCACGTAGCTTAGCACGCCTTACATGTACTGAAGGTCAAATTTATGCTTAACGTTAGGCAGGATGGTTCATTAAATATTTTCAGGCAAGAAATTCACATGAGGCTCGTCTGGCTGCAACTTATCAAAGGCCAACATAATTAATTAACTACACACTCGTTGCCTACGTGATGACCTACACAAATGGCATCTAGAAGTTTGAGAAACAATGCATACTGATTTAAAAAAAAACATTATCAACTATTGATGGAAGGCGAGTTTCAGCAAGTGAACCTGAATTTTATAACTAGTAATTCATTATTACAGGTCTTAGACTTATAACAAGTAAGGCGATTCTGATTTGAGTAATTCCTATAGGCATGCTTTCTATGCGTTTGTCAGCTTTAGAACACATTGGAAGACATAATTAAAAAAAATACAGAAACCCTATAGGCATGACATCTAAATGATGGACTTTTGCATGAACATGACATCTCATTGCTTTATTTTTATTATTATGACTTATAAACATGTTTGCCTTGCGAGAAGTTAACATGTCAAAATTAGAAAGGACTTGCAGACATGTTTTTTTCTTTTTTTGCGTCCTATAGACATGGTATCTATATGCGAGAATGCAAAAATCCTATAAACATGTTATCTACATATGAGGATGCTGAAATTAAAAATCCCTATAGGCAGGTTATCTACATGCGAAAATTTCTATAGACATGATGTCTACATGCTGAAATTAAAAATCCTATAGGCATGATATCTACATGTGAAAATACCTATATACATGGTGTCTACATGTAAGGATGCTAAAATTAAAATCCTATAGGCAGGTTATTTACATGCGAAAATTCCTATAGATATGGTGTCGACATGCAAGGATGCTAAAATTAAAAATCCCTATAGGCATGACATCTACCCCTTTTGCATACATGGTTACCCCTCCCATTTCACTAATCACCCCAGAGATTATTACAAAGTTTTATTACAGACCAAAATGATTTGATAAGAAACAACATTACAATCAGAACTCCTACGTTGCATCCAATGAGCCTAATTCGAACTCAAAGTCTAACAATATGGTATTAGCTAACTGTCGAGATCATGTTCCAAAGCCTTTCTCTTACCCAGGGTGTGTCAAAGTTACAAGGAGTTTCAGGAACTCTAGACAATGCTTACACCTGGTATCATGAAAAACATTGAATTAGAGTGCAATGTGGAAGAGCTAGCCCTCCAATGTCCAAGTTCAGAGGAAACTCAAGGTCCCAAGGCAAGACTCATTAGAGGGGGCAGAACTTAGAATCTAGAAACAAATGTGAGTGCAATAAAAGGATTAGGGAATGCCAAGGTAGGCTGGTAGTCATGCTCGGCCATATGGTAGGATGGCACACCCCTGACCATCATGTCAGCCAAATAATTAAGAGTAAGACCTAGCCATAGCCTGAACAGTAGATCACTGTTAGACCAAAGTCTCAAACTCAGCATACATAGAAAGGGAAATTGGGATGGGAATTACAAGAGCTTAAGACTTAGAGAGTCCAGTTCATGTCCATGATCAATAATTTCAAGTATTACCATATTTTCAAACCATACTCAGCCACACATAGGGGATTACGGGTAGGGATTCATATAAGAACAGAAAAAAGAAAGTAGAAAGCTTGCAAAAGTTATATCATTTAGGCATTAAGCCAAACAAAGGGTGAATTGTGGAATAAACACATTGGGGAGAGGCAGAAATTAAACAAAGAGCATACCAGTTTTTAGAAAGCTAAGCAACGAAAGTAGGATTCTTGCAAACAAGCCACAATCAGAGAGAGAAAACTTTATGTATGAGTGAGTTCAGAGCAAGAACTCGAGTGTTTGTGTGAGAAATTACAAGTATTCGGTTGGAAGTAGTGTGAAAGTATTCAAAATTGATTGTGTCAAAGAATTGGCTCTAACCTACTGACTAAAGTGCAGAAGGGCATCCCCTTTTATAGTGTAGAGGTACAAGCAAGAAAGGTAAGAAGACCTCTAAAATCAGTCTCAAATATTCTCCCTTTAGTCAAGGGGTTTTAATTTCAAATGGAAGAATGTAAATAAGGAAATGAAATTTGAGTAAAATCTGTCAGAGTAGCATAAGAAGGGAGAATACATAAGGTTTATTTAAGGAAAGCATTCAATAGTACTCGATTTGTAAAGAGAAAGTAAAGGGAATGAATCAGACAACTAACAAAATCAAAGTAAACAGGTTTGATTCGAATGAACCCAATCATGAATAGGTAGCGGAGAGCTCAAACAAAGAAAATCAGTAGCAATCAGTCGAGACCCCATCAAAGGAGTCCAAATTCAATCAAGTAGTTGTCAAAACCTTTTGAAAGAGGAGTTTCTTATATATAAAGCAAACAAATCAAACAGAAAGCCTAACATTGCAAGGCTTAAGACAAAAGATTACAAGTTTAGTCATAGATTCATAGTGCGTCTGAAGGTCCAGGGTCCCAAAGTGAAACCCTAATCCAGTTTATCAAAGAAACCCCTAAATTCTAGGGTTTCTAATCGAATCAAACACAGAAACGAGAAGGCAAGTAAGCAGACTCAAGGAGCCTCGTGAGAACCAAACAGAACATGATAGCAGGTTTGAAATAATTAGAGAAAGAAAATCGATTTTAGAGCATAAAAGGACACATTTTGGAAACTCGGAACTTAGACAAGTCCAAAATAGATGAAACATGCTTAACAAAAACACAAACAGAGTTTAGAAAAGCAAAAGTCAAGAAACTTAGTAGTAAACACACATGGTATAAGAGCGAGGAAAATTTAACACAGATTAATCATGTGCGCACACATATAAAAGAAAAGAAGGACAATACATGCGTATTATAGAAGGAAAACATACAAGCATAATACAAACAAACATCTAAAAGAAAAGAACAACAAGAATCAAAAGACTTTGAGAAACCCTAATTTGAAATCAAACAATTTTTGAAAGGGAAATTTGGGGAAAATACTCAAAACGTCAAGAAGAACATAAACATAGCACATATCTAAACAAATAACGATGAAAGAACCTCGAATGGCTTAGGGTTTCAGAGAAACCCTAGAAGTGAGAAAGGCTTGGAAGAACAAGATCAGATCCTGAGTCGAAACGGTAAGGAATCAACCTTCTAGTGTTTCAACATGCTGGATGTGGCCGGAAAACCATAGATCTATAGAGCTGAGATGGATATGAAAAGAGACTATCGAGGTCACTCCAAACCTTGAGTAGCTTAGGCTCAGGGGTGATAGAGGGTGAGCACAGGCCATCCATGGCTGGAGACGCCATGGATTCCGATGGGAATGAGGTGAGATAAGGCAAGAGGTGATTAGGGTTTAGGAGAGGTTGTAGAGAGTTTCAGAGATGATGGGTTTCAAGGGCGGATCTTTTGTACAAATGACCTAGGGTTAGAGGGGTTGGGTGATTAAAAAGGGAAAGAAAGGATATTGGTCGTTGATCAAAATGATCAACGACTCAGATTTAAAAGAAAACCGGGCGGGTTTAGCAATTAGGTCATTTAATTTGGGGGGGGGGGGGATTGGGTTATATTGGGGCTAAAATTGAAACGGAGAAGGGCTGTTATTGAAATAGCAATAGGCTAAGTGTTAAATTGCCAAATTTTCTCTTTTTTATTTTATAAAAAATAGTAATAATAATTTTAAAAGTAAATTAAAATACTGAGCAAACAAATACCATATATATGTTAATTTAAAAATACTATAAATAATTTTATATTTATAAAATGCTATTAATCATAGAATATGCTATAATTGCAATTACATGCAATTTAGCTTTACAAATACCAAATAAATGTGCAAAAATATACAAAAATTACCTTAATTGTATTTTGGTGTAAGTATGAGAATAGAATCAATTAATCATCAAAAATGATAATTTTGGGAGTAACTATTGATTTTATGTTGTTGAAAATGGACAATAAATTGATTTAAAACTTCAGAAAAAGTAGGAAAAATGCCAAAAACTTAGCTATGCTTATATATGCCTATATATGCTGTTTTGAGGATATTTTGAATATTTGAAATGTATAAGAAAAAATTGACTATCAACACAAACTGCAAATTGCCTAAAACAACTTTTTCCGCAAGACAATAATTTTGAAAATGTGCAGATTTCCTAGACAACCTCGGAAGGCAGGTGATGTCAGGCCAAAATTACATATATTTAACAAATGTTGCCTCATATTTTAGTACTTTTAATTATCTTTTGAGTATTAATTATATCACTATGTGCTTAATATTATATTTTAACAGTAGAAAAATAAAGCAATGTGAAAATGAAGAGATTTGAAGCAAAAGAAAATAAAACGCAAAAAAAAAAGAAGGTAAAACAACAAAAGGAGTGATACAAAAGGAGACACCCTTTGGGTTTTGTTCCCCCAAATGAAAGATAATGAAAATAAAGGAATTACATTTCAAGCAATGAATTAAAGAAGGAAAACAAAAAAGTAACAGGCTTCAAGGAAGGAATTGGAGGCGGAATGTTTACTGGTTTAGCGCAAGTGCTGGCCTGGATGATGTGGTTGCGAAATTTTCCTGCTTTGTTCGGAACGATGTTATTTCGACCCCACACTGCCCCAACTCGTGTAAAAGGGATTCTAAACCTAACTTGGAGAATATATAATATACCTTGAAGGAGAATTCATATGAAGAAACACACTATACGCTTGGAGGAGGCTTCTAACTAATTTTTCTTATCTTCTCTTCTTTAAGTTTCATAGTTTATTAGTTCTAAAATTTCGGGTGCTACATGAACGTTGAAATTTGAAGCTTGAATTGTTTATATTATTTTATCATATTTATTTATTTATTCAATCTTGTACTTAATTATTTGATTGCTTGATCACCAATTAAATACGATCTACGATTTCTAGGATTGAACTCGGGAGAGGTAATTCTGGATTGCATATAAGATTGAGTAGAGCGAGATCTTGAACTCAAGCATCGAGAACAGATTTGTGGTTAGGACAGAAATATAACTAATCACCTTGCTTGGTTACTATACAAGAATTAATGCATTCTTGTTAATTCTAATTCTATAGGAATATAGGCGTTAGGTTAGCTTGCATAGACGAGTAGTGCTTCGGGAGTAGGCTACGAGTAATATTAACCTTGTCAGCCAATAAACCATATAAATTAATTAGACAATCAAAGTGGAAGACTTAATTGGATTGTTAGCTAACCCATAGCTCTAGAATATCGTCTCCCATTGACCTTGACATGACTCGGATTTTCCACCACCGGGATCGTGATGACGCCTAGATTTTTGGGATGCTAGGCAAGCCAAAAGATAAAGATTCAATATGCTAATCACTATCCAATTCGGTAAATAACATCAATTAAACTAAACAGATTAAAGGAAAATGGAATTTCATAATAATCCAACTACTAATACATGACTAACCAAAATCCGGTGCCACAATTCACGAACTACTAATAGTCATTGCAGATAATGGCTCAAAGAAAATACAACTGTTCTCGAATCTAAAAGAAAAGATGTAAATTGAGATAACTAGAAGGGGACTCCAGGGTCTGCGAATGCCGATAGATCTACATTAGGTCTCCGGTTGGACTGAAGGCAACAACTCACTCGGGTTAGCACGGCCCGGTACCGAAATTTGCACAGAAAGTGCAAAGTGCAGTATCAGTACAACCGACCCCATGTACTGGTAAGTGCCGAGCCTAACCTCGGCGAAGTAGTGATGAGGCTAGGACAAGTCACATATATAAATATGTGCAGTTATACAATATTCTAACAGAAATAACAATTAACAGAAAATAAACAGACATTAACGGGAGGGGGAAACATGCTGACGGTTAACAAAACAAGAATCACAACAATAGAGGAAGTTAAAACATATAGTAAACCTTGAACCAATAATAACAAGTAAACAAAGCAAAATAAAAAAATGCACGGCATCACCATTCGTGCTTTATCACTCTTCCTCATCGTATAAATAATAAAAACCTGCACGACATTACCCTTCGTGCTCTATCAATCTACCTCACAAACCCGCGGGAAGGTGAACTTTGCAAAAGTGCAAAACAAAAGATAATAATAATAGAGAGGTAGAAATGGCAACAACAAGCCTTACTTCAATACTTAACTCTACAATACTAATCTCAACTTTGGGTAAAATTCCCATCAATACCAATTTCCATAAAATATGATAAGAATTTTTCAACACGTCGATTAACTAGTCTACACATGAATAATATGATAAAAATATAACATTTCCAAGAGTAAAGCCCATTCACATGTTATGACTCGACAACAACGTATAGATACTCATCACCTTACCTATACATCGTACTCAATAACCAAACACGTAACAAGTAAGTAAATAACACTAAATCCCTCAAACTAAGGTTAGACACAAGACTTACCTCTTTCATCCGGCCATAATCAAGGCTAAATAACCACTTTTCCCTTCACACATGACTCCGATCCAAAGAATCTAGCAAATTACCAACCAAACAATTTAATTTAAGACTTAGGAACTACCCATGATAGCAAGAAATTCAATTTAGGCCATTTTAGAAGAAGTTAACAAATGTTAACACCCGGGATCGCTTGGTCCAAACCCAAAACTCGGACCAAAACTCGATCACCAATTCATCTCCGAGCCCAAATATACAATTGGTTTTAGAATCCGACCTCAATTTGAGGTCTAAATCCTCAAATTTTAAAATTCTTAGATTCTACCCAAAAACCCCCAATTCTATCATGAAAATCCTAGATTCTAGGTTGAAGTCTTGCTATAAGAACAGAAAGATTGAAAGAAAAGAGTTAATAATCATTTACCTATGATTTGGGGAAGAACTAGCCTTTGGAAAATCGCCTCTTGAGGTTTAGGTTTTGAAAATTTGGGAAATTAATCAAAAATCCCATCTAAGTCCCTTTTACAGAGCTGCGGATGTCGCATTTGCGACCTGAACTTCATAATTGCGAAGCTCAAAAATACGAAAGGACCATCACAAATGCAAGGCCCTTCATACCTTTGTTGCCTTCGCAATTGCGAAGGAATGTTCGCAGGTGCGAACATGAACCTCTACAAATGCGATAAGATGATCGCATTTGCGATCTCTGTCCTCCTTGTTTTATTTCGCAAATGCGAAGATTGCCTGCCCCAGCTTCTTATCGCAACTGCAATGGAAGCCTCGCAAAAGGGGAACCTGTTGGGTTCGCAATTGCGATGCAATTGTGATATCAAAGGCCTGCAACATGTTCAGTCATACCGGCAAATTTTCCAAGTTTCCAAAACACTACATAGCCTATCCAAAACTCACCCGAGCCCTCGGGGCTCCAAACCAATCATGTAACAAGTCTTAAAACTTCATATGAACTTTCTCGTGCAATCAAATGCCAAAATAACATCCAAAACTACGGATCTAACACCAAAAAACATGAAATTCTCTAGAACACTTGAAATTCCTATTTTCACAACCGGATGCCCAAATTACGTCAAATCAACTCCATTTTTTTTACCAAATTTCATAGACTTCTTAAATATTATATTGGACATGTAACAGGCTCTGGAACCAAAATACAGGCCCGACACCTACAAGATTAAACAATAATTAATTTATTTAAATCCTTAGATTTTTAGTTTAACAAGTTTTAACACAAATTCATTACTCGGGCTAGGGATTTCCAAATTCGATTTCAGGCATATGCCCAGTTCCCATATTTTACTATGGACCTTCCGGGATTGTCAAAATACGGGTCCTGGTCCATTTACTCAAAATATTGAACGAAGTCAACTAAAATCAACTTTTAAAGGCAAAAATTTGACGATTTCAAGGTGAAACAAATTCGTTCAAGAGATATTTTGAAGATGGTGCACAAGATTGGAATGCAAATACTTAAAGATGTAAAGTGATGCTTTCATTAAGGGGAGTTAATGCGCGTTGTATTTTTTTTCCTTATAAGTTTTTATCCGAGTGAGTTTTACTTGCAAGGTTTTTAATGAGGCAACCAAAAGGCATATTGTTAGATATATGAACTCTTTTTCCTTTTCTAAATTTTTTTTCCCATTGAGTTTTATTTTAGTTAAAGTTTTTATGAGACACATTATATGTTGAATAGACATTCAAGGGAGTGTTATAAATAGACTTATATTTACGATGAATGTCAACATTTATAGATATTCTAGCGTTTATTGCTTGGTGGCTAAGTTAACATCTCCTTATAAGTAATAAAGGGTTCCATTGTCATGTCATATCAATAATAATTCTATCTCTGCAATACTCTTCTTATTTATTACTTTATAACAAAAACAATATAATTACTTTCTTATCAATTATATTTTTCTCATGTCAATATAATTATTATTTTTTTCTTCATATTTTTCACTATTTAAAATATTTGATCCATTAAATTACACATATTACTCTAATCACCGCCCTTTTTTGTGAAAACCTTCACTTGCCATACCTACAGCCGCCCTCGGTCACCGGCCGTCCAGCCGCTGCAGTTTTTACCTAAGTTTTCTTTCACATCACCCCTTTCAGCAATGGACACAACAAATATTAGGGACATTTTGACTTGTTTGAGTCCCTCTTTGGACTTCTTTGCTATCAGTTCTGGCGATGGCCGTATCAAGGTATACTCCTCTAATCATGTTAAAGCAATTTTTACCTTTTATTGGAATTTTGTTTCACTGTATTACCATTTACTTTCAGATATGGGATACACTGAAGGGTCAGGTACAAGCGGAGTTTGCAGATATTGTGTCAACTGAGACAACAGCAAGCTTGTTTACTAAGCCAGGAGGTCATCTTTCTATGGATTATACTTGCATGAAGTGGTTATCATGTGACAGAAAGGTGAAATTCCCTGTCTGAAAAAACAAAATGTATTACTCCCTCTGGTCCAGTTTAGTTTAACTCTGGCACGGAGTTGAAGAAAAAAAATACTTGTAAAACTTCTTTTAATCTATGTGCTATAATAGCTTCTCATTTAGGATAAAATGAAAAGTTTAAAGCTAAATTATTTACAAATTTAAAGATATGTCACTGATTAATGAAGAAAGTGTGTCACATAAATTGAAACAGAGTGAATATTTAGTTTTAATGTAACTTCAACTCCTTTATTGAGAGCTATTTTACTTGTTGCTCAGAAAAAAAGGAAGCTTGGAACTTCATTATTGGTTTTAGGTACAGGCAGTGGTGATGTTTTGGCTCTAGATGTATCTGCAGGTCATCTCAAATGGAGATTTACCGATTGCCATCCTGGGTGAGTTCTTTGTATAACTCATAACTAATATTATCTTGACTTGTAGAAAGAATGGTAAATAGAATATTATCTTGACTTGTAGAAAGAATGGTTAGCTTCTTTTTATGTGTTCTTTTGCGTACTATGTGTTGGACATTCAATTCGAGGTGTAGGACACATTATGAAGAAAAGGTAGAGTAGCTTTTAGATTGCAATTTGGCAAGTATAAATATAGAGGCTCAGAATTTGATGTCTAGTAGATATGTCCAACTTCGAAGAAGGAGTTTTTGGATGAATTTTGTTAGTTATACAAGATCTTGTGATGAAAATATTTTTTTGCCATGTTTTACTCTTGTTGTTTTTGGTTGTCATTAGTTGCTCCGTGCTTTTGTATCCTAAATTTGTAAAAGTAAAGCAGAACTCTTTTCGATAAAAGTTACTCTCAGAAGTATAGTAATGACCGGTAGATCATGCCACTTGCAGTGGCGGAGCCACCTTAGGTGAAGGAGCTGACACCCCTTCACCGAAATATTACACTATGTAGCTAGGTCAAAATATTATTTTTATGTATATATGCTATATATTGAATCCCCTTAGCTTCTTTGTGTATTTACCTTATTATATTTTTACACCCCTTAGGGAAATCCCTGGCTCCGCCACTTGCCACTTGTATTATCTCCATCTTGAAGCTTGTCTCTGGTCTTCTTACATTTATCATTCTCACAGTTCAAAGGTGCATTGCCTTATATTTACGTATAGGATTTTTATTATATAGTAAGATTATGATATGACATATCTCCCCTGCTTTTATTGAAATTCGTATGTCAATGAGCAGCGGTGTCAATGCCATCTCATTCCCTTCACATGGTTCATTCATTTACACGGCTGGTGCTGATGGACTGGTTTGCAAAATTGACTCCATGTCGGGGAACTTACTGCATAAGTTTAAAGCTTCCACTAAAGCAATATCATCTTTATCCGTTTCGTCAGGTTTGTATCTGTAAATGTTCACTGTCTTTTATGATGGCAATGTTTTAATTATCCCGGTTTTAGTCAATCTGGATGAGTTACTGAATGAGTGGCATCTTTTACCCCTTGTCGTTTTTTAAATGCAAAATGGAGTACTCGCAACAATGATAGGAGATTCCCTGAGCTAAGAGTTATCAAGATTCTTCTCGTGTCATATTTTGATCACTATATGTTCTGGATACATGTCATTGCTCCATTTATGTCCTCCTTCTCCCTCTATCTCGTGTTAGCATTCCTGTAGTCGTTTTCTTGTATCATCCAACATTCTATGCTTAATTTGGTTATGCTGATATGATACTGGTTCCTCTTTTGGCTTTCTGTCTAGCCAGATGGGAAAATATTAGCAACAGCAACTTCTCAGTTGAAAATTTTCAATTGCTTGGATGACAAAAAGCTCCAGAAGTTTTCAGGCCACCCTGTGAGTGTTATGCATATTTCATTTTATTTTTTATATGCTTCCCTTTTGATGCATTTGCATCGGGATTAAGTGAAGCTAATACAGACTGCAGAATACTTCTGTTACCATCCTTGTGAGTCACCTTATTTCTTTTCTCCTTTTTATATTAGGGGGCTGTTCGGTGTATGGTTTTCTCTGAAGATGGGAGACATGTACTTTCTTCTGCTGTTGGTGACCGACACGTAGCAGTTTGGAAGTTGGATGGTAGCAAAAAGAAATCAGCGTGCTGCTTGCTTCCAATGGATCATCCTGCTGTCTTTTTGGATAGTTACTGCATTAAATCTGGAGTTGAAAATGATGCAAGTTTAGGTGTTTTGGCCATTTCAGAAATTGGTGTTTGCTACTTTTGGCATGGAAAGAGTTTTGAGGAATTGCACAATTTGAAGCCCACAAAAATATGTGCATCTTTAGATGATAAAATTCCGAAGAAACATAAAGAAGCCGTGCATAGTATTTTTTCAGCAAAATTGCAATCTATTGGCACATCTGGTTCCGGTCATATGTTTGTTGCACATGGCTTGTTAATAAAACCATCATTTGAAAAAGTTATGGTGCAGCCTGGGGCGGATATCATATTAAAAAGTTCACTTGATGGGATCCTTCTACCCTTCAGTCAATCTCGCAAATCTAAACAAGCATCTAACGCTCACAGTCAGGGTAACACTCTCTCCTCCTTCCTTTGCACTTGCTTCCCCTGTCTTCTCTAATTTCTATGTCAAAACATAAAATTGTTGAACCCCGTATCTGATAATCAAATTGCCGGGTTAAATAGGTATGGACTGCTGTTGACATATATGGCATGGCGATATAAATGTTTCTGGAATCTTCTTTTATATCAGCAAATTTGCTATTCCCTCCCAAATTTTACTGCATTTTCATTTCTTTCCACGCGGATAATATCTATGTGTTCCTACCTCCCTTAACTTATTCTCCAGATTGTTAGAGAATTTCGACCTCCTAATCTATGGCCCAGTAGGTAGAAGAGCCCAATGTATCCTTGTGAATCCTGTCTTCAAATTTTAGTATTTGAAAATGTCTAGGATGAAAGTAGGTCCAATCCAGCACCACGTTCTTGTTTCTAGCCCCCTTTTGTATTTTCACCACCCATCTAATACAATCTTATGCCATATTAATCATAAAAGAAAAATTGTCCAAAGGCTTGAGATGACAATCGTCCTGTGCCATTATGTACTTTTAATGTCTTTCCTCCTTTGGGTAATCCTTAAGCTGCAAGTTGTGTATGATTTTGGCGTTCATTTAATATGCGTAAGTATGAGGTGATGCTTGAGATGTTTCAGCATAATTTTCCTGAGACAGAGTTATGGAATTACACTGATAAATGGTAATTTGCTACACGATTACCTTTTCGACCAACTATTTCTTTAGAATGGAAGGAAAAAGTGCTACTTTGTTTTCAATTTTATAGGTTAAGAATCACAATGATTTGAGACACCACCTTTTCCTGTTTCATGGTCTGTACCATCATTAAATGCGATGATCAATTTGCATGTTTGATGCACGTCTGTCCTAACATTTTTTTTGTTGCATTGAACAGTTACTGCTCTTGATTGTGCAAATGCAGAGGGTGCCTTACTTCCGTTGCCCAAGATTCTTGATCAGGTTGGTGTCGAGCATGGAATTAAGCCCACAATAAGCAAAGGTATCACCTAATATTGCACCAATTTTTGTGTTATCTTGGTTTTTTGGCACACTTTCTGTGTGTCTGTATTTCAAATTTCTTGTGGTTGCATATCTTGATTTCAAGGCACATTGCCATTCCATAAGAGGAAGAATCTTATAGCTTAGAACCGCTGATAAAAGTAGTGTTGTCAAAGGCGAAGAGCAAGAATCTTACCGATTAGAACTGCAGATAAAATAGTGTTGTCAAAGGCATGCTTAAAGCGTGCATAAGCTCTGAAGTGAGGCTCAAAACATGTTGAGCGCTTCGCCTTGTTTTGTGGTCGCTTTAGTGTTGCATCAAGTCTCTAAGGCATACTTTTCCTTGCCAATGAGTGTAATCCTGAAAATGCGATATTAAACAATTGATATTTCGTTTTATCGTAATTTTTTTCAATTTCTTTGTCCATATATTTGTTATTCATGCTTGTAATTATTAGTCCTGGACTACATATACATATTTTTACTTTTTCTCCAGTTGCGTCTTTTTTTATTAAAAGCCACGCTTTTGTTGCGCCTTGCCGTTAAAGGCTCAACAGACCTTAGAGCGTTTTTGCACTTTTTTGCCATTGGTAACATTACGGGTTACTCCATGCCAGAATTGTTCCTAGGTTAAACAACATTCATTTGACATTCTCTGATGCTCTCAGATCCCTGCTTTATTCAGGTTAATCGTCATATTGAGAGTTGTGATCCATGATCTGACTAATGCTTTTTCACTGAATATTAATTTGTCAACTCAAATGTGCGAGAGGAACTTTCTTCACTTTTCATCAGTGCTTTACTACTACTTCCATTTCAATTTGTTTGTCTTAGTTTGACTTGGCACAAAGTTTAATAAAGAGTGGAATTTTTTGAAACTTGTAGTCTTAAATATGCCATAACATTTTGGCTATAAAACTTGACACTTGTGGTCTTAAACAAGCCATAACATTTGTGTGGCTATAGAAGCTTCCCATTAAGGAAATATAGGAATGTGCCAATCTTTTTGAAACATAGGGAGTACTAGTGAAGAGCAAGTTATGTGACCTCAGATGAGATTTTGTTAGAAGAACTCGGAAGTTTTCGCTAACTATAGTTCTCATCCCGAGTTTCATGTACTGTTAGAATATTGTCTCAATTAACTTTTTTGTGTTTATCCTTTTGTCTCAAGAATAAATTTTGTGTTACCTAAATGTTTACTACTTAGCGTGGAAGCTTTTGCTTTGCTATTTACAGATGTCATTGGTAAACATGGTGAAGATGAGGTCACAATTTGCATGGAGGACCAGTTAAGATCCATAGGTATAATTAGCAGTGACTATGATCTCTCGCCTAGCTCAATTCTTGATCCTAAGATTTTGAAAGGAATAAGTGTTGATGCTAGTATGCCACCGAAGAAGGTCTGTATCTCTTGGAATACTGAGGATACTTTTGGGTCTGATTTGCTCACTTTTTACCATATCTTCAATAATTTGTTTGAACTGTATTTATTGAACGCAGATGAAATCAGCTGTTTTATCTTTGGAGTCGCCTGATGCTTACAACCTATTGAATGCCTTGGTGGCTGCATGGCAGTCCAGGTGGGCTCTTCAAATCCTTGAAGGATATTGCATGTATTAACTCCATATTGTACCTCAAGAGTGGAGATGCACTGCATCCTCCCACTTAAGGGGAAAAAAGAAATGCACTACAAAATTGTACTCTATTTTGAGTTAAGTCCCTAAAATAATGGCCTGGTTCAGTTCTTGGATGTGAAATCTAGTTCCACAAATTGTTCTTGGACATTAGTCATTTGAATTTTGAGATAAAATTGAAAGATCTTGAAACTACTTGAAAATACTACCAACAAATAGCCCCAGGGCTTTGATCTATTGATAAGTGGGCAGCGCGTGATGTGTAGGTTAGGCATACCTCACGTGTTCGAACCTGGCGTTGACAAAAGCCTGCTGTTTTAGTGGAAACAGGCAGAGGGAGCTGGGTAGAGTGAAGAAGGTTAAGGGCGGGTCCATTATTCACCGAACCTCGACAGCACTTGCCCTCCAGGGATTTCTCGATTAGGTTAGGATTTGGGAATTCATATTCGAGAAATTTCATCCTCCTGAAACTCTCTAAAATATATAATTTTTTTTGTACCAAAATCATTAAACATAAGATCTGATCATTGGCCTCAATTCGAGATACGTTTGGATATTCATATCAGAATTTGCCCTCCTTTAACTCCGCAAAAAGGCTAGTTTTTGTTTTATTTGGCAGAACGGATCATTGCACCAGTTATTGATACCTAAATCTTTATGCATATGTAATTCTTTTTTTTGTTTTGCATGTATTTTCTTTTTTCTTTGTAGATCAAGCATGGGAAGACATGTTCTGCCATGGATATACTGTATATTGGTGAACCACAGTGAATTTGTTACATCGCAGGAACCACTGACTCCTCTTCTGGATTCATTGAACAAGGTAGGATATGCTGCCACTACGCTACTGTTGCTTGGCAATTATGGGATTACTTAGGGAGTGCCAAATTATTGTTGGTTTCACGTCTTCTATAATCTTGTTTCTGATTGATCTTTTTGATTAGTTACACGTATGTTTATGCACTCCTTTTCTGATTGATCTTTTTGATAAATTACTTCCTTTTGTTTTCTCAACTTAATGTGATGAATGTTATTCTGTTACATATCAAAGGGACACAGTTTTCCAGATGGTATGTTATGGAGAAGGAAGGTTTCACAGGTATAAGTTATGGAAAAAGTCTGTCAAGGAAAAAGCTAATAACTAATCTTTCATCGGGATGCCGATGACCGTTCCATGCCAAAAATTATAGTATCACACACATTTGTACGAAGAATATCAGTTATTGTGTGTATAGAGGCAAATGGCGGGTCAGATATGGTTCGGGTCGAAAACGGGTAATGAAAAACGGATAAATTATCCGATTTGATCCATTTTTTGATACGGATAAAAAACAGATTAAACGACAGATAGTATAGGTAACCATATTATTATGACTTCTTGCATATGATCACTTTTGGAAGAATTCTTAGTCTTGCTAACTCGAGGAACCCCCAATTTGAGGCTTTACAAATATAAAAGTTAGATCCTTTGGTTATCCATTTTCTAAATGGATAATATGGTTCTTATCCATATTTGACCCGTTTTTAAAGTTCATTATCTAACCCATTTTTTAGTGGATAATACGAGTGCTTTTAACCATTTTGCCACTCCTATCTATGATCATGGCTGTTGTACAAGTTGTGAGGCTGACAGGATCAT
Organism: Nicotiana noctiflora; assembly: GCA_032618575.1. Lineage (NCBI taxonomy): Eukaryota > Viridiplantae > Streptophyta > Magnoliopsida > Solanales > Solanaceae > Nicotiana > Nicotiana noctiflora. The sequence continues at coordinate 115,882 of JASVEL010005602.1, forward strand.
AGTGTTCCTCATGTCTATTACATAATTTGGGATGAGCGTTGGATTGAGGTATAATTGAGGAACAACATGATTCTGGTCACCAGGGTTTTAGAAGAGTGTGACATATTGATCAATGAAGTGGGTGCAAACCCCGGTGACAAGATTCAAATTCCGGTAGAGATACAGACTTGAAATAACATTTGTCGATAGCTTTGGTTTCAAAAATTTGAAATGATATTTGGAGATTATTTCAAATAACTATTTGTTCATTAAACCGGCTCATTGTTTCAACTTCAAACTTGAAATATGGAACTTGAAGTTTGAAAAACAAGCTTTAGGATTTTTTTCAACTTTTACCCACTGAGCTTCAATTTGTGCTTTCTTGTCCAAACAACTTCAATTCCCAAATACCCTTTTCAACTTAATTTCAAATACATTTTTATTTCAAATATTGATTAATTCATGTCCAAACGCCTACTAAGGTGATTTCTTTCGATTTGTGGAAGACGGGGTGTCTAAAGTTACTCGCCAATACCTGTACTGGTGGGAGGTTGCAGCTAACTTGTGGTATAGTGAGTCCACAAGCTGGCCTAGATATCACTATTATTTTAAGAAAAAGGAAATGCGCACACCCATGTTTCAACTTCAAACTTGAAATATGGAACTTGAAGTTTGAAAAGCAGGCTTTAGGATTTTTTTTCCAAGTTTTCACCCGCAAAACTTCAATTTGTGCTTTCAACTTAATTTCAAATACAACTTTTTTTTTCAAATATCGATCAATTCATTTCCAAACGCCTACTTAGGTGATTTCTTTCGATTTGCGGAAGACTGGATGGCTAAAGTTACTCGCCAATACCTGTACTGGTGGGAGGTTGCAGCTAACTTGGGGTATACTGAGTCCACAAGTTGGCCTAGATATCATTATTATTTTAAGAAAAAGGAAATGCTCACATCCATGTTTCAACTTCAAACTTGAAATATGGAACTTGAAGTTTGAATAACAGGCTTTAGGATTTTTTCCAAGTTTTCACCTGCAAAACTTCAATTTGTGCTTTCATGTCGAAACAACTTCAGTTCCCAAATACCATTTTCAACTTAATTCCAAATACTACTTTTTTTCAAATATCGATCAATTCATGTTCAAACGCCTACTTAGGTGATTTCTTTCAATGGAAGACCAGTGGCGAAATCAGAAAATTATTCAAGGGTGTTCAAACTTGAACACGAAAAAACAAATGTTGAGGTGCGGGTTCGATCCTACATCCCTAAAGCAGTTTTGACTACCTTTTGCCACTGGGCTATGGCTCTTCACTGTTACAAGGGTGTTCAATATGTATTAAATATATACAAATCTTAATATTTTACCTATATACACGATATTATTTTTTGACGAGGGTGGTCAGTTGACCACCCTTGCTACCATGTAGCTTCGCCCCTGTTGAAGACTGTATGGCTAAAGTTACTCGCCAACACCCGTACTGGTGGGAGGTTGTAGCTAACTTGTGTTATAATCAATAATGAGTCCACAAGCTGGCCTAGATATCACTATTATTTTAAGAAAAAGGAAATGCTCACACCCATGTTACCTGTCCTGCTGTCAATATATTCTAGGTAAACAAAGTGTCCATGTAATACACTGCCTTATTGAGCGCCATTTTTTTTCGATACTGCAGTTTATTTTGGTACGGCAAACCCTGCATAGTTGTGCAAGGAATCATATTCCCTCCATTGATTAACGGAGAAAGTGCCTTTTGTAAATCGATTATTTTTACCTATATTTTGTTACCTAAGTTGAAGACTCATTCTTGCGGTCCTCTTTTTTTGTGATAAGTAATTGTAGAGTAATATTATATCAGAAAGACAAGTATGGAGTAAGTGCTGGTTGGCGTGTACAATCCAATTACAAGTTGTGCAGATCACTAATAGTATGTATTATAGCGTCTACGTCATTAACATTGATTCTAGCCATGTTCCACAAAAAAAATGAGCTAAGAGATTCATGCTTAAGGTAACTATGTTCCTCCTCTTTGTCTTCAAAAATCTTGCAAGCATCTTAGAGCCTATTTGGCCATGAAAATTTTTCATTTTTTTTTTTGAAATCATGTTTGGCCACAATCTAATTTTCACTTGAAGATGAATTTTGGATTTTTCTTTTCAAAATTTTCCATCAGATTCACTCACAAAAATTTAAAAACAACCCAAAATTATATTCATTTCCAAAAACAACTCTAATTTTTAAGTACCATTTTCACTTGGAAAAAATTTCACTTTTTTTTCGAAATTTTACAATTCTTATGTGCAAACTCCCACTTAAAAAGCTCCCTCCTTTCTCCACAAGGGGTGGTTAGTGCGGACATCTGTTAGTGGGGACATCTGAAGTGTAATGTAGTGGCCCTTGAGTAGCTAAGCTGGGAACTCATTGGGTGGGCAGTGACATTTGTCCTTCCAAACTTGTCAAGTTTGCAGCAGAATTTGCTTTGTACAAGACTACAAGAAGATTAGTAGTCATGAACGCTTAATGAAGTTTGATCACCGAACAAGTTTGAAAATGACCAAGAAATCAAAGGGAAATGGAAGTCATTTTACAATATTCATCATTTGGTGGATAGCTTAATCCGAAATTAGTTGGGGTTCACTACATAAATAATCCATTCCGCTTCATTTGGACCTGTTCCGTCCCAATATTCATTAGTTTGGGTTCTTATTTGTTTGGTGACTGAAGTCAATATCTGATTAAAATCAGTTTTAACATATCTTGAGGTTTATTCAATTTCCTTTTCGGCTTTTAGTTTTGTAAATTCCTCTGATGAAGTACTGGCACTAATGTCTGAGTAGGCATGCTCGTTTCTATGGAGCCAAATTGCCGCAATAAATAGAGTGCTAACTCCCACCAACATGATATTATGCTTTATAAATGTCATATCTTTTTTTTTTTTGTCACTTCCGCAAGAATTGGATCTTCAAGTGAGCTCTGGCTTCTGGAACAACGGGCCAGATCAACCCCTGTTTTCCAACTATTTTGAAGAATTTGTCACCATAATTAATTGTCTCTCGGTAGTTGAAGATTTTCTTATTTGTTTATGATGACGAAACATCACTATTGTTAGACTGAAAAACTTTGAAAGGTATCAAGTACTTCATCGTTTGTGTTTCTTCAGCTTACCAGGTCAAAGGTGGCAGCCCTGAGCTCTTTATTGCAGTTATCTGGCCGTTTGCAGCTCGTAATGGCACAGGTTGGTTACTTCAATTGTAAAAGAAATTTGGCAGTCCAGTACATGTTCTCATAAGAACCCTTCTCTGTTCTTACTTTTCAGATCGAGAAGGCTGATATTAGGAAAAGCCCCGCACTAACACTCGAGGGGCAGATGGGTGAAAGCGAGGATGATGAGGTAGATGAAGTTATGTATGGCATAGATGAAGAATCTCAAACAAGCAGTGACGGAGGTGACTAGGACTTTTTGGTAAGTGATGTTATTTCATGGAAAGATGAAAGTTGATGCGGCAGGTGCTTGGAATATCTGGGTTAGTTTTGGTAGGTGTTTGAGCCTTGGGGCCTTGAATGGCAAGTGCAAGGAGATATAATTTAGGTTGCTCTATCTAGTTTGGCATGGAGATAGAGGGATAAATATCTGTACTCTCCTTCTCAGACCCTTCCTGAGTAGGTATGCTTTAAGTTGATAAATCTGTTATGTGAGGTTCTTCTTAGGTCTGTGCCGATTATTTTATCCTTAATTGGTTTTGGTGTTAAAAGTTTGCTTTACTCGCTCCATTCATTGTAATTAAATTTGTAAGCTAGGAAGAGAATTAAACAATTGGTGAATTGGGGAACCAAGTAGCTATTTGATATGGGAAAAGATTATTTTGGGAGGGTAGTTTGATATAGAGGGTTAGGCAAGGTAGAGAATGAGTTCTATTCTTGATCCCCTAATAAGTTTACACGAAAAATGAATTCTCTGTTGTATTTGAATTATCTTATAGTGACGGTGATGCAATCAGACTCATTGTTCAAAGTTGCTTGATTTGAGGGTTTTGTTCTGTGGTGTGGGTTGACTGTAGTATTACTATATATCGTTGTCCATGGAACAATGGAATAAGAGTGACCATCTTTATTGCTGAGCACTTGACGGTTTTCTTCTCTTTCTCTCTCTCTCTCTCTCTCATACACACACAGAGTGTTTTTTAGATTTTGTTTGATCTTTCTGCTTATGCTTGACTGTAGTCACCAAAGTTGGCATTTTATATTGGCCTCACATTTGAAATTGAAAATTAGCCACATTTGAGATTTGCATCTGTGATATGCTGACTAGATGTGAAATCTCTGATTAACATATATGCAGCATCTGCCTAAGGAACAATATACAGGGTAAGAAATTGTAGATTCAAACATATAAATAAAAAAAAGTAAGAAGAAAATAAAGATTCAAAAGGAAACATTCTCTCTAAATTTTGGACTTGGCATCTTTCCACATGTGCTCGAGGGACTTTCCGTTTAATCTGTTTTCAATATATCAATTGCAAACCAGTTAGAACCATCAAGTTCTATACTACTGTTTCTTTAAAATACTAGGTGCTCATAGATACTGAATCTTACAGGGTTTTATATTGCTGACCGTGTTTTGCCACCATTGTCGTGCCAATGAAATATCGGCCTGGGACCTTTTAGTGGCGCTAACAAAGAATGGATTTACTATGACGCTCTGAGTCTGAATCAAGTCGCTACAGGGAGGCTGTTGCTGTCTCAAAGGTTCCTCTTTCCTCCAACTGAAATTGTTTGGTTGTGATGGGTTAACAACTCTTGAGAGGTGAATCTCTGTTGTAGCGTTTCACTGGAAGTATTGCTGATGGCAAAGAAGTGTGTACCTTATTTTACGCGACTTGCTTAGTAAACATGCAAGGCAATCAATCTTCCGTTTTCATTGGCTGAGAGTCCTTTTTCGTTTTTGCTAGTTGAGAATATTTATTGTTAATTAGGGGCAAATAGCTTGGACCTTGCTGTATTTATTTGTACTCTTTAAGAACTGGGCGGAAAAATGTACTTGATTATTCTTTCACATTTATGTGATTTTTGGACGTTTGTTAATTTGAGATATCTTGTGATTAACAATTTTTGTGAGGAACTCTGGCTACTTCATCTTCTCTAATCATAATAGCGACTGAATGTTAAAACTCTTGCTTTTGTTGGTCTTTTGGATTGCATAGGATTCATTCATATCAAATCTGAGTTGTCCAGGTGTGGCTGACTGGTTCTTGTATCTTGGAAGCTAAATCAATTAATCAGTCAGCTACGTTTCAAGTAAAACTAGTTGGCTCAATTCCATGCTTTACTGGTGACCATTTGTCTTTTCTTCCTTTCTAAATCCTCATACTTATGTGGAAATTCTTTATTTTGTAGCTCACTCAACTGATACTAGTTGAGTGAGCTTCTTTTTTTGTCTCACACCTGTGTGGGTTTTAGAATTTTGTGGATCCGGATGTGAAAGATACGAGTCCACAAATATATGAGATAAAAAGAGGTCTCATACAACTAGTGTCTTGTGTGAGACACAAAATAAAGTCACTCCATATGTCCGCAAGTACGTACAGATATCTTACCAAACCAGAAAAGACTCGGACCTTATGAAAGTGATGACTAAGGGTGTGGTTGTAATGAAAGAAAAATATTTTTCCCGAAAATGAGTGATTTTATCGTTTAATTTTTCCATGTTTGGTTGGTGAGTGAAATTTTCTTTCCAATAAATATTCTCTTTTATTTGGTTAGTGAGTAGAAAATATTTTTTTTGAAAAAATATATAATTTAGTGTAACAATATGGGGTGAGGGCTTGGGGGGAGGTGGTGGTTGGTTTGGGGGGAGGGTAGGGTGGGAGGTTGAGGAATGGTGTCTGCGGGATAGGGTGGATAAGGTAGATTTTTTGTTTTGTTTTGTTTTGGAAATGTAAGCATTTTTCTCGAACTGGACCATTAATTAACCTAAGCGTATGATTTTGCTCCTTCAATTTAACATCCGTTAACTAGGTAACGGAGTTTGTGTTTAGAAAAGTTACAGAGGTGATCTGAATCCTTATTCTTTGCCTACTTTCTAATGATTTCTGTTCTTGCAACTTATATGCTTAGATTTAAAAATATTTAGGAGCAACTACTTCCATTTATGAATTTTGAGCATATTGTATGGGTCGGAATTCGACCCTACAATAATTGATGAGGTTAATCGTTTTTTTGGCTAATGCAAGATTAATAAATGGCACGACCGCTTTTAATTAACGACATTCAATGCCCGTCCGAGATGGTCATTAAGGTTACGACCCATCCGTTATGTCGAAAGTGACCTCTTAACGTGGGCCCAGCTATCAAAAGTCAGCTGGTACAGTTCATATCTATAAATATCAAAAAAGAAGGCCAAAGAAGGGGATTCCTCTCCTTCCCCCTGGGGACACTAAAAACAAAGAGAAAAACAAGGAGAGAGAATCGAAAATAAACTAGAGAAATGGAAGATCAAAAGAGAATATGATTGTAAGGTTCTGAACCTCCTTATGGGGAGGCAGACCACCCTATTATCATCAATAAAGATCATCCATATTTTTGGCTATTAGAAGAACTACTCTTAATTACCATTTACATTATTTGATTCTCGATTTATTACGACTTGCTATGATTGACCCTCAACCTATATATATTGTTTTGCATTCATAAAGTAATCGATAACTTTTGAGTCAAATAATTTGGCGCCGTCTGTGGGGATTTCCTAGCAAGATCACGCAGTTTTTCCTGAAATCAAAAGGAAAAGGGGGACGTCGGAAAAGGAAAAAACAACCCGACCACAGCAAGCCTGCTTCCCCTCGCCTCCAAATAATCAACAAAGTTCAACGACAGTTGAACTGGGACTCAGGCCATGCGCCTTCGCCAACTAATTCAACTACAATTGAACTCGGATTTGGACTATGCGCCCTCGCCTCCAAACAATCAACATAGTTCAACTACAGTTGAACTAGGACTCAAGCCATGCGCCTTTGCCAACTAATTCAACTACGGTTGAATTCGGATTCGGACTATGCGCCCTCGCATCCATATAATCAACAAAGTTCAATGACAGTTGAACTGAGACTCAAGCCATGCGCCTTCGCCAACTAATTCAACTACGGTTGAACTCGGACTCGGGCTATGTCCCCTCGCCTCCAAATAATCAACAAAGTTCAACGACAGTTGAACTGGGACTCAGGCCATGCACCTTCGCCAAATAATTCAACTACGGTTGAACTCGGATTTGGGCAATGCGCCCTCGCCCCCAAATAATCAACAAAGTTCAATGACAGTTGAACTGGGACTCAGGCCATGCGCCTTCACCAATGAAGTTCAACGACAGTTGAACTCGGACTCGGGCTATGCGCCCTTATCTTCCAAATAATCTAGTAAGTTTAACAACAGCTGAACGGGGATTCAGGCCGCGTGCCTCCGCCGACAAATTCGAGTGCAGTCTAGCCGAAGCCCAAACGGAACCCCTCCACTTACAAACTCGGCAAAAAAGTCAATCAAATTGAGGCACGGGTTAAGCACCCTTGCCGGCCAAGTAAGTACGTCCAACTCTAACTAAACTTAGAGGCACATAAAGTTCGGCCTCGACCGAGCTACCAGGTCGCGTTCTCATTCTCACGACCAATAGCCCAATCGTGCCCGAACTGGGACTAAGGCTTAACAGCACCACCCCCAAAAGGATGGCCCGACTCGACCACCCCAAGTCGAGAGGGGAGGGGCCGCCAACGCCCGAAAATTGACACGCCTACCGAAGTCGAATATCAAAATCAAACTGCCCCCCAAATGCGGGCAAAACAAACACTAAAAAAATGGCGAATGGCAAATTCCTTCTTATTCATAAAACAATCACAGGCTGTGCCCGCTTACATCCGTCCGAGAACCATCCAACATAAAAAAAAAGAATAGAAACAACAAATAACAAAACAACAAACACAAAACGGCGAGGAAAAAAAAGGAAAAGAGGAAGAAGCTATTTTTTCACTCGGCACCATCTGCACCGTCCGCATTGTCACCTGCACCATCTGCACCGCTACCCACGCCATCCACGTCGTCGTCGGCTCCCCCAAAACTCCTGCCAGCACCATCATCAAACCCCGGTATTGCACATCAAAACCACACTCCATACAGGCCTCCCGAGCCCTGCGGCGTGCCCCCTCAAAAGTGGCTTTAAACACAATGCCGGCCTCTAACAAATTCTTATATACGTCCCGCTGAGCCTTAGCATAGACCCAAATTTCGCGGGTCTGGCCTGAAAAAAGCGGACTGCTCTTGGAGACACCGATTCTCTTCTTCTAAGATTGCAATCTGCCTCGCCGCATCCTGAGCACCCCGCTCAAGGACCCGAATCCGCTCCTCAAGACTTCCCTCCCTAAAGGAAGCAGCGGCCCTTACCAACAAAAATTGGGACTCACCGGCGTGGACAACCCCCTGCAAATCATCAACTCTGGCTGAGGCATCAACCAATTGGCACTTTAAGGCCTCAATCTCCCCTTCTAGTGCGGCCACTTTCCCACTCCACTCCGATGTGACTTCCGTCACCTTGGTTAAACACAGGCGCTCACACTCAACCGAGGCCCTCTTTCCGACCTCAAGCTCCTCGCCCTTTCGACATAACTGATCCTCTAAAGCCCTCACCCGACCAACCGCGTGTTGCGCCTGAAGCTCCATCCTCACCAACTCTTTAACCAAAGCTCGACTATAGGTATCATTCCTCATGCACACACGCATTTCCCTGCACATGTGTCGGTAATGATGACACTTGTCAAACATCCGCAAAAATACCCCCGAGCAAACATTGGCTAGACGGAGGCTCTCTACCTGCAACAAAAAAGCCTGCAGAATGAGAGACAACGGTTCAGGCAGGAAATAAAAACATGACAAAAGGAAAGCAAATAAGCCGTCATCCTTGAACACAAACACTCATGCCCATCACGGCCACTTCGTTCATCTGGCCGACGTCCGTAACTTCCCCCAACGACTCATTCTCTATTGCCGAGCACAGCTTCCCAAACTACAACACCAGACTCGAGTCTAGTAGCAACAAATTCGAATCCGTAGGAAATCTCAATGAGGCGCGACCTCCCCTCCAGGTGGACAATAACACTCGTGACGCCCTTTCGGAACATGCAGACATCCTCAGAATCCAAATCTGAGTCAGATCTAGACCCATCTCCTGCAGCCTTCTCCTCCGTCGGCTCCATCGACGGGGTACTCGACCCATCAATTTCCGCGATCACCAGGGGAGTCTCCCCCATCTCGACCATATATGTCGAAGACTGGGCCGTTATGGCAGCACTTCCTTCACGATCCAAGCGGACCTGAGCATCATTCGCCCTCGACCCATCCTCGGGGGTATGTACCGTAGCCGTACCCTCTCCCACCTCTAAAGGAGGAGAATCCAAATTTATTATGATGGGAGGCACAAACGCAGCCACCATGGGAGGAGCCGGAGTGAATTCAACCCTACGCCTAATAAAGGGCCTACCCTCATCTTCGCACGAGGATGAGCCATCTCGAGGGAGAACGACCCCCGATGGACCTTCGTCTCGAAATAAGGGTCGAGAGGGAGAAGGAGCCGCAGAAGACTCAACCGATGCCGCCCTCGGTACGCGACATAGCGCCGGTGCCGCAAAGAATCTAGCAATCGCACCTGGCCACCGAAAGGCCAGTTGAGGGGCTCTGCCACGACTCACTCTCCCTGCAACCGAAAGACAAGGTTAGCCAAAGGAACTACAAAACCCTGAACTAAGTAGAACAAAGAACAAACTTCTTACCCACGGCTTGCCCCCGGCCGTGCTTCTCCCATGCATGGTATGGCATTTATAGGCATATGGATGACATTATATTATTAAATTGTTCTTAGAGCTATTTAGATATACATGTTAAGTCTTTTACTCTATGTTTCTCTCATGTCCATTGTTTACCGATTTTTATTCCTTACATACTCGGTATATTATTTGTATTGACATCGTATTGCTTGGGGACGATAGATAGGTTGAGAGTCCTCCAAGTAGGCTATAAATTCAATAGAAGATGTTGGTGCGCCCATTTTCTCCGGAGTTGATTTTTTAGTCAGTATGATTTAGACATGTATTGATTGGTTTGTCGGGGCCCTGTTCCGTCCTTATAATGTTTATGTACTCGTAGAGGCTTGTAGACATATGTCATGTATATGAAATATTGTATGGCCTTGTCGTCCTATGTTCTGTGTTCAAGTGATTACTTTGATCTTATAGGCCCGTACGTCATATATATAAGTCAGTATATTAGGTTGGTTCATTTTATGTCAAGTGTTCTCTTATGTATTATTCTTGTTACCTCATACGAAACTTCTGGGCCATTTACCCATGTTGATGTAATGAAAAAGATAGGTACGTTGGTACTCGGTTGAGTAAAGGCACCGGATGCCCGTCGCGTCCATTGATTTGGGTCGTGACAATATATATGTATGTTTTTAGCATATATTAATATATTTTTCCATGATAAAGAAGCAATTCCATGATTTCGACAATGAAATTTTTCTCCTATCATGAAAAAGAACATTTTCTTTGCTATAATCTTGTCTTTGTTATATGAAAGAAACCTTGAGAAGCCAAGAAAAAGGAAAAGAGGCCAGAATTGAAAAAAGATTTGGAAAGCTCCTTTATATCCTTTTACTTCAAGTTATTTGTCATGAAAACATGACATTATTTAAGCTCGGGGGTAGAGGACTATGTTTGTTGTAACGACTCGTCGGTCGTTTTGAATTCTAGCATGTCGTTTGGCAGGTTGAGGCTATGAGCAGCTCCACTTCAGGTATTATGATTCGTACACGTGGTTGGAAATGAATTTCGAGAAGTTCAAAGTTGATTTGGAAAGAAAATTCTCATTTTGAAATCTTTAAATTGGGAGAATTGACTAAGGTTGGATTTTTATTAAACGACCTCGGAATCGAGATTTGAAGGTTCCAACAGGTTTGTATAATGATTTCGGACTAGGGTGTAAATTCGAATCGGATTATGGATGATTCGAGAGCGTTTCACTACATATTCTGGAAGATAGCCTTTTTAGAAGAATTTTATAAATTTGGGTTTCAATATATTTCAATGTTTTTGATGCCTGCTTGGTATTCTGAGCCTGAGAAAAGTTTCATATGGTGATTTGTTATTGGGAGCATATCCAGAAGTGGATTCAGAGGTCCGTATGGAATTTTGGATTCATATGGATCAAGTTAGAAATTTGAAGGATTTATGAAGTTTGACCAAAGTTGGGGGTCGGATTCTGATCCCAGAAGTTGGACTATGTCTATAATATCGAATATGACTTGTGTGCAAAATTTCAGGTCAATCGGATGTGATTTCATATGTTTGGCCATCGAATGTAAAAGCTTGAAGTTCTAAAGTTCATCAAGTTTGAATCGGGGTATGATTTGTGATTTTAGAAATTATTTAATGTGATTTCAGTCCTCGAGAAAGTTCGTGTCATATTTTTGGACTGGTTGGTATTATTGGATGGGGTCCCAAGGGCCGAATGTGTTTCAAAATAATTTCAGGTTATTTTCCTGGGTTTCATGTCTGCTGGTTTCTGATGCATCAGGAAGCCATTGCGATCACATAAGGGGATCCGCGTTCGCGGAGTTAGAGCAGATAATACTTCGCATTCGCATCCGCATGGGAGGACCCGCGAATGCGATATTTTGTAGGGGCAGACCTGAGTTGGGGAAGTCAAGCTACTCGATCGCGAGGAGCTCATGCAGTCGTGAAAGAATAATTCTGGGAGGAAGAATTTTACTATTCACGATTGCAAAGGTATTCCGCGATCGCGAAGAAGGGTCGTGTAGGCAGTGTATAAGTTTGCGAAAAATGGGAGTTTGGCCATTTTAATCTCATTTCCTCCATGGTACCCGACCCAAGAGCGCTTTTGGAGCTCCATCTTCATCATCTACGTCAAGTTAAGAGATTCACACCTATTGCAAGTTAAATACTTGGATTATGTATGGACTTAGACATAAAAATTTGAAGAAATTTGGGATTTTGAAGTAAAACCTAAAAATAGGTATTTTTGGAATTTTACCATGAATTTGGGAATGGAATTGAGAATACATCATATATTTGAGTTCATGGGGTTATGGGTAAAGATTATTTTCGAAAAATTTCAGAATCTGGGCACGTGGGCCTGAGGGTGATATTTACAGACTTTTCAAGCGGAGTTGGGTATTGTGTAAATTGAATTGTTATAAGTATTAGAGTATATTTTCATTGGTTCATACATTTTTTGGCTAGCTTTGGAGCGTTAGGCATCGGTTTGAGGTGTTAGAGTGGTTATAGAGCAGGTTATAGAACTTCGAAGCAAGGTAAGTCTCCTTTCTAACCTTCTAAGAGGGAATTAACCCCACAGGTGAACTAAATTATTGTGAGCTTCTATTTGTGAGAGTTACGTATGTACGAGGTGACGAGAGTCCATATGTAGCTACTAGCTATACCTATGTCCGAGTAGTTTTAGGCTTACATCAAGCCTTGTTGATAATGTTATTGATTTATATTTATTCTTTGCCTTGAGAGAGAGAGGGATTGGATTTTCTTATTAAATGCTTCAAAAGGAGCTGAAATTGAAGAATTTAAGATTTAAAAGGTTTCATTTGAATTTTATAATTCAGAAAAGAATTGAGGAATATTATAATAATTTAAGAAATCTATGTGC
>JASVEL010005603.1:0-101363 GCA_032618575.1 Nicotiana noctiflora
AGTCTTCGATTGCACCGGTGATCGACTAGTTTTACCGTAAATACGCCTTTGCCAGAATTTAGGGGGATAATAATATGGGAAGGGTGCAACCACTCATCAAGCATTACTATGGTATTTGTTTGGCACGAGTCAAATATGATATTGAATATACAATTACAAGAATAAAACAAATTATCACGTATTTTCACGTTCATAATGATTACAACAATTGCTCAGAAATTAAAACGGTATTGAAATAAAGAAGCAAATGAAAGCATTAAAGAAAAAGAAACAAAAAGACAAGTCAGTTTCGAATAAAAAATATTAAACAAAATGATAAAGAAAACAGTAAAGTCACATATAACATGAAATGGTAAAAGTCTAAAAAAATCCAGCAGAGTCGCCATGCTGTCGACGTCCCCTTTTTCTCTAAAGCGAAATCGGGTTTACGGCATTCGAGAAGACAACTCTATTCCCGTGTGGGGATTTGGTTTTTGATTAGAAGAGTCGCCACCTAATAATTAAGTGCATTAGGACACTAAGGATTTTGAGTTCAAAAATTCAAGTTCGGGTAAGTGCTAGAAATTATCTCGAGGGGAAGGTGTTAGGCACCCCTCAAGATCCACCAGTGTGGTTCCCGGTCATGCTATGTTGTGACTTTAATGCAAATAGATTCATAAATAATTTTACACATAAGGGTTGCAAATAGATAGGTGACAAGTAAGTTGGAGTCAAGGTCTAAATGATCTACAATTGTTTAAAGAAGGGTCTAAATGTAGAAAAATTAATCAAAACATTGAATAAACAAAGAAGAAGAAAACAAATGGAAGAAAAGGAATAATGTAGTAAAATTTAAAGAAGAGTTTCTTTTTTTAATCAGTTGAAAAAAACAGAATTTTATTAAACAAAGTTGCATAAGGAAAGGGTTCCTAGGTTTATAAATCACATGGATCATCCACACGACACCGGTAACCAATTGTACATGTAGTGTTATCGTGTGATCATCATCTCCATGTCTACCCTTCCCACCATGTTAAGGTATTAAGCGCGAAATAGTCTCATTTACTTATTGCATGTTATTACCCATCCCACCTATCAGTCCTGGCGGCTTTAGGACGACTAATCCTAAACGGAGGGAGTTTGGCTTTTCAGAGGTTTTAAAAGGTTAAAATACTAAGGCGTCAAGCAAAACACATGAAAGCAGTTATAGGAGCCCAAACAATTAAGGCTTAGATAAACCTCCTTTAATCGTAGAAAATCACGTAGCTTAGCACGCCTTACATGTACTGAAGGTCAAATTTATGCTTAACGTTAGGCAGGATGGTTCATTAAATATTTTCAGGCAAGAAATTCACATGAGGCTCGTCTGGCTGCAACTTATCAAAGGCCAACATAATTAATTAACTACACACTCGTTGCCTACGTGATGACCTACACAAATGGCATCTAGAAGTTTGAGAAACAATGCATACTGATTTAAAAAAAAACATTATCAACTATTGATGGAAGGCGAGTTTCAGCAAGTGAACCTGAATTTTATAACTAGTAATTCATTATTACAGGTCTTAGACTTATAACAAGTAAGGCGATTCTGATTTGAGTAATTCCTATAGGCATGCTTTCTATGCGTTTGTCAGCTTTAGAACACATTGGAAGACATAATTAAAAAAAATACAGAAACCCTATAGGCATGACATCTAAATGATGGACTTTTGCATGAACATGACATCTCATTGCTTTATTTTTATTATTATGACTTATAAACATGTTTGCCTTGCGAGAAGTTAACATGTCAAAATTAGAAAGGACTTGCAGACATGTTTTTTTCTTTTTTTGCGTCCTATAGACATGGTATCTATATGCGAGAATGCAAAAATCCTATAAACATGTTATCTACATATGAGGATGCTGAAATTAAAAATCCCTATAGGCAGGTTATCTACATGCGAAAATTTCTATAGACATGATGTCTACATGCTGAAATTAAAAATCCTATAGGCATGATATCTACATGTGAAAATACCTATATACATGGTGTCTACATGTAAGGATGCTAAAATTAAAATCCTATAGGCAGGTTATTTACATGCGAAAATTCCTATAGATATGGTGTCGACATGCAAGGATGCTAAAATTAAAAATCCCTATAGGCATGACATCTACCCCTTTTGCATACATGGTTACCCCTCCCATTTCACTAATCACCCCAGAGATTATTACAAAGTTTTATTACAGACCAAAATGATTTGATAAGAAACAACATTACAATCAGAACTCCTACGTTGCATCCAATGAGCCTAATTCGAACTCAAAGTCTAACAATATGGTATTAGCTAACTGTCGAGATCATGTTCCAAAGCCTTTCTCTTACCCAGGGTGTGTCAAAGTTACAAGGAGTTTCAGGAACTCTAGACAATGCTTACACCTGGTATCATGAAAAACATTGAATTAGAGTGCAATGTGGAAGAGCTAGCCCTCCAATGTCCAAGTTCAGAGGAAACTCAAGGTCCCAAGGCAAGACTCATTAGAGGGGGCAGAACTTAGAATCTAGAAACAAATGTGAGTGCAATAAAAGGATTAGGGAATGCCAAGGTAGGCTGGTAGTCATGCTCGGCCATATGGTAGGATGGCACACCCCTGACCATCATGTCAGCCAAATAATTAAGAGTAAGACCTAGCCATAGCCTGAACAGTAGATCACTGTTAGACCAAAGTCTCAAACTCAGCATACATAGAAAGGGAAATTGGGATGGGAATTACAAGAGCTTAAGACTTAGAGAGTCCAGTTCATGTCCATGATCAATAATTTCAAGTATTACCATATTTTCAAACCATACTCAGCCACACATAGGGGATTACGGGTAGGGATTCATATAAGAACAGAAAAAAGAAAGTAGAAAGCTTGCAAAAGTTATATCATTTAGGCATTAAGCCAAACAAAGGGTGAATTGTGGAATAAACACATTGGGGAGAGGCAGAAATTAAACAAAGAGCATACCAGTTTTTAGAAAGCTAAGCAACGAAAGTAGGATTCTTGCAAACAAGCCACAATCAGAGAGAGAAAACTTTATGTATGAGTGAGTTCAGAGCAAGAACTCGAGTGTTTGTGTGAGAAATTACAAGTATTCGGTTGGAAGTAGTGTGAAAGTATTCAAAATTGATTGTGTCAAAGAATTGGCTCTAACCTACTGACTAAAGTGCAGAAGGGCATCCCCTTTTATAGTGTAGAGGTACAAGCAAGAAAGGTAAGAAGACCTCTAAAATCAGTCTCAAATATTCTCCCTTTAGTCAAGGGGTTTTAATTTCAAATGGAAGAATGTAAATAAGGAAATGAAATTTGAGTAAAATCTGTCAGAGTAGCATAAGAAGGGAGAATACATAAGGTTTATTTAAGGAAAGCATTCAATAGTACTCGATTTGTAAAGAGAAAGTAAAGGGAATGAATCAGACAACTAACAAAATCAAAGTAAACAGGTTTGATTCGAATGAACCCAATCATGAATAGGTAGCGGAGAGCTCAAACAAAGAAAATCAGTAGCAATCAGTCGAGACCCCATCAAAGGAGTCCAAATTCAATCAAGTAGTTGTCAAAACCTTTTGAAAGAGGAGTTTCTTATATATAAAGCAAACAAATCAAACAGAAAGCCTAACATTGCAAGGCTTAAGACAAAAGATTACAAGTTTAGTCATAGATTCATAGTGCGTCTGAAGGTCCAGGGTCCCAAAGTGAAACCCTAATCCAGTTTATCAAAGAAACCCCTAAATTCTAGGGTTTCTAATCGAATCAAACACAGAAACGAGAAGGCAAGTAAGCAGACTCAAGGAGCCTCGTGAGAACCAAACAGAACATGATAGCAGGTTTGAAATAATTAGAGAAAGAAAATCGATTTTAGAGCATAAAAGGACACATTTTGGAAACTCGGAACTTAGACAAGTCCAAAATAGATGAAACATGCTTAACAAAAACACAAACAGAGTTTAGAAAAGCAAAAGTCAAGAAACTTAGTAGTAAACACACATGGTATAAGAGCGAGGAAAATTTAACACAGATTAATCATGTGCGCACACATATAAAAGAAAAGAAGGACAATACATGCGTATTATAGAAGGAAAACATACAAGCATAATACAAACAAACATCTAAAAGAAAAGAACAACAAGAATCAAAAGACTTTGAGAAACCCTAATTTGAAATCAAACAATTTTTGAAAGGGAAATTTGGGGAAAATACTCAAAACGTCAAGAAGAACATAAACATAGCACATATCTAAACAAATAACGATGAAAGAACCTCGAATGGCTTAGGGTTTCAGAGAAACCCTAGAAGTGAGAAAGGCTTGGAAGAACAAGATCAGATCCTGAGTCGAAACGGTAAGGAATCAACCTTCTAGTGTTTCAACATGCTGGATGTGGCCGGAAAACCATAGATCTATAGAGCTGAGATGGATATGAAAAGAGACTATCGAGGTCACTCCAAACCTTGAGTAGCTTAGGCTCAGGGGTGATAGAGGGTGAGCACAGGCCATCCATGGCTGGAGACGCCATGGATTCCGATGGGAATGAGGTGAGATAAGGCAAGAGGTGATTAGGGTTTAGGAGAGGTTGTAGAGAGTTTCAGAGATGATGGGTTTCAAGGGCGGATCTTTTGTACAAATGACCTAGGGTTAGAGGGGTTGGGTGATTAAAAAGGGAAAGAAAGGATATTGGTCGTTGATCAAAATGATCAACGACTCAGATTTAAAAGAAAACCGGGCGGGTTTAGCAATTAGGTCATTTAATTTGGGGGGGGGGGGATTGGGTTATATTGGGGCTAAAATTGAAACGGAGAAGGGCTGTTATTGAAATAGCAATAGGCTAAGTGTTAAATTGCCAAATTTTCTCTTTTTTATTTTATAAAAAATAGTAATAATAATTTTAAAAGTAAATTAAAATACTGAGCAAACAAATACCATATATATGTTAATTTAAAAATACTATAAATAATTTTATATTTATAAAATGCTATTAATCATAGAATATGCTATAATTGCAATTACATGCAATTTAGCTTTACAAATACCAAATAAATGTGCAAAAATATACAAAAATTACCTTAATTGTATTTTGGTGTAAGTATGAGAATAGAATCAATTAATCATCAAAAATGATAATTTTGGGAGTAACTATTGATTTTATGTTGTTGAAAATGGACAATAAATTGATTTAAAACTTCAGAAAAAGTAGGAAAAATGCCAAAAACTTAGCTATGCTTATATATGCCTATATATGCTGTTTTGAGGATATTTTGAATATTTGAAATGTATAAGAAAAAATTGACTATCAACACAAACTGCAAATTGCCTAAAACAACTTTTTCCGCAAGACAATAATTTTGAAAATGTGCAGATTTCCTAGACAACCTCGGAAGGCAGGTGATGTCAGGCCAAAATTACATATATTTAACAAATGTTGCCTCATATTTTAGTACTTTTAATTATCTTTTGAGTATTAATTATATCACTATGTGCTTAATATTATATTTTAACAGTAGAAAAATAAAGCAATGTGAAAATGAAGAGATTTGAAGCAAAAGAAAATAAAACGCAAAAAAAAAAGAAGGTAAAACAACAAAAGGAGTGATACAAAAGGAGACACCCTTTGGGTTTTGTTCCCCCAAATGAAAGATAATGAAAATAAAGGAATTACATTTCAAGCAATGAATTAAAGAAGGAAAACAAAAAAGTAACAGGCTTCAAGGAAGGAATTGGAGGCGGAATGTTTACTGGTTTAGCGCAAGTGCTGGCCTGGATGATGTGGTTGCGAAATTTTCCTGCTTTGTTCGGAACGATGTTATTTCGACCCCACACTGCCCCAACTCGTGTAAAAGGGATTCTAAACCTAACTTGGAGAATATATAATATACCTTGAAGGAGAATTCATATGAAGAAACACACTATACGCTTGGAGGAGGCTTCTAACTAATTTTTCTTATCTTCTCTTCTTTAAGTTTCATAGTTTATTAGTTCTAAAATTTCGGGTGCTACATGAACGTTGAAATTTGAAGCTTGAATTGTTTATATTATTTTATCATATTTATTTATTTATTCAATCTTGTACTTAATTATTTGATTGCTTGATCACCAATTAAATACGATCTACGATTTCTAGGATTGAACTCGGGAGAGGTAATTCTGGATTGCATATAAGATTGAGTAGAGCGAGATCTTGAACTCAAGCATCGAGAACAGATTTGTGGTTAGGACAGAAATATAACTAATCACCTTGCTTGGTTACTATACAAGAATTAATGCATTCTTGTTAATTCTAATTCTATAGGAATATAGGCGTTAGGTTAGCTTGCATAGACGAGTAGTGCTTCGGGAGTAGGCTACGAGTAATATTAACCTTGTCAGCCAATAAACCATATAAATTAATTAGACAATCAAAGTGGAAGACTTAATTGGATTGTTAGCTAACCCATAGCTCTAGAATATCGTCTCCCATTGACCTTGACATGACTCGGATTTTCCACCACCGGGATCGTGATGACGCCTAGATTTTTGGGATGCTAGGCAAGCCAAAAGATAAAGATTCAATATGCTAATCACTATCCAATTCGGTAAATAACATCAATTAAACTAAACAGATTAAAGGAAAATGGAATTTCATAATAATCCAACTACTAATACATGACTAACCAAAATCCGGTGCCACAATTCACGAACTACTAATAGTCATTGCAGATAATGGCTCAAAGAAAATACAACTGTTCTCGAATCTAAAAGAAAAGATGTAAATTGAGATAACTAGAAGGGGACTCCAGGGTCTGCGAATGCCGATAGATCTACATTAGGTCTCCGGTTGGACTGAAGGCAACAACTCACTCGGGTTAGCACGGCCCGGTACCGAAATTTGCACAGAAAGTGCAAAGTGCAGTATCAGTACAACCGACCCCATGTACTGGTAAGTGCCGAGCCTAACCTCGGCGAAGTAGTGATGAGGCTAGGACAAGTCACATATATAAATATGTGCAGTTATACAATATTCTAACAGAAATAACAATTAACAGAAAATAAACAGACATTAACGGGAGGGGGAAACATGCTGACGGTTAACAAAACAAGAATCACAACAATAGAGGAAGTTAAAACATATAGTAAACCTTGAACCAATAATAACAAGTAAACAAAGCAAAATAAAAAAATGCACGGCATCACCATTCGTGCTTTATCACTCTTCCTCATCGTATAAATAATAAAAACCTGCACGACATTACCCTTCGTGCTCTATCAATCTACCTCACAAACCCGCGGGAAGGTGAACTTTGCAAAAGTGCAAAACAAAAGATAATAATAATAGAGAGGTAGAAATGGCAACAACAAGCCTTACTTCAATACTTAACTCTACAATACTAATCTCAACTTTGGGTAAAATTCCCATCAATACCAATTTCCATAAAATATGATAAGAATTTTTCAACACGTCGATTAACTAGTCTACACATGAATAATATGATAAAAATATAACATTTCCAAGAGTAAAGCCCATTCACATGTTATGACTCGACAACAACGTATAGATACTCATCACCTTACCTATACATCGTACTCAATAACCAAACACGTAACAAGTAAGTAAATAACACTAAATCCCTCAAACTAAGGTTAGACACAAGACTTACCTCTTTCATCCGGCCATAATCAAGGCTAAATAACCACTTTTCCCTTCACACATGACTCCGATCCAAAGAATCTAGCAAATTACCAACCAAACAATTTAATTTAAGACTTAGGAACTACCCATGATAGCAAGAAATTCAATTTAGGCCATTTTAGAAGAAGTTAACAAATGTTAACACCCGGGATCGCTTGGTCCAAACCCAAAACTCGGACCAAAACTCGATCACCAATTCATCTCCGAGCCCAAATATACAATTGGTTTTAGAATCCGACCTCAATTTGAGGTCTAAATCCTCAAATTTTAAAATTCTTAGATTCTACCCAAAAACCCCCAATTCTATCATGAAAATCCTAGATTCTAGGTTGAAGTCTTGCTATAAGAACAGAAAGATTGAAAGAAAAGAGTTAATAATCATTTACCTATGATTTGGGGAAGAACTAGCCTTTGGAAAATCGCCTCTTGAGGTTTAGGTTTTGAAAATTTGGGAAATTAATCAAAAATCCCATCTAAGTCCCTTTTACAGAGCTGCGGATGTCGCATTTGCGACCTGAACTTCATAATTGCGAAGCTCAAAAATACGAAAGGACCATCACAAATGCAAGGCCCTTCATACCTTTGTTGCCTTCGCAATTGCGAAGGAATGTTCGCAGGTGCGAACATGAACCTCTACAAATGCGATAAGATGATCGCATTTGCGATCTCTGTCCTCCTTGTTTTATTTCGCAAATGCGAAGATTGCCTGCCCCAGCTTCTTATCGCAACTGCAATGGAAGCCTCGCAAAAGGGGAACCTGTTGGGTTCGCAATTGCGATGCAATTGTGATATCAAAGGCCTGCAACATGTTCAGTCATACCGGCAAATTTTCCAAGTTTCCAAAACACTACATAGCCTATCCAAAACTCACCCGAGCCCTCGGGGCTCCAAACCAATCATGTAACAAGTCTTAAAACTTCATATGAACTTTCTCGTGCAATCAAATGCCAAAATAACATCCAAAACTACGGATCTAACACCAAAAAACATGAAATTCTCTAGAACACTTGAAATTCCTATTTTCACAACCGGATGCCCAAATTACGTCAAATCAACTCCATTTTTTTTACCAAATTTCATAGACTTCTTAAATATTATATTGGACATGTAACAGGCTCTGGAACCAAAATACAGGCCCGACACCTACAAGATTAAACAATAATTAATTTATTTAAATCCTTAGATTTTTAGTTTAACAAGTTTTAACACAAATTCATTACTCGGGCTAGGGATTTCCAAATTCGATTTCAGGCATATGCCCAGTTCCCATATTTTACTATGGACCTTCCGGGATTGTCAAAATACGGGTCCTGGTCCATTTACTCAAAATATTGAACGAAGTCAACTAAAATCAACTTTTAAAGGCAAAAATTTGACGATTTCAAGGTGAAACAAATTCGTTCAAGAGATATTTTGAAGATGGTGCACAAGATTGGAATGCAAATACTTAAAGATGTAAAGTGATGCTTTCATTAAGGGGAGTTAATGCGCGTTGTATTTTTTTTCCTTATAAGTTTTTATCCGAGTGAGTTTTACTTGCAAGGTTTTTAATGAGGCAACCAAAAGGCATATTGTTAGATATATGAACTCTTTTTCCTTTTCTAAATTTTTTTTCCCATTGAGTTTTATTTTAGTTAAAGTTTTTATGAGACACATTATATGTTGAATAGACATTCAAGGGAGTGTTATAAATAGACTTATATTTACGATGAATGTCAACATTTATAGATATTCTAGCGTTTATTGCTTGGTGGCTAAGTTAACATCTCCTTATAAGTAATAAAGGGTTCCATTGTCATGTCATATCAATAATAATTCTATCTCTGCAATACTCTTCTTATTTATTACTTTATAACAAAAACAATATAATTACTTTCTTATCAATTATATTTTTCTCATGTCAATATAATTATTATTTTTTTCTTCATATTTTTCACTATTTAAAATATTTGATCCATTAAATTACACATATTACTCTAATCACCGCCCTTTTTTGTGAAAACCTTCACTTGCCATACCTACAGCCGCCCTCGGTCACCGGCCGTCCAGCCGCTGCAGTTTTTACCTAAGTTTTCTTTCACATCACCCCTTTCAGCAATGGACACAACAAATATTAGGGACATTTTGACTTGTTTGAGTCCCTCTTTGGACTTCTTTGCTATCAGTTCTGGCGATGGCCGTATCAAGGTATACTCCTCTAATCATGTTAAAGCAATTTTTACCTTTTATTGGAATTTTGTTTCACTGTATTACCATTTACTTTCAGATATGGGATACACTGAAGGGTCAGGTACAAGCGGAGTTTGCAGATATTGTGTCAACTGAGACAACAGCAAGCTTGTTTACTAAGCCAGGAGGTCATCTTTCTATGGATTATACTTGCATGAAGTGGTTATCATGTGACAGAAAGGTGAAATTCCCTGTCTGAAAAAACAAAATGTATTACTCCCTCTGGTCCAGTTTAGTTTAACTCTGGCACGGAGTTGAAGAAAAAAAATACTTGTAAAACTTCTTTTAATCTATGTGCTATAATAGCTTCTCATTTAGGATAAAATGAAAAGTTTAAAGCTAAATTATTTACAAATTTAAAGATATGTCACTGATTAATGAAGAAAGTGTGTCACATAAATTGAAACAGAGTGAATATTTAGTTTTAATGTAACTTCAACTCCTTTATTGAGAGCTATTTTACTTGTTGCTCAGAAAAAAAGGAAGCTTGGAACTTCATTATTGGTTTTAGGTACAGGCAGTGGTGATGTTTTGGCTCTAGATGTATCTGCAGGTCATCTCAAATGGAGATTTACCGATTGCCATCCTGGGTGAGTTCTTTGTATAACTCATAACTAATATTATCTTGACTTGTAGAAAGAATGGTAAATAGAATATTATCTTGACTTGTAGAAAGAATGGTTAGCTTCTTTTTATGTGTTCTTTTGCGTACTATGTGTTGGACATTCAATTCGAGGTGTAGGACACATTATGAAGAAAAGGTAGAGTAGCTTTTAGATTGCAATTTGGCAAGTATAAATATAGAGGCTCAGAATTTGATGTCTAGTAGATATGTCCAACTTCGAAGAAGGAGTTTTTGGATGAATTTTGTTAGTTATACAAGATCTTGTGATGAAAATATTTTTTTGCCATGTTTTACTCTTGTTGTTTTTGGTTGTCATTAGTTGCTCCGTGCTTTTGTATCCTAAATTTGTAAAAGTAAAGCAGAACTCTTTTCGATAAAAGTTACTCTCAGAAGTATAGTAATGACCGGTAGATCATGCCACTTGCAGTGGCGGAGCCACCTTAGGTGAAGGAGCTGACACCCCTTCACCGAAATATTACACTATGTAGCTAGGTCAAAATATTATTTTTATGTATATATGCTATATATTGAATCCCCTTAGCTTCTTTGTGTATTTACCTTATTATATTTTTACACCCCTTAGGGAAATCCCTGGCTCCGCCACTTGCCACTTGTATTATCTCCATCTTGAAGCTTGTCTCTGGTCTTCTTACATTTATCATTCTCACAGTTCAAAGGTGCATTGCCTTATATTTACGTATAGGATTTTTATTATATAGTAAGATTATGATATGACATATCTCCCCTGCTTTTATTGAAATTCGTATGTCAATGAGCAGCGGTGTCAATGCCATCTCATTCCCTTCACATGGTTCATTCATTTACACGGCTGGTGCTGATGGACTGGTTTGCAAAATTGACTCCATGTCGGGGAACTTACTGCATAAGTTTAAAGCTTCCACTAAAGCAATATCATCTTTATCCGTTTCGTCAGGTTTGTATCTGTAAATGTTCACTGTCTTTTATGATGGCAATGTTTTAATTATCCCGGTTTTAGTCAATCTGGATGAGTTACTGAATGAGTGGCATCTTTTACCCCTTGTCGTTTTTTAAATGCAAAATGGAGTACTCGCAACAATGATAGGAGATTCCCTGAGCTAAGAGTTATCAAGATTCTTCTCGTGTCATATTTTGATCACTATATGTTCTGGATACATGTCATTGCTCCATTTATGTCCTCCTTCTCCCTCTATCTCGTGTTAGCATTCCTGTAGTCGTTTTCTTGTATCATCCAACATTCTATGCTTAATTTGGTTATGCTGATATGATACTGGTTCCTCTTTTGGCTTTCTGTCTAGCCAGATGGGAAAATATTAGCAACAGCAACTTCTCAGTTGAAAATTTTCAATTGCTTGGATGACAAAAAGCTCCAGAAGTTTTCAGGCCACCCTGTGAGTGTTATGCATATTTCATTTTATTTTTTATATGCTTCCCTTTTGATGCATTTGCATCGGGATTAAGTGAAGCTAATACAGACTGCAGAATACTTCTGTTACCATCCTTGTGAGTCACCTTATTTCTTTTCTCCTTTTTATATTAGGGGGCTGTTCGGTGTATGGTTTTCTCTGAAGATGGGAGACATGTACTTTCTTCTGCTGTTGGTGACCGACACGTAGCAGTTTGGAAGTTGGATGGTAGCAAAAAGAAATCAGCGTGCTGCTTGCTTCCAATGGATCATCCTGCTGTCTTTTTGGATAGTTACTGCATTAAATCTGGAGTTGAAAATGATGCAAGTTTAGGTGTTTTGGCCATTTCAGAAATTGGTGTTTGCTACTTTTGGCATGGAAAGAGTTTTGAGGAATTGCACAATTTGAAGCCCACAAAAATATGTGCATCTTTAGATGATAAAATTCCGAAGAAACATAAAGAAGCCGTGCATAGTATTTTTTCAGCAAAATTGCAATCTATTGGCACATCTGGTTCCGGTCATATGTTTGTTGCACATGGCTTGTTAATAAAACCATCATTTGAAAAAGTTATGGTGCAGCCTGGGGCGGATATCATATTAAAAAGTTCACTTGATGGGATCCTTCTACCCTTCAGTCAATCTCGCAAATCTAAACAAGCATCTAACGCTCACAGTCAGGGTAACACTCTCTCCTCCTTCCTTTGCACTTGCTTCCCCTGTCTTCTCTAATTTCTATGTCAAAACATAAAATTGTTGAACCCCGTATCTGATAATCAAATTGCCGGGTTAAATAGGTATGGACTGCTGTTGACATATATGGCATGGCGATATAAATGTTTCTGGAATCTTCTTTTATATCAGCAAATTTGCTATTCCCTCCCAAATTTTACTGCATTTTCATTTCTTTCCACGCGGATAATATCTATGTGTTCCTACCTCCCTTAACTTATTCTCCAGATTGTTAGAGAATTTCGACCTCCTAATCTATGGCCCAGTAGGTAGAAGAGCCCAATGTATCCTTGTGAATCCTGTCTTCAAATTTTAGTATTTGAAAATGTCTAGGATGAAAGTAGGTCCAATCCAGCACCACGTTCTTGTTTCTAGCCCCCTTTTGTATTTTCACCACCCATCTAATACAATCTTATGCCATATTAATCATAAAAGAAAAATTGTCCAAAGGCTTGAGATGACAATCGTCCTGTGCCATTATGTACTTTTAATGTCTTTCCTCCTTTGGGTAATCCTTAAGCTGCAAGTTGTGTATGATTTTGGCGTTCATTTAATATGCGTAAGTATGAGGTGATGCTTGAGATGTTTCAGCATAATTTTCCTGAGACAGAGTTATGGAATTACACTGATAAATGGTAATTTGCTACACGATTACCTTTTCGACCAACTATTTCTTTAGAATGGAAGGAAAAAGTGCTACTTTGTTTTCAATTTTATAGGTTAAGAATCACAATGATTTGAGACACCACCTTTTCCTGTTTCATGGTCTGTACCATCATTAAATGCGATGATCAATTTGCATGTTTGATGCACGTCTGTCCTAACATTTTTTTTGTTGCATTGAACAGTTACTGCTCTTGATTGTGCAAATGCAGAGGGTGCCTTACTTCCGTTGCCCAAGATTCTTGATCAGGTTGGTGTCGAGCATGGAATTAAGCCCACAATAAGCAAAGGTATCACCTAATATTGCACCAATTTTTGTGTTATCTTGGTTTTTTGGCACACTTTCTGTGTGTCTGTATTTCAAATTTCTTGTGGTTGCATATCTTGATTTCAAGGCACATTGCCATTCCATAAGAGGAAGAATCTTATAGCTTAGAACCGCTGATAAAAGTAGTGTTGTCAAAGGCGAAGAGCAAGAATCTTACCGATTAGAACTGCAGATAAAATAGTGTTGTCAAAGGCATGCTTAAAGCGTGCATAAGCTCTGAAGTGAGGCTCAAAACATGTTGAGCGCTTCGCCTTGTTTTGTGGTCGCTTTAGTGTTGCATCAAGTCTCTAAGGCATACTTTTCCTTGCCAATGAGTGTAATCCTGAAAATGCGATATTAAACAATTGATATTTCGTTTTATCGTAATTTTTTTCAATTTCTTTGTCCATATATTTGTTATTCATGCTTGTAATTATTAGTCCTGGACTACATATACATATTTTTACTTTTTCTCCAGTTGCGTCTTTTTTTATTAAAAGCCACGCTTTTGTTGCGCCTTGCCGTTAAAGGCTCAACAGACCTTAGAGCGTTTTTGCACTTTTTTGCCATTGGTAACATTACGGGTTACTCCATGCCAGAATTGTTCCTAGGTTAAACAACATTCATTTGACATTCTCTGATGCTCTCAGATCCCTGCTTTATTCAGGTTAATCGTCATATTGAGAGTTGTGATCCATGATCTGACTAATGCTTTTTCACTGAATATTAATTTGTCAACTCAAATGTGCGAGAGGAACTTTCTTCACTTTTCATCAGTGCTTTACTACTACTTCCATTTCAATTTGTTTGTCTTAGTTTGACTTGGCACAAAGTTTAATAAAGAGTGGAATTTTTTGAAACTTGTAGTCTTAAATATGCCATAACATTTTGGCTATAAAACTTGACACTTGTGGTCTTAAACAAGCCATAACATTTGTGTGGCTATAGAAGCTTCCCATTAAGGAAATATAGGAATGTGCCAATCTTTTTGAAACATAGGGAGTACTAGTGAAGAGCAAGTTATGTGACCTCAGATGAGATTTTGTTAGAAGAACTCGGAAGTTTTCGCTAACTATAGTTCTCATCCCGAGTTTCATGTACTGTTAGAATATTGTCTCAATTAACTTTTTTGTGTTTATCCTTTTGTCTCAAGAATAAATTTTGTGTTACCTAAATGTTTACTACTTAGCGTGGAAGCTTTTGCTTTGCTATTTACAGATGTCATTGGTAAACATGGTGAAGATGAGGTCACAATTTGCATGGAGGACCAGTTAAGATCCATAGGTATAATTAGCAGTGACTATGATCTCTCGCCTAGCTCAATTCTTGATCCTAAGATTTTGAAAGGAATAAGTGTTGATGCTAGTATGCCACCGAAGAAGGTCTGTATCTCTTGGAATACTGAGGATACTTTTGGGTCTGATTTGCTCACTTTTTACCATATCTTCAATAATTTGTTTGAACTGTATTTATTGAACGCAGATGAAATCAGCTGTTTTATCTTTGGAGTCGCCTGATGCTTACAACCTATTGAATGCCTTGGTGGCTGCATGGCAGTCCAGGTGGGCTCTTCAAATCCTTGAAGGATATTGCATGTATTAACTCCATATTGTACCTCAAGAGTGGAGATGCACTGCATCCTCCCACTTAAGGGGAAAAAAGAAATGCACTACAAAATTGTACTCTATTTTGAGTTAAGTCCCTAAAATAATGGCCTGGTTCAGTTCTTGGATGTGAAATCTAGTTCCACAAATTGTTCTTGGACATTAGTCATTTGAATTTTGAGATAAAATTGAAAGATCTTGAAACTACTTGAAAATACTACCAACAAATAGCCCCAGGGCTTTGATCTATTGATAAGTGGGCAGCGCGTGATGTGTAGGTTAGGCATACCTCACGTGTTCGAACCTGGCGTTGACAAAAGCCTGCTGTTTTAGTGGAAACAGGCAGAGGGAGCTGGGTAGAGTGAAGAAGGTTAAGGGCGGGTCCATTATTCACCGAACCTCGACAGCACTTGCCCTCCAGGGATTTCTCGATTAGGTTAGGATTTGGGAATTCATATTCGAGAAATTTCATCCTCCTGAAACTCTCTAAAATATATAATTTTTTTTGTACCAAAATCATTAAACATAAGATCTGATCATTGGCCTCAATTCGAGATACGTTTGGATATTCATATCAGAATTTGCCCTCCTTTAACTCCGCAAAAAGGCTAGTTTTTGTTTTATTTGGCAGAACGGATCATTGCACCAGTTATTGATACCTAAATCTTTATGCATATGTAATTCTTTTTTTTGTTTTGCATGTATTTTCTTTTTTCTTTGTAGATCAAGCATGGGAAGACATGTTCTGCCATGGATATACTGTATATTGGTGAACCACAGTGAATTTGTTACATCGCAGGAACCACTGACTCCTCTTCTGGATTCATTGAACAAGGTAGGATATGCTGCCACTACGCTACTGTTGCTTGGCAATTATGGGATTACTTAGGGAGTGCCAAATTATTGTTGGTTTCACGTCTTCTATAATCTTGTTTCTGATTGATCTTTTTGATTAGTTACACGTATGTTTATGCACTCCTTTTCTGATTGATCTTTTTGATAAATTACTTCCTTTTGTTTTCTCAACTTAATGTGATGAATGTTATTCTGTTACATATCAAAGGGACACAGTTTTCCAGATGGTATGTTATGGAGAAGGAAGGTTTCACAGGTATAAGTTATGGAAAAAGTCTGTCAAGGAAAAAGCTAATAACTAATCTTTCATCGGGATGCCGATGACCGTTCCATGCCAAAAATTATAGTATCACACACATTTGTACGAAGAATATCAGTTATTGTGTGTATAGAGGCAAATGGCGGGTCAGATATGGTTCGGGTCGAAAACGGGTAATGAAAAACGGATAAATTATCCGATTTGATCCATTTTTTGATACGGATAAAAAACAGATTAAACGACAGATAGTATAGGTAACCATATTATTATGACTTCTTGCATATGATCACTTTTGGAAGAATTCTTAGTCTTGCTAACTCGAGGAACCCCCAATTTGAGGCTTTACAAATATAAAAGTTAGATCCTTTGGTTATCCATTTTCTAAACGGAAAAGGTCCAAATATGCCCGTGAACTATGCAAAATAGGACAAATATGCCCGTCGTTTATAGTTCGGCCCAAATATGCCCATTCCGTCAAATAGTTGGGCATATATGCCCTTATTTGACGGAAACTTGATTTTGTTTTTTTTTAATTTATTGATACCAAATTAACCAAATCCAACTTAAAAATAACCCACCCGACCCATGTCCTATTTCGACGGGCATTTTTGTCCTATTTCTCATAGTTCACGGGCATATTTGTGCTATTTCGCATAGTTTACGGGCATATTTGTGCTATTTTCATTACTTCACGGGCATATTTGTCCTCTCAGTTAGCTTACAGCAGTTGTTTTTTTTGAAGTTGTGACTATTAGTTTTGAAGATCACATAGATGGCTATAAACTAGTAGCTACGTTGTTTTGTTTTGAAGTTAATCAAATAACAGAAGGTTATTTACAAGAGCAAAAAACATAAATAGGCAAAATTTTAGGAAAATTTTCACACATGTAGCAGCATTATGTATTTTACACACAAGGCAATTAAATAATTATATTTCTAGTAAGAATCCTTTAAATCATGTACCTTAAATCGTGCATCCAAAGAGTTTTAGTTACACCAATTCTCCTAAATTAAGATGCTTAATATCCTTAGCATCAGACAATTGCATTATTCGTAACTCTCATAATGCTTTGTATTACATATATTATATAATTAGATGAGAAGCAAATAATGGGAAGCAAACAACCAAAATATCTAGTTTATTTCTTCATCAATCAATTCTCTCTTCCTAATTTCTGCATGAATGTGACTTTCACCAAACGTAATTTTTGGTATATTACATATTCAATTAGGAATATTTAATAATATAAAAGGTATAATAATGAAATAATTTTATTATATATTTATGGAATAATTATGGTATATTGTATATTTAATTATATAAATGGTATAAGGTACATACATACATAGAAATAATCTCGAGATATATATAGAATAATATTGGTATAAATATTATATATTCAGAAGGTCGTTAGAATATTGATATAAAAATTCTGGAATGTATTATATGTTATAATTTAGTTTGTAGTATATTTATCGTGTAAATATTACTATATGTTTGGAGTATGTTATATAGTTGTATGAACTTTATTATGTATAATATTGTAGTACAACATATATAAATGATATAATATACATGTATAAGTATAAACATATAAATATATATACGTAAAATATATCCAACATAAACCATCAAACTCAATAGAATAATGGAACACATGAAACACCATAAAATGCATTCAATGTTGGATATTGCCAGATCCGGGAAGTTTGTCAAATATTTTTTAAAATGGTAAAGAATGTCCCATAATTTGTGCATTTTGCACTGGTCATTAATTATTTGCTTAATCTTTACAATATGCTATTAGTGTAAAAAATTATTTATTTATGTAATAAATAAAGAATATTATTATTTTCTTAAATATTTTTTATAAAGTGCTCAGCCACGTAGATTCCTCTATTAATTCGCAAACTGTTTGTGGGTGAGATCATAAGCAACATGAACCTTGAGGCCTTAGGCCCATTGACACCCAACTATGCAAAATAGGACAAATATGCCTGTGAACTATGTGAAATAGCAAATATGCCCGTGAAGTAATGAAAATAGCACAAATATGCCCGTGAACTATGCGAAATAGCACAAATATGCCCGTGAACTATGCGAAATAGGACAAAAATGCCCGTCGAAATAGGACATGGGTCGGGTCGGGTGGGTTATTTTTAAGTTGGGTTTGGTTAATTTGGTATCAATAAATTAAAAAAAGAAAACAAAATCAAGTTTCCGTCAAATAAGGGCATATATGCCCAACTATTTGACGGAATGGGCATATTTGGGCCGAACTATAAACGACGGGCATATTTGTCCTATTTTGCATAGTTCACGGGCATATTTGGACCTTTTCCGTTTTCTAAATGGATAATATGGTTCTTATCCATATTTGACCCGTTTTTAAAGTTCATTATCTAACCCATTTTTTAGTGGATAATACGAGTGCTTTTAACCATTTTGCCACTCCTATCTATGATCATGGCTGTTGTACAAGTTGTGAGGCTGACAGGATCATAGTGTTCCTCATGTCTATTACATAATTTGGGATGAGCGTTGGATTGAGGTATAATTGAGGAACAACATGATTCTGGTCACCAGGGTTTTAGAAGAGTGTGACATATTGATCAATGAAGTGGGTGCAAACCCCGGTGACAAGATTCAAATTCCGGTAGAGATACAGACTTGAAATAACATTTGTCGATAGCTTTGGTTTCAAAAATTTGAAATGATATTTGGAGATTATTTCAAATAACTATTTGTTCATTAAACCGGCTCATTGTTTCAACTTCAAACTTGAAATATGGAACTTGAAGTTTGAAAAACAAGCTTTAGGATTTTTTTCAACTTTTACCCACTGAGCTTCAATTTGTGCTTTCTTGTCCAAACAACTTCAATTCCCAAATACCCTTTTCAACTTAATTTCAAATACATTTTTATTTCAAATATTGATTAATTCATGTCCAAACGCCTACTAAGGTGATTTCTTTCGATTTGTGGAAGACGGGGTGTCTAAAGTTACTCGCCAATACCTGTACTGGTGGGAGGTTGCAGCTAACTTGTGGTATAGTGAGTCCACAAGCTGGCCTAGATATCACTATTATTTTAAGAAAAAGGAAATGCGCACACCCATGTTTCAACTTCAAACTTGAAATATGGAACTTGAAGTTTGAAAAGCAGGCTTTAGGATTTTTTTTCCAAGTTTTCACCCGCAAAACTTCAATTTGTGCTTTCAACTTAATTTCAAATACAACTTTTTTTTTCAAATATCGATCAATTCATTTCCAAACGCCTACTTAGGTGATTTCTTTCGATTTGCGGAAGACTGGATGGCTAAAGTTACTCGCCAATACCTGTACTGGTGGGAGGTTGCAGCTAACTTGGGGTATACTGAGTCCACAAGTTGGCCTAGATATCATTATTATTTTAAGAAAAAGGAAATGCTCACATCCATGTTTCAACTTCAAACTTGAAATATGGAACTTGAAGTTTGAATAACAGGCTTTAGGATTTTTTCCAAGTTTTCACCTGCAAAACTTCAATTTGTGCTTTCATGTCGAAACAACTTCAGTTCCCAAATACCATTTTCAACTTAATTCCAAATACTACTTTTTTTCAAATATCGATCAATTCATGTTCAAACGCCTACTTAGGTGATTTCTTTCAATGGAAGACCAGTGGCGAAATCAGAAAATTATTCAAGGGTGTTCAAACTTGAACACGAAAAAACAAATGTTGAGGTGCGGGTTCGATCCTACATCCCTAAAGCAGTTTTGACTACCTTTTGCCACTGGGCTATGGCTCTTCACTGTTACAAGGGTGTTCAATATGTATTAAATATATACAAATCTTAATATTTTACCTATATACACGATATTATTTTTTGACGAGGGTGGTCAGTTGACCACCCTTGCTACCATGTAGCTTCGCCCCTGTTGAAGACTGTATGGCTAAAGTTACTCGCCAACACCCGTACTGGTGGGAGGTTGTAGCTAACTTGTGTTATAATCAATAATGAGTCCACAAGCTGGCCTAGATATCACTATTATTTTAAGAAAAAGGAAATGCTCACACCCATGTTACCTGTCCTGCTGTCAATATATTCTAGGTAAACAAAGTGTCCATGTAATACACTGCCTTATTGAGCGCCATTTTTTTTCGATACTGCAGTTTATTTTGGTACGGCAAACCCTGCATAGTTGTGCAAGGAATCATATTCCCTCCATTGATTAACGGAGAAAGTGCCTTTTGTAAATCGATTATTTTTACCTATATTTTGTTACCTAAGTTGAAGACTCATTCTTGCGGTCCTCTTTTTTTGTGATAAGTAATTGTAGAGTAATATTATATCAGAAAGACAAGTATGGAGTAAGTGCTGGTTGGCGTGTACAATCCAATTACAAGTTGTGCAGATCACTAATAGTATGTATTATAGCGTCTACGTCATTAACATTGATTCTAGCCATGTTCCACAAAAAAAATGAGCTAAGAGATTCATGCTTAAGGTAACTATGTTCCTCCTCTTTGTCTTCAAAAATCTTGCAAGCATCTTAGAGCCTATTTGGCCATGAAAATTTTTCATTTTTTTTTTTGAAATCATGTTTGGCCACAATCTAATTTTCACTTGAAGATGAATTTTGGATTTTTCTTTTCAAAATTTTCCATCAGATTCACTCACAAAAATTTAAAAACAACCCAAAATTATATTCATTTCCAAAAACAACTCTAATTTTTAAGTACCATTTTCACTTGGAAAAAATTTCACTTTTTTTTCGAAATTTTACAATTCTTATGTGCAAACTCCCACTTAAAAAGCTCCCTCCTTTCTCCACAAGGGGTGGTTAGTGCGGACATCTGTTAGTGGGGACATCTGAAGTGTAATGTAGTGGCCCTTGAGTAGCTAAGCTGGGAACTCATTGGGTGGGCAGTGACATTTGTCCTTCCAAACTTGTCAAGTTTGCAGCAGAATTTGCTTTGTACAAGACTACAAGAAGATTAGTAGTCATGAACGCTTAATGAAGTTTGATCACCGAACAAGTTTGAAAATGACCAAGAAATCAAAGGGAAATGGAAGTCATTTTACAATATTCATCATTTGGTGGATAGCTTAATCCGAAATTAGTTGGGGTTCACTACATAAATAATCCATTCCGCTTCATTTGGACCTGTTCCGTCCCAATATTCATTAGTTTGGGTTCTTATTTGTTTGGTGACTGAAGTCAATATCTGATTAAAATCAGTTTTAACATATCTTGAGGTTTATTCAATTTCCTTTTCGGCTTTTAGTTTTGTAAATTCCTCTGATGAAGTACTGGCACTAATGTCTGAGTAGGCATGCTCGTTTCTATGGAGCCAAATTGCCGCAATAAATAGAGTGCTAACTCCCACCAACATGATATTATGCTTTATAAATGTCATATCTTTTTTTTTTTTGTCACTTCCGCAAGAATTGGATCTTCAAGTGAGCTCTGGCTTCTGGAACAACGGGCCAGATCAACCCCTGTTTTCCAACTATTTTGAAGAATTTGTCACCATAATTAATTGTCTCTCGGTAGTTGAAGATTTTCTTATTTGTTTATGATGACGAAACATCACTATTGTTAGACTGAAAAACTTTGAAAGGTATCAAGTACTTCATCGTTTGTGTTTCTTCAGCTTACCAGGTCAAAGGTGGCAGCCCTGAGCTCTTTATTGCAGTTATCTGGCCGTTTGCAGCTCGTAATGGCACAGGTTGGTTACTTCAATTGTAAAAGAAATTTGGCAGTCCAGTACATGTTCTCATAAGAACCCTTCTCTGTTCTTACTTTTCAGATCGAGAAGGCTGATATTAGGAAAAGCCCCGCACTAACACTCGAGGGGCAGATGGGTGAAAGCGAGGATGATGAGGTAGATGAAGTTATGTATGGCATAGATGAAGAATCTCAAACAAGCAGTGACGGAGGTGACTAGGACTTTTTGGTAAGTGATGTTATTTCATGGAAAGATGAAAGTTGATGCGGCAGGTGCTTGGAATATCTGGGTTAGTTTTGGTAGGTGTTTGAGCCTTGGGGCCTTGAATGGCAAGTGCAAGGAGATATAATTTAGGTTGCTCTATCTAGTTTGGCATGGAGATAGAGGGATAAATATCTGTACTCTCCTTCTCAGACCCTTCCTGAGTAGGTATGCTTTAAGTTGATAAATCTGTTATGTGAGGTTCTTCTTAGGTCTGTGCCGATTATTTTATCCTTAATTGGTTTTGGTGTTAAAAGTTTGCTTTACTCGCTCCATTCATTGTAATTAAATTTGTAAGCTAGGAAGAGAATTAAACAATTGGTGAATTGGGGAACCAAGTAGCTATTTGATATGGGAAAAGATTATTTTGGGAGGGTAGTTTGATATAGAGGGTTAGGCAAGGTAGAGAATGAGTTCTATTCTTGATCCCCTAATAAGTTTACACGAAAAATGAATTCTCTGTTGTATTTGAATTATCTTATAGTGACGGTGATGCAATCAGACTCATTGTTCAAAGTTGCTTGATTTGAGGGTTTTGTTCTGTGGTGTGGGTTGACTGTAGTATTACTATATATCGTTGTCCATGGAACAATGGAATAAGAGTGACCATCTTTATTGCTGAGCACTTGACGGTTTTCTTCTCTTTCTCTCTCTCTCTCTCTCTCATACACACACAGAGTGTTTTTTAGATTTTGTTTGATCTTTCTGCTTATGCTTGACTGTAGTCACCAAAGTTGGCATTTTATATTGGCCTCACATTTGAAATTGAAAATTAGCCACATTTGAGATTTGCATCTGTGATATGCTGACTAGATGTGAAATCTCTGATTAACATATATGCAGCATCTGCCTAAGGAACAATATACAGGGTAAGAAATTGTAGATTCAAACATATAAATAAAAAAAAGTAAGAAGAAAATAAAGATTCAAAAGGAAACATTCTCTCTAAATTTTGGACTTGGCATCTTTCCACATGTGCTCGAGGGACTTTCCGTTTAATCTGTTTTCAATATATCAATTGCAAACCAGTTAGAACCATCAAGTTCTATACTACTGTTTCTTTAAAATACTAGGTGCTCATAGATACTGAATCTTACAGGGTTTTATATTGCTGACCGTGTTTTGCCACCATTGTCGTGCCAATGAAATATCGGCCTGGGACCTTTTAGTGGCGCTAACAAAGAATGGATTTACTATGACGCTCTGAGTCTGAATCAAGTCGCTACAGGGAGGCTGTTGCTGTCTCAAAGGTTCCTCTTTCCTCCAACTGAAATTGTTTGGTTGTGATGGGTTAACAACTCTTGAGAGGTGAATCTCTGTTGTAGCGTTTCACTGGAAGTATTGCTGATGGCAAAGAAGTGTGTACCTTATTTTACGCGACTTGCTTAGTAAACATGCAAGGCAATCAATCTTCCGTTTTCATTGGCTGAGAGTCCTTTTTCGTTTTTGCTAGTTGAGAATATTTATTGTTAATTAGGGGCAAATAGCTTGGACCTTGCTGTATTTATTTGTACTCTTTAAGAACTGGGCGGAAAAATGTACTTGATTATTCTTTCACATTTATGTGATTTTTGGACGTTTGTTAATTTGAGATATCTTGTGATTAACAATTTTTGTGAGGAACTCTGGCTACTTCATCTTCTCTAATCATAATAGCGACTGAATGTTAAAACTCTTGCTTTTGTTGGTCTTTTGGATTGCATAGGATTCATTCATATCAAATCTGAGTTGTCCAGGTGTGGCTGACTGGTTCTTGTATCTTGGAAGCTAAATCAATTAATCAGTCAGCTACGTTTCAAGTAAAACTAGTTGGCTCAATTCCATGCTTTACTGGTGACCATTTGTCTTTTCTTCCTTTCTAAATCCTCATACTTATGTGGAAATTCTTTATTTTGTAGCTCACTCAACTGATACTAGTTGAGTGAGCTTCTTTTTTTGTCTCACACCTGTGTGGGTTTTAGAATTTTGTGGATCCGGATGTGAAAGATACGAGTCCACAAATATATGAGATAAAAAGAGGTCTCATACAACTAGTGTCTTGTGTGAGACACAAAATAAAGTCACTCCATATGTCCGCAAGTACGTACAGATATCTTACCAAACCAGAAAAGACTCGGACCTTATGAAAGTGATGACTAAGGGTGTGGTTGTAATGAAAGAAAAATATTTTTCCCGAAAATGAGTGATTTTATCGTTTAATTTTTCCATGTTTGGTTGGTGAGTGAAATTTTCTTTCCAATAAATATTCTCTTTTATTTGGTTAGTGAGTAGAAAATATTTTTTTTGAAAAAATATATAATTTAGTGTAACAATATGGGGTGAGGGCTTGGGGGGAGGTGGTGGTTGGTTTGGGGGGAGGGTAGGGTGGGAGGTTGAGGAATGGTGTCTGCGGGATAGGGTGGATAAGGTAGATTTTTTGTTTTGTTTTGTTTTGGAAATGTAAGCATTTTTCTCGAACTGGACCATTAATTAACCTAAGCGTATGATTTTGCTCCTTCAATTTAACATCCGTTAACTAGGTAACGGAGTTTGTGTTTAGAAAAGTTACAGAGGTGATCTGAATCCTTATTCTTTGCCTACTTTCTAATGATTTCTGTTCTTGCAACTTATATGCTTAGATTTAAAAATATTTAGGAGCAACTACTTCCATTTATGAATTTTGAGCATATTGTATGGGTCGGAATTCGACCCTACAATAATTGATGAGGTTAATCGTTTTTTTGGCTAATGCAAGATTAATAAATGGCACGACCGCTTTTAATTAACGACATTCAATGCCCGTCCGAGATGGTCATTAAGGTTACGACCCATCCGTTATGTCGAAAGTGACCTCTTAACGTGGGCCCAGCTATCAAAAGTCAGCTGGTACAGTTCATATCTATAAATATCAAAAAAGAAGGCCAAAGAAGGGGATTCCTCTCCTTCCCCCTGGGGACACTAAAAACAAAGAGAAAAACAAGGAGAGAGAATCGAAAATAAACTAGAGAAATGGAAGATCAAAAGAGAATATGATTGTAAGGTTCTGAACCTCCTTATGGGGAGGCAGACCACCCTATTATCATCAATAAAGATCATCCATATTTTTGGCTATTAGAAGAACTACTCTTAATTACCATTTACATTATTTGATTCTCGATTTATTACGACTTGCTATGATTGACCCTCAACCTATATATATTGTTTTGCATTCATAAAGTAATCGATAACTTTTGAGTCAAATAATTTGGCGCCGTCTGTGGGGATTTCCTAGCAAGATCACGCAGTTTTTCCTGAAATCAAAAGGAAAAGGGGGACGTCGGAAAAGGAAAAAACAACCCGACCACAGCAAGCCTGCTTCCCCTCGCCTCCAAATAATCAACAAAGTTCAACGACAGTTGAACTGGGACTCAGGCCATGCGCCTTCGCCAACTAATTCAACTACAATTGAACTCGGATTTGGACTATGCGCCCTCGCCTCCAAACAATCAACATAGTTCAACTACAGTTGAACTAGGACTCAAGCCATGCGCCTTTGCCAACTAATTCAACTACGGTTGAATTCGGATTCGGACTATGCGCCCTCGCATCCATATAATCAACAAAGTTCAATGACAGTTGAACTGAGACTCAAGCCATGCGCCTTCGCCAACTAATTCAACTACGGTTGAACTCGGACTCGGGCTATGTCCCCTCGCCTCCAAATAATCAACAAAGTTCAACGACAGTTGAACTGGGACTCAGGCCATGCACCTTCGCCAAATAATTCAACTACGGTTGAACTCGGATTTGGGCAATGCGCCCTCGCCCCCAAATAATCAACAAAGTTCAATGACAGTTGAACTGGGACTCAGGCCATGCGCCTTCACCAATGAAGTTCAACGACAGTTGAACTCGGACTCGGGCTATGCGCCCTTATCTTCCAAATAATCTAGTAAGTTTAACAACAGCTGAACGGGGATTCAGGCCGCGTGCCTCCGCCGACAAATTCGAGTGCAGTCTAGCCGAAGCCCAAACGGAACCCCTCCACTTACAAACTCGGCAAAAAAGTCAATCAAATTGAGGCACGGGTTAAGCACCCTTGCCGGCCAAGTAAGTACGTCCAACTCTAACTAAACTTAGAGGCACATAAAGTTCGGCCTCGACCGAGCTACCAGGTCGCGTTCTCATTCTCACGACCAATAGCCCAATCGTGCCCGAACTGGGACTAAGGCTTAACAGCACCACCCCCAAAAGGATGGCCCGACTCGACCACCCCAAGTCGAGAGGGGAGGGGCCGCCAACGCCCGAAAATTGACACGCCTACCGAAGTCGAATATCAAAATCAAACTGCCCCCCAAATGCGGGCAAAACAAACACTAAAAAAATGGCGAATGGCAAATTCCTTCTTATTCATAAAACAATCACAGGCTGTGCCCGCTTACATCCGTCCGAGAACCATCCAACATAAAAAAAAAGAATAGAAACAACAAATAACAAAACAACAAACACAAAACGGCGAGGAAAAAAAAGGAAAAGAGGAAGAAGCTATTTTTTCACTCGGCACCATCTGCACCGTCCGCATTGTCACCTGCACCATCTGCACCGCTACCCACGCCATCCACGTCGTCGTCGGCTCCCCCAAAACTCCTGCCAGCACCATCATCAAACCCCGGTATTGCACATCAAAACCACACTCCATACAGGCCTCCCGAGCCCTGCGGCGTGCCCCCTCAAAAGTGGCTTTAAACACAATGCCGGCCTCTAACAAATTCTTATATACGTCCCGCTGAGCCTTAGCATAGACCCAAATTTCGCGGGTCTGGCCTGAAAAAAGCGGACTGCTCTTGGAGACACCGATTCTCTTCTTCTAAGATTGCAATCTGCCTCGCCGCATCCTGAGCACCCCGCTCAAGGACCCGAATCCGCTCCTCAAGACTTCCCTCCCTAAAGGAAGCAGCGGCCCTTACCAACAAAAATTGGGACTCACCGGCGTGGACAACCCCCTGCAAATCATCAACTCTGGCTGAGGCATCAACCAATTGGCACTTTAAGGCCTCAATCTCCCCTTCTAGTGCGGCCACTTTCCCACTCCACTCCGATGTGACTTCCGTCACCTTGGTTAAACACAGGCGCTCACACTCAACCGAGGCCCTCTTTCCGACCTCAAGCTCCTCGCCCTTTCGACATAACTGATCCTCTAAAGCCCTCACCCGACCAACCGCGTGTTGCGCCTGAAGCTCCATCCTCACCAACTCTTTAACCAAAGCTCGACTATAGGTATCATTCCTCATGCACACACGCATTTCCCTGCACATGTGTCGGTAATGATGACACTTGTCAAACATCCGCAAAAATACCCCCGAGCAAACATTGGCTAGACGGAGGCTCTCTACCTGCAACAAAAAAGCCTGCAGAATGAGAGACAACGGTTCAGGCAGGAAATAAAAACATGACAAAAGGAAAGCAAATAAGCCGTCATCCTTGAACACAAACACTCATGCCCATCACGGCCACTTCGTTCATCTGGCCGACGTCCGTAACTTCCCCCAACGACTCATTCTCTATTGCCGAGCACAGCTTCCCAAACTACAACACCAGACTCGAGTCTAGTAGCAACAAATTCGAATCCGTAGGAAATCTCAATGAGGCGCGACCTCCCCTCCAGGTGGACAATAACACTCGTGACGCCCTTTCGGAACATGCAGACATCCTCAGAATCCAAATCTGAGTCAGATCTAGACCCATCTCCTGCAGCCTTCTCCTCCGTCGGCTCCATCGACGGGGTACTCGACCCATCAATTTCCGCGATCACCAGGGGAGTCTCCCCCATCTCGACCATATATGTCGAAGACTGGGCCGTTATGGCAGCACTTCCTTCACGATCCAAGCGGACCTGAGCATCATTCGCCCTCGACCCATCCTCGGGGGTATGTACCGTAGCCGTACCCTCTCCCACCTCTAAAGGAGGAGAATCCAAATTTATTATGATGGGAGGCACAAACGCAGCCACCATGGGAGGAGCCGGAGTGAATTCAACCCTACGCCTAATAAAGGGCCTACCCTCATCTTCGCACGAGGATGAGCCATCTCGAGGGAGAACGACCCCCGATGGACCTTCGTCTCGAAATAAGGGTCGAGAGGGAGAAGGAGCCGCAGAAGACTCAACCGATGCCGCCCTCGGTACGCGACATAGCGCCGGTGCCGCAAAGAATCTAGCAATCGCACCTGGCCACCGAAAGGCCAGTTGAGGGGCTCTGCCACGACTCACTCTCCCTGCAACCGAAAGACAAGGTTAGCCAAAGGAACTACAAAACCCTGAACTAAGTAGAACAAAGAACAAACTTCTTACCCACGGCTTGCCCCCGGCCGTGCTTCTCCCATGCATGGTATGGCATTTATAGGCATATGGATGACATTATATTATTAAATTGTTCTTAGAGCTATTTAGATATACATGTTAAGTCTTTTACTCTATGTTTCTCTCATGTCCATTGTTTACCGATTTTTATTCCTTACATACTCGGTATATTATTTGTATTGACATCGTATTGCTTGGGGACGATAGATAGGTTGAGAGTCCTCCAAGTAGGCTATAAATTCAATAGAAGATGTTGGTGCGCCCATTTTCTCCGGAGTTGATTTTTTAGTCAGTATGATTTAGACATGTATTGATTGGTTTGTCGGGGCCCTGTTCCGTCCTTATAATGTTTATGTACTCGTAGAGGCTTGTAGACATATGTCATGTATATGAAATATTGTATGGCCTTGTCGTCCTATGTTCTGTGTTCAAGTGATTACTTTGATCTTATAGGCCCGTACGTCATATATATAAGTCAGTATATTAGGTTGGTTCATTTTATGTCAAGTGTTCTCTTATGTATTATTCTTGTTACCTCATACGAAACTTCTGGGCCATTTACCCATGTTGATGTAATGAAAAAGATAGGTACGTTGGTACTCGGTTGAGTAAAGGCACCGGATGCCCGTCGCGTCCATTGATTTGGGTCGTGACAATATATATGTATGTTTTTAGCATATATTAATATATTTTTCCATGATAAAGAAGCAATTCCATGATTTCGACAATGAAATTTTTCTCCTATCATGAAAAAGAACATTTTCTTTGCTATAATCTTGTCTTTGTTATATGAAAGAAACCTTGAGAAGCCAAGAAAAAGGAAAAGAGGCCAGAATTGAAAAAAGATTTGGAAAGCTCCTTTATATCCTTTTACTTCAAGTTATTTGTCATGAAAACATGACATTATTTAAGCTCGGGGGTAGAGGACTATGTTTGTTGTAACGACTCGTCGGTCGTTTTGAATTCTAGCATGTCGTTTGGCAGGTTGAGGCTATGAGCAGCTCCACTTCAGGTATTATGATTCGTACACGTGGTTGGAAATGAATTTCGAGAAGTTCAAAGTTGATTTGGAAAGAAAATTCTCATTTTGAAATCTTTAAATTGGGAGAATTGACTAAGGTTGGATTTTTATTAAACGACCTCGGAATCGAGATTTGAAGGTTCCAACAGGTTTGTATAATGATTTCGGACTAGGGTGTAAATTCGAATCGGATTATGGATGATTCGAGAGCGTTTCACTACATATTCTGGAAGATAGCCTTTTTAGAAGAATTTTATAAATTTGGGTTTCAATATATTTCAATGTTTTTGATGCCTGCTTGGTATTCTGAGCCTGAGAAAAGTTTCATATGGTGATTTGTTATTGGGAGCATATCCAGAAGTGGATTCAGAGGTCCGTATGGAATTTTGGATTCATATGGATCAAGTTAGAAATTTGAAGGATTTATGAAGTTTGACCAAAGTTGGGGGTCGGATTCTGATCCCAGAAGTTGGACTATGTCTATAATATCGAATATGACTTGTGTGCAAAATTTCAGGTCAATCGGATG
Source organism: Nicotiana noctiflora (assembly GCA_032618575.1). Classification (NCBI taxonomy): domain Eukaryota; kingdom Viridiplantae; phylum Streptophyta; class Magnoliopsida; order Solanales; family Solanaceae; genus Nicotiana; species Nicotiana noctiflora. The sequence goes on from JASVEL010005603.1 coordinate 30,194, forward strand.
TGATTTCATATGTTTGGCCATCGAATGTAAAAGCTTGAAGTTCTAAAGTTCATCAAGTTTGAATCGGGGTATGATTTGTGATTTTAGAAATTATTTAATGTGATTTCAGTCCTCGAGAAAGTTCGTGTCATATTTTTGGACTGGTTGGTATTATTGGATGGGGTCCCAAGGGCCGAATGTGTTTCAAAATAATTTCAGGTTATTTTCCTGGGTTTCATGTCTGCTGGTTTCTGATGCATCAGGAAGCCATTGCGATCACATAAGGGGATCCGCGTTCGCGGAGTTAGAGCAGATAATACTTCGCATTCGCATCCGCATGGGAGGACCCGCGAATGCGATATTTTGTAGGGGCAGACCTGAGTTGGGGAAGTCAAGCTACTCGATCGCGAGGAGCTCATGCAGTCGTGAAAGAATAATTCTGGGAGGAAGAATTTTACTATTCACGATTGCAAAGGTATTCCGCGATCGCGAAGAAGGGTCGTGTAGGCAGTGTATAAGTTTGCGAAAAATGGGAGTTTGGCCATTTTAATCTCATTTCCTCCATGGTACCCGACCCAAGAGCGCTTTTGGAGCTCCATCTTCATCATCTACGTCAAGTTAAGAGATTCACACCTATTGCAAGTTAAATACTTGGATTATGTATGGACTTAGACATAAAAATTTGAAGAAATTTGGGATTTTGAAGTAAAACCTAAAAATAGGTATTTTTGGAATTTTACCATGAATTTGGGAATGGAATTGAGAATACATCATATATTTGAGTTCATGGGGTTATGGGTAAAGATTATTTTCGAAAAATTTCAGAATCTGGGCACGTGGGCCTGAGGGTGATATTTACAGACTTTTCAAGCGGAGTTGGGTATTGTGTAAATTGAATTGTTATAAGTATTAGAGTATATTTTCATTGGTTCATACATTTTTTGGCTAGCTTTGGAGCGTTAGGCATCGGTTTGAGGTGTTAGAGTGGTTATAGAGCAGGTTATAGAACTTCGAAGCAAGGTAAGTCTCCTTTCTAACCTTCTAAGAGGGAATTAACCCCACAGGTGAACTAAATTATTGTGAGCTTCTATTTGTGAGAGTTACGTATGTACGAGGTGACGAGAGTCCATATGTAGCTACTAGCTATACCTATGTCCGAGTAGTTTTAGGCTTACATCAAGCCTTGTTGATAATGTTATTGATTTATATTTATTCTTTGCCTTGAGAGAGAGAGGGATTGGATTTTCTTATTAAATGCTTCAAAAGGAGCTGAAATTGAAGAATTTAAGATTTAAAAGGTTTCATTTGAATTTTATAATTCAGAAAAGAATTGAGGAATATTATAATAATTTAAGAAATCTATGTGCAACAACATCGCATGTATGTTTCGTGAAAGGGGTAATTTCCTTAAAAAGCTACAAGACAAATTTCCCTTATTATGAAAAGAATCAAGAAAGATATATGATTTTAACGTTAAATTTATATTTGGCCGTGTCTCACATATGATTCTTGAGAGGGGTATTTCCTTCAACTACTCTTATGGGATCAGGCCGTTTGCCTTGGCAGAATTTATGTACCACACTCTCATGGGAGCGGGTCGTTCGGCTCGACAGGTTAATAGAAACATCTATGGTTCACACCGTTCGATCCTTGGCAATTTACAATTTACTTTTATGTTGGATCGGGCTGTATACCTCGGCATTTTATATATATATATATATATATATATATGCTCCGGATACAGAGGGAACTTGCTAATAGAGAGCTTGAGTAAAATTATGAAGAGGGGAGTTGTACCACGTATTTTATACATGTTTATTTCATATATTTACTCCATTTCATATTTATTCACTTCGTAACAGTATATGATATTATTGAACCACTAGTAAATGTCGAAGTCTATCTATCGTCACTACTTCTTCGAGATTAGACTGGATACTTATTGGGTACGCGTTGTTTACATACTCATGCTGGACTTGCTGTACAATTTGTTGTACAAGCACATGTATGACTAGTGGCCTTGTGAGTGTAGCAGCGTGGTTGATACGTGGACTTAGGCGAGCTGCATCTTGTGAGACGATCTGCAGCCAACAGAGTCTCCTTCAGAGTATTTTGATTCTATTTTCTATCCAAATTTATTTTCTGGATAGTTAGTGTATTTTATTTTATTCCCTAATAAATGCTCTTGTACTTATGACACCGGGTTTTGGAATGATTATGGGATCATTCAGTATTGAAGTTTTGCGAAAATATATTATTATTTACTTTGCAAAGTACATCATTCATTAATTAGTTGAAAATTTACGATTTTAGAAATATTAAAATAAGAATTTATTAATTATTGGTGTTGGCTTGCCTGACAGTGGTGTCCAACGCCATCACGTCATTTTAAGGATTTTGGGTTGTGACAACATGGTATCAGAGCACTAGGTTCACTTAGGTCTCATGAGTCATGAGCAAGTCTAGTTCAGTTCACTTAGGTCTCATGACTTGGAAAATCATGACACTTAGAAAAGATTCGATTAAGTACCATTCACGGGTTTTATGATCACTTTTCTAAGATCAGACTTACTTATTAGTGATAGAAATTATAGTTTTCATTGGACCATGTGTATTATGCGGTTATCTTATGTTGTCTAGTCCTCCTACTTATCTGGAAATCTAGAACTTACCTTGAATGTGGATTGAGGCGAAATTCTAGGTAGATCTTTGAGTTAAGAAATGAACGTAGGTCTTCTTTGTTGAGCCATAGCCTGAATTGACCTACCTTAATGATTTTTATCCCTGTTAGCCCTAAATAAATTATCTCTTATTTTGTTGGTCGCCAAGATTTAACCCTTAGCTTGTTTGTTGTTATAACTTGTTCTTTGTTCACCCAATTCCCTTTTGGGAACTTTAAGAGTTGACCTGAATGTAAAAATCTGAGCGTGAGGTGTAATTATTAAACTAATTGGTGAACAAATAATTGTTTGAGGTTGTTGATCTTTTGAGACGTTGTCATGAGAACTAAAAAAATACTTGCTTTCGAATTTAAAAAAAAAAACTGGCAGCAAAGATAAGTTGGCGATTCCATAAAAAGAATATATGAAACAAAATAGATGTTTATTGTTTAAATGAGATGAAAGGAAATTGTACTTAAGAGATAAAATAAATGTGTAGTGCCTATAGGGAATATGAGTCACTATTATCTATATGTATCCTACCCATCCCTAAACCTATTTTACAACCTTGTAAAACTCCTACATGATCTTAACTCAGAGACTCATATACTAGTGGAGAACCACATGACAATAAAGTTTCTGGTTATTTCCAGTAGCTTAAGGTACTTCTTTGTTGAGAGTGAGCGTATTTTTTTTTTATCTATGCCCTTCTTTGATCCTGTATATGTATATTATGTGATATATGGGTATCTCTCTTCATTTTGTGAGACCCACTTGGGATTACAAAATATTATAATTTCAGTTTTCAATAGGTGAACATGAGTACAACTGAAAATTATTTGAGCTCGTAAATTGGTCTTAGTCAATTCTTCTCGGTCAAAACATCTCATGATTTCACTTTAAGTGTTTAGTTACTATGTTCAGTTGTTTTCTTTGCTCGAAAACGAGTAGAAAATTAAGTATGGAAGAATTTGATAAGCGCATTTTACCAGATGTTAACCATATAATTTCTCTCATAAAAACATATAATTATCATGTTTCCACCATATATTTAACTTTATTTTGTAGGAATAATTATAGAAGAATTGTTGTGCGCAATATGAAAAAAAAAAATATTCAAGTAAAATACAACAAAAGAGTGTAAGATCGAGCTATGATTAATTACTATCGTGACAATGCAACAAGTCTCGATTTGCCATGATGAAATCGATGAAATGTAAACTTAGAATGATAGAATTCTTCTCTACAAATTCAAAACTAGCACAAAATCGAGAATTCGAATTCATATATCTGCAAATGCAAAATCAAGATTTGCCACGGAAATCTAGCATCAAATCGAGAATTCAACATGAAATTTTCTAATATAAGAAGATGTTATCCGATCAGAAGAAGGCGTTGGAGTGGAGAGAAATCTTAGAGTTAAAAGTCTGAATCGAAATTTTTAATAAATTTCTCTGTTTTATTTATTTCACTAGCATTGAGTTATCTAGTGATTTAGTTGTTGTTTATAAATAAATTCCAATGATAGGTTACAGGTACTTTGCTTTCTGTTTTGATGATCTAACAAACTTATTATCCAGAACCGGATAAGGAACCTATTGCACATTTACAAGACCTCAAGATCACAAGATCTCATGATGGGATTCAACGCGGAATATAATTCAATTCTTCAAAAGTGGAAGGAACAGTTGAGGGACCACGTCCCTACCAATTCCCAAGGAGACTGCACGAAGTCAACTTCCAGTTGGAAAGTTGCTGCTCGCACACGTGCAGAACAGTGATGCAGTCAACCTACCAAGGAAGACTTTTCACCTACTTTTCTTGCATCATTATAAGTGATGTCACACATAAATATATGCATGCAAGGGAGGTAAAACAAATGACTTGAACATTTGACAAGCTCATAAACATGACCATCCAGTAAGCAAGTTTCATGTGCTTTAAGAACAAAGAACAAAACAACTACAGATTAATTCCTATATATAGTTATTTATGTCCTTAGTTGATTTGTAACTTTGAAATAGTTTTTAATTGTAATTTCTACCTAGCTTGTTTAGAATCATTCTATAGCAACTCATTTGTAAACCATAAACCAATGTAATTGAGTCTTGGTAAGAGTTAGTCATGTTGTAAATTCTTTGTAACAGAGTTATTAAAAAGTGGCTTGTAATAGAATATTACAAGTTAGTGAAGTGTTAAGAGATTAATTCCTAGGTTGCATAGGTTGTAATCTAAAAGTTGGTCAGTATTGAAGTTGAATCCTAAAAGGGTAGGTCATGGTTTTTAATCCCATTGAGCTGGGAATTTTCCACGTAAAATTCCTCTTGCCATTTAATTACTACTGTGTGTGTACTGTCTAATCTGATAGAGAACCTGGTTCTCTATAGAAGTTGGTAGACCTATAAATTCTATCAATTGGTATCAAAGTAGGTTCTTTCTACCTAGAGAAGATTCTCATGGCTGCTCCTCCAAACTTTAAAGAAGGTCAGTCTAACTTACATACCACCTAGGTTCAATGGACATTATCATGGATGGTGGAAAACTCATGACTTCATCATGGCTGAATATTTTAAGCTATGGGATGTCATATGTTATGGACCATTTGTTCCTACCAAAAACCTTGGCGAACCACCAGTGGGCTTTCCCAAGACAAGGAAAGAATTCAATGATGTAGATAGAAAGGCTATAGAGAAGAACTTTCATGCTAAAACAATTTTGGTATTGTGATGATCCGGCTCGTCATCTCAGGTATTATCGCCACGTTTCCTTCTTATTGTATTGCATTATATTTCATTACCGGTATTGGGTGCGTTAGAATTTAATCGGAGTAATTTTATTAAGAAATGAGTCAATTAGCCTTTTTTAAGATGGCTTGAATTGAAAAGTCAACCGGATATTGACTTATGAGTTAGAGGGATCCGAATTGAATTCCGATGATTGGGTTAGCTCTGGGTGATTATTTAAGGCTTAGGAGTGCAATCGGAAGTAATTTTGAAGGTTCAGTAAAGAAGTTAGCCTATTTTGGTGAAGTTATTATTTTGGCGGATTCTGGTTGATAGGCGATATTTTGATCCGAGGGTCGGAATGGAATTTCGAGAGTTACAGTAGCTTCATTAGGTAATTTTGGATATGTATGTAAATTTTCAGATCATTCGGACGTTGTTTGGTCCAGTTTTGATTGAAAGAGAATTTTGAAAGTTTTAGTTTAACTTAGGCTTGAATCCGTCGTGATTTGATAATTTTTGTGTTGATGGATGTGTTTTGAGGATTGGAACAAGTTTGTATGATGTTTTGGAGTAGGTTGGTATTTTTGGTTGAGGTCCCGAGAGTCTCAGGGTGATTTCAGATGATTTTTCGGGAAGTTTGGATTTATGAAATTCTGCAGAAATTGCAGAATTCGTGCAGGAAGAATTAAGCCATCACGTTCGCGTGGTCTTGGCCGCGTTCGCGTAGGCATGAAGTGATTGGTCATCGCGTTCGCGGAGCAGGTTCACATTCACGTAGAGGAATTTGGAGGCTTGGAAAAATAAGCATTCGTGTTCGCGAAGGTGATGACGCATTCGTGAAGCTTTGGAATTCTACTAATCGTGTTCGCATAAATGGTAATGCGTTCGCGTAGTCTAGGAGGTCTGGACATCGCGTTCGCATAAGAGGGCCTGGGAGCCTAGTCCATTTTGGTCATCGCGATCGCGATGGGAGGATCGCGTTCGTGTCGTAGCGGAATAAGATGAATCGCGTTCGCGGGGTATTCTACGCGTTCGCGTAGAGTAAATTTGAGGCCAGGGAATTTTGTCCTTCGCGTTCACGTGACAAAGGTCGCGAACGCGATGAAGAACTTACAGGTTTGGGGCAGAATGTTAAAAACATTTCATCCGTGAACCGAAGCTCATTTCCTCCATTTTTTAGCGAGCTTGGGAGCATTTGTTGAGGGTGTTGAAGGGGTTTTGACTGGGAATTGCTGGAGGTAAGTTTTATGAGTTAAATACATATTTTTATTGAAGAATCATGCTTGAAATTCATGAAACATAAAAAAGTTGTAAGAAAAAAGGGCTTGGAGCAAAAGTTCTAAATTTAGGATTTCAGGGGCCATTTGTGGTCCGATTTGGTAGTTCTTGATATGTACGAACTCGTGGCGAGACGAGGATTCCGGAAATGTGAATTTCATAATTTTTTGAGACGTTGGCCTGGGGCTCGGGTTTTGCTAGTTTCGAGATTTTTTATCATATTTCGATTGTTTGTGATTGGGTGTTGTCCCATTGGCATATTGTGATATAATTGCATTGTTTTGGTTAGATTTGATGCGCGTGGAGGCCAGTTTGAGGAGCAAAGGCATCACGGGCTAGATTTCTCGCCGTTTCGACGTGAGTAATACTTGTAAATGATGTCCTGAGGGTTTGAAACCCCGGATTTGCATATCATAGTACTTTATTGAGGTGACTTACATGCCGGATATGAGCGTGGGGTAGAGCACCGTTGGGGAATGTGACTTGGTCCATCCCGATTGTTGATTTTACTGCGTACTTGACTGAAACTACTTATTATCATCCATATTTGGGCTGAATGCGATATTTGGGCTTCGTGCCAACTATGTGAATCCTTCAGGGATCGAGATTTCTGTTTTAACATATCTAGCATATCATTTGGCTTCAGTCCAAGGTTTTAAGCTGTTTTGCAACCTCAATCATATTTATAAGTTTTGAAAACTCAAATGATATTTTAAATGATATTTCAGACAGAGAATTACTGTTTTGTAAATGCCCAAGGGGCTTACTCTGTTATTTTCTGGATTAATTAGAAAGTAACTGAAACAGTTGTAACAATGACACTGTATATCATACTTGAAATAGTTGTAACAATGACACTGTATATTATACTTTAATCGGTGGTAACAATGACACTATAATATATATATATATATGGATCAGCGGTAACAATGGCACTGTGTGATATAAATTGGTCAGGTAACAATGACAGACCAATACATTGTGCTTGGGCTGTAGGAGCCCCTCCGGAGTCTGTACACACCCCCAGTGAGCGCCGTCGATGATAATTAAATATGGATTGCTTGGGCTGCACGCCGCAGTGGGTACTCGAATGTACCATCATGTACATTACATTGCATTCATGCATTGATCTCTGTTTGTATTACGTTGCAAGACATTTAGCACTCATATATTATTGGCATACATGTATTACTTGCCTTGTTGACCAGATATCCTGGTGTTATTTGTTAATAGAGTGTTGTGCCCGAGGGGATAACTTATGTGCGAACTTGCACTACTTGATGTTGCTGTCATATGCTTGACTGTTTAAAAGGAAAGAAAGAGATATTTTCAAAAGAGGTTTTGAACCGAGTTAGATATTTTATAAAGGATTTTTATGGAACTACTGTGGCTAAAAGTGTTGCACTATATTTTATAGCATGATGGAGTACTTTTACGTGGTTTCTTTATTCTCATCATTATTTACTTTTATTACCGCTGAGTTGGAAGTACTCACTTTACTCACTGTACCATGTGTGCAGATTCAGGTATTTTGGAAGTTTAGGTGAGCTCGTTGCTGTTCGAAGTTTTATTGGAGTTGTCGAGGTAGCCGCCTGACGTCTGCAGGACCCGAAGGGTTCAGGATCACATAGTACCTAGGTAAATTTATTGGGGGTTAGGGGGTGGGGCAAAATAGTAGTAGAAAATGTAAGAAAGTCGTAGACATCATGGATTACAAGGAAAAGGTAATTACTGGGCAAAATAGGTATGTTAATTGCAAGGGAGACAGTAGAACCACAAGTAGAAGCATAAGAAAGACATATTGTTTTGGATGTTGTAAGTTAAACTGAAAACATACCAGTAAAAATGAGAGAATAGGTGCAGAGCGAGGAGCGAAGAGCAGTACAATTAAGGGAAGTGGAGTAGTAGTATGTGGAGTAGTAGATCAGTAGAACAATAGAGCTGTAGATCAATGTAATCACTCAGCTTTGGCTTGCAGCCGATTGAGTATTAAGAGAAGCAAGAGAGTATGTACGTATGTAAGAGAGAGTTTATAATAGTATAATTGTTCGTCTTCTTGAAGTGAGAATAAAAGAGAGTATATATAGCATTCGAGACCTAGGCAAAATAAGCTAAAGAATCAATTATTCAGTAATTAGGAAATATTACATAATCAGTCATGCATAAAATCAGCAAGGTTTCCTCTAATAAAGGGGTAACCAGTTAACGATAAAGAGCACGACATATAACTAAGGAAAGAAAATTAATTACTTAAGTACGGGGCAGGTAATTAAGGTTAAATGAATAAAATTAAGAATCATCAAGTACCCCAATTAATCGCAAATAAGGCAAGAAATAATCAAAGGTTGTAGAAATATGAAAATAACCAAAAATCAGTATATAGGTATTACCATAGCAAATCAGTGAATAAGGATTCAAAATAATACTAATTTAAGGAAAATGATATAGGTTTTCCATGAATAACAGATAGACTAAGGAAAAACACTTAATAATCAATCCAGATTTGAATCTGAAACCCTAATAAAAGCACACTAGTGCCAAAAAAATCATAAGAGGTTCAAATTAAACGAAGGAGAAGTCATATGAATCCAAGTATAAAATAGAGCTATATATCAAATAACACAGATCGACTCAAAATCCAAACACAATATCAAAAATTAGGGTTGTTAACACGGACTTGTTAGAGTTAAGGAAGAACTCAACATAATCAATCAAAACACATAGACATAAGGGACTAAACACTTAAAACCAGAAAGCATTTTGAAGAAAATAATTTTCAGAAACCCTAGTTTAGAAAAGAGCGACTAAAATCGAAAGAGTTAGTTAAAACAAGAGATTTTTAAAGGAAAATGCTTAATAATACTCGAATCACCTCATATCTATAAAGATCTCAGAAGAATCGAATAGTAGCGAACTAGGGTTTTTGGAAAATAGTATAGATGAAGAGAACGGTTAAAAACTCATGGATTCAAACGAAAAAAAGAGGAAATCCTTTCTTACAAACAAAAATGGCCGGAGACAGGCCAGTAAACGAGTTTCAAACCGAACCAGGTTGACTTTCCTTGAGTTCTTTTCAAGGACTCATGAAGTCGAAGAGCCATGGAGTATAGGAGACACAAGGTGGTCAGAGAAGGCACGAGAAAACCATAGGAAGAAGGTTCTCGCCGGTAACGGTGATTAGGGTTGGGGTGAGTTGAGAGAGAATTTGGAAGAGGAGGGAGATGAGTGTCAGTTGGGTTAAGAGAGAAATAAGGGGTTTGGGAAGGGGTAGTTTAGGTTAATTAACGAAAGGAAAGATTTGGATCGTTGATCACAATGATCAACGGTCAGGATTTGTCCGGATGTTGGGTCAGGTAGTATTAGGACTTGGGCATGGGTCTGTGGGTTATTAAATTGGGTTAGGGGTCCGATTGGATTTAGGCTAGAATTTAAATAGAGAGTGGCCAACTATTAAATACCATATTAAATTAACTATAATATAATAGCTGATAATTGTAAAAAAATTAAAATTGATGCTTAGTAAATTAAGTTACAATGATTAATAAGTATTAAAATATACAAACGACTAATTATTGGATAAAATAGTATAAAACATATAATTAGGCTATAATTGCAAGGTTATTGCAATTATAGCCAACGAGTGCCAATTTGGCTAATTGTGACATAATTTGGTCTTAATAGGACCAGAAATAATACATTAAATCAAGAAATGCTTTTGAAATCATTTGTATTGTGATTTGTAATCGATTATTAAAAATAAAATACTGGATAAATAAAAAATAAATTAATAAAATATGAAAAAATTATAGTAAAATACTAATTGCTATGAAAGTCTGATTTTGAAGGTATATATGCAAACTAAAGATAATTTGAAGAAAAATTGGGTATCAACAGGACCCACGTCATATTCTGTTCGTTAGTGACCAGATGGGCCTAGCAGGTAGTCTAGTTTACCCCATTCGCAATAAGGGTCCGAGCTCTTCTGTCTCATCCCATCTCGTCCCGTCCTATTGAGGTAGTTGGGACAACCAAGGTAATCGTTCACCCATGAATTTGAGAGGGGTCGGTTTGTAGACGACTTAAATACGCCATGAATATTTTAAGTGGTGAAGTTACCTTGCCATTGAAATTCAGCTCTTTTATCTCTTCGAAAAAGTAGTTGTTGGGGCAGTGCTCTAAATTGGAAAAGAGTGAGATCTTTTTGAGGAAAGTAGAGGGTTACGAAATTGTCTGTATTTAAGGGGTATAGAAAGTCATATCATGGGAAGACAATAATCAATATTTATATACGGCCCGGCATTCAGACAGAGCACTCACTAGTCACTAGTCACTGGTAACGTCTTGTCAATTCCGTTTCATGAATGACACCTGCCTTTTCACACGTATATATATTACTCCATCCGGTTCAAAATAAGAGATTTTTTTGGATGTTTTCACACGTATTAAGAAAGTCACATTTTAGTATTAATTAGCAATAGAATTAACTATTTTAACCTTACTATCTCACATAAACACTCCTAACACACATTTCAATACTATTTACTCCAAGGACAATATAGGAAAAACATATTAAGTCATTCATGAAATCCGAAAAAATCACTTATTTTGAACCACAAAAAAAGACTAAAAAATCACTTATTTTGGACCGGAGGGAGTATCTACTAATATTACTGTCTTCACTTATTTTTTGCTTCGAAGTTCTAATTTTGTACATAAATAATTAGAAAGATTCAAGTTTTCTCATCATTGGTTTATTAAATAAAAAATACGTAGAGTAAAGTATATTACTCTCGACGTTCCTTTTATAGGAGTATGAGGTCTTTGAACGAGCGACTTTCAAGAAAGAAAGGTTTTTTCTTAGAAATTTATAATCTAAACATACAATGTTCGATTAAAAAATATATATTATAATATCTGTGATTATAAAATTATATCGTTGTTGACTAAAATAAAATTTTATTCTAAGTAGTTGATCATTGTTTTTAAAAACATAAAAGAAAAGAGTGTTACGAAACAGGAGTTTAAGAAACTAAAAAGGCTTTTGGAACTTATAATTTTAAAAATGTCATAAAATTTATTAATTATACAATTTTTGAAGCTTTTCATATCAAAATATTCATATATCTATTTGGCTATAAAAACTTCTTGTTAAAGAGAATAAAAAATTTACATTAAATTATTCTCAAATTTAGTGAGAGATTATTTTAAAAAAATCACATAAATTGTAACAGAGGATAAAAAAACTAATTAGAGGTGTCGGTAAGAAGAATATTTGTTACCTTGAAAAGAGGAGTAATTACCTGTTGGAGTCCGTCAAATTGGATTGAAAGAGTACAATTTTTTTAGACTAATCCTGCATGAAAATTAAATTTTTGGAGAAATACTTTCTCTTCATCAAAATAGGCTGATGTCTTTCAATTTTTATCATAATTTTCGTTCAAAGAAATAAGCATTAAACAAAATTTGTGGAAACATAGTATAGTATGTGAAGTTTTCAAAAAGAATAAATGACCAAGATACTTGTTTACCCTAAAATTGGATAACAATTGAATTTTTACGAAGTTTTAAGGAAACGTGATATATCTAGGTACAAATTAAGAAGAATAGACTAGTATTAATATTAACAATGAACGAAATCATGCAAACCAAACGAATTCAACACCCTTGGCCCTCGAGTTCAGTCACCCTTGAACCAACAATATTTCAACTTGCTTATTAACAGAATTACAAGATAATGAAAGCTAGAAAATAGCAGTATATTGCTTTGTATTGAGTGAATACGATATTTTTACAAATGATCAGACTCCCCTTTATATGGTAGGGAAGTCCTATTCCAAGTATAAGTCTATATGAGATAAGAAATCTTATGATTAGCTAATTAATCGGCCTCTTCTTGATACGTGCCGGGATTCTCACCGTGATCTCGCCTTCTGTTATTCAACTCAGTAAGCTTTCCTCGATCTCTATCTTGTTCGGTCTCGATCTTGGTCGATCTCGATCTTAATCGATCTTAGGGCCACGAGCTCGGCACCCTAACTTTGCATCATGGTTCAATATAATACGAGGTTGAACTTTGGCTTATCGTGTCCTAGTGTCAATCAGTCATACAAAAAGTGCGAGCCCGAATTTGATCGTATACAGATAGTCCCCTTGTTTCTTGGAGAGAATATGACGAGATGATATGAATTTTTCCAATCCCGTCTCGATATGCCATGATGGAAGCAATGAGCCTGATCATGACGTCAGCGACAAGTAGGTATTGAACCATCCTGTCGGTTTGGTTATCAAGGCATTAAATGCCTGTTAGTTGCTAGTCGGCCACCATCAAATCTGAACCGCCACCAAAAAGTTATAAGTACCGCCACCTTCTTCCACTTGAACTTTATGCTCAGACTTTCTCTCATTGTTGCTTTTCTTCAGAAGTCTCTTTGCTTTGTAACTCTTGCTCCCATATTTCTTGAATCTTAAGCAAACCCCATATCATCCTAATTCCCTGCTCTTCTGCTTTACAATGATTAAAACTTATAAAATCTTACGGCAAAAGGAGGTCGCCTCTTCTTCACAGCCCGCCGGCAACGTAGCTACGGCGGAACTCCCTTTGAGGATTTCATTCCGGGAGGATTCCCTATTGTCACCAATTTTAGAATTGAAAAAAACTCCTCAGTACCTAGTTGATGTGAACCGATATCGAGGTACATATGCATGATAACATATGATATCCTTGAGAAAGTTAAAGAAGAGTGCCACTAGGCCGACAAACATATTGTGGTACCTTCACCCGAGGAGTTAATCACTTCTCATGTGAAAGGTTTCCTAAGTGTTTAAATTTACCATTTCACGTTGGGTCCCTTAGACCCCATCATCGTCGCCTTCTTCAGAGGTATGACGTGACCCTCGGCCAAATCCATCTTCAGGAGAATATTGTTCCTCTTATGATTTTGCGTGAGCAAAATCGAGGGATATCGTTTCACTCTCGATCACTTTATGCGCCTTTAAATTCCCCAAATTTATCGATGAGGGTTGATCAAGCTGTTTACCGAATCGTTAAGGCCCCATTCTCAAGCATGAACGAATCTCATAACCGAGGTTGGATAGGCCGATTTGTCCAAGTAAGGACTTCTGTCCTAATCCCTATTGAAGACATGTTGTTTCCTGAGAAATGGAACATGAACTGTGTGTAGTACTTTACCTTTTCAATTCTGTTGTTTTACTTCTTACCTCCTTTTCTCATCTATATTTTTTGGTGTTGCAGCTATGGTCCAGGCGTCAGAGGTAATTACCGATCTCAAGTAATGGGTCGAGAGCCTAGTATTGCCGAGACCGTACTCCGAGCGTGCTTGGATGGAATTTTCAAAGGGTTGATGGTGGGCCCGCAATTTTGGTAAGCTTCTTTCTTAGAACGGTTATCATTCGGGCTACTTCTCGAGCTTACTCATCTTTTTTTCTTTGTAGGACTCGGGAAGGATGTAGAAATGAGGCATACATCTGAAGAAGAAGTCTTTTTCCCAACCACCTGCTTCGAAGCAGGCCAAAGAGAAGAAAAAAAAAGGGGTTTCGAGTTCCTCGAACTCAGAAAAGAAAAAGCCAAAGAAAAAGCAAACTCGCAAACACAAAGGGACACTAGTGTCTATCCTTGGACTCAGTCTATCAGCTAAGGAACGAGTCAGAAGAAGAAGAAACCACTCTACTAATGATGAGGGAGTTTCGGCCGAGGTTCCCGAGCTAGAAAGAGTTGATGCCACTTTATTCCAAGCTGAGACGGACAAGAGAGAGACCGGGGAGAGGTTTCTTGAGTGGTTGAAGATGTTCCGGGGGACGAGCTTGGTGTAATCGATATTTTTGTGTCCCCTTAGATTTTATACGCTACGATTCGTCAGGCCAATATGTTGGAAGGTTGCTCTTGCGATGGTCCTTAGGAGGCGGTCGATATCCATGGCTTCCCGGATGGGGTTGAGCTTGATTCTTTGGAATATGTCATCGGACTTGGTGGATTATTGGTGCCAAAAAAACATCTTCCCTGGGCGCTACTGGGTCTTCATCGAGCCCAAATCTGGGGGACCGATTCCCAGCCCTAATTGTTAACCCGACCTTTGGTAGAATATAGTATTTTCCATATTGGAGGATGTCCGGGTCTTCTCTTCCCTTGTGGGGATTGCCAACTATCATATATGCTTGGTGACCAAGGAAGACCAAGCTGTGATGAATGCGGTGGGAGTCGCTTGCCTTTTCAACAAGGTCCAATATGCTCTGAATCAAGTAACTTCCAGGGCCATCTAATTATTTCTTTTAAACTTGGAGTTGTAGGTAATTCTAACATATTCTTCCTTGCTTGTAGGATTCGGTGTTGCATTACGAGACTTTCCTTCGAATCCGCGAGGAGCGCGAGGTCGAGGTTTAGGACCTCACTGAGAAAAATGATACCCACAAGCTTCTCAATGAGAAGCTTCAGGAAGATTTAGTGATGGCTTGGGATGAGCATGTTAAGATGGCCGAACAGTTATTCCAAGTGATTCACGATAGTGAAGACGAATTGGAGATAACGACTAACGATCTAATTCTGCAGGTCCGTAAAAGGCTCGAATAGATCAGGGATCTTCAGAAACAAATAGATGCAATAGGGGCCGAGGCTGAAGAGTTCAAGAAGAATAAGGACAACTTAGCTTCAAAAAAGGAGGTCATCCGCGCAGAATTGGAGACGGCCGAGTCCCAGCTCTAGGATGCAAACGAGAAAGCCTTGGTGCAAGCCAAGAAAATAGAGGAGCTTCAGTCCTAATTAAAAAACTTGGCCAGTGAGCTCGAGGCGGCTAAATCTGAGGTAGCCATGGCCAACACCAAAGCCATTGCTGTTGTGACCCAGTATAAGGTCGACGTCCAAGCCATCCAGGTGTAGGCCAAGAGCATGGTAGATCATGCGAAGTGGCAATATCAAAGGGAAGCTCTCGAGGAAGTCCATGCTCAGGGCTTCGATATACATGTTGTACTCGAGAATACCAAAGCAAAAAAAGCTAGGGCTCGAAAGCTAGCCTTTCCCGAGGAAACCTTAGATAGTTTAAGTGAGTCTGAAGGCGGGGAAGATCTAGAGGATGGAGAGGATTCCTCTAATGAAGACCGGGCCACAAAGACCTTTATGTTTTTTATTTTACTTTTGGATCCTTTTGAGGCTATTTCGATCGTTGTAGATTTTGTATTAGGCCGATTTGGCCTTTATTAAAAATTGTTATGTGTGTGTGTGTGTGTATATATATATATATATATATATATATATATATATATATATATATATATATATAAGTCTTTTCTTTCACTTTCGGCTCTGAAATTTCCTTTTCATTATTATTTGTATTCACAAAGGCTGGAATGCCTTACCATGAAACTACAAGGTTTTGTTCAAGGGTTCGAATAAACCTTGCTTTTATCACCTTTCTGGATTAAGAAATAATCATGGTTCTATGTTTCCAAAGTTTTCTCCTAAAAATATCTTAAGTTTGAGATTCTGCCGAGGGTAGCCATTAAAACCAATTGTGAAAGAATTTTATGTTTTCTTTTTCGAAGGCTTATTTTTGTTACAGACGTCCCCGGATCATGTTAAGTTGACTATATACTTTTAGTTCAGGCGTAGCCCAGTGAGCTTACTTTCCAGAGTTATCCAGGGTTGCTTAAGATAAAAGTATCCGAGTAGGTATGGTTATGGCCTTTAAAATTCGGAGGTTGCCTAAGAGGTTTTATGCCCCCGACACTCAGTAGTATTCGAGTTTATTTTTCGGACAACAGTCCTTGAGTGTGGATGATCATCCGAACTCTGGTTATAATCGACCCTTGAGCTCGTTTCCATAATAGATCGAAAGTACGGAATTACAAAGTAGGAAACTAAATTGTAAGCATGACATGATTGCAAGGAAAAATACTTCTCCTTATTCTTGTGAAAAATGATTATTCATGCATACATGTTTTCTGTTAGGGCTCGAGGAACCTATGTGGTCATGGTTTATTTGACCCTTTGTCCCTTACAATAAATCTCACCTATCGAGACCCCACTAATATGAAGTAATTCCTTGCATAAAAAGTCGACATACAAGGGCAATGCCCCCCAGTATTCGAAGTTACTTGTAGAGAACCTCAAATACTGTTAGTGTTGTATTTGACATCGATTTGTGATCGACCTTTGACTATAAGTTAGCACGATCCAATGTTTCCTCATTAAAAACCGTGCCAAACGGGACAAAAATGATCCAAGGGAAAAAGAGTGCAATGCGTACTTTCACATTTAAAGACTTCGTGCCGCTCATTGTCGATCACCTGCAACTGTTAGTCCAAAAATAAAAAGAATTGAAATGGGGCCATACCTTATTAGTAATATCATTTCAGATGAGTTATGTTCCAATTATTCGGTAGTTGTTCATCGTTCATCATTCCGAGCTTATAGGACCCTTTTCCTACGATCTTGAGAATCTGGTATGGCCCTTCCCAGTTCGGCCTAATTTCCCTTTGTTTGGATTTAGGTGTTTAATATGAGCTTCCTCAGAACTAATTCCCCAACATTAAAATATCGAAGGTTGAAGCTTTGATTGTAATACCTTTCGATGTGTTGCCTTTGGGCTGCCAATCGAGCATAGGCAGTTTCACGTTGTTCATCCAATAGCTCTAGGCTTGTATTCATGGCTTCGTCATTCAATTCCTTTGTCACTTATCGGAATCTGATACTCAGCTCCTTGAATTCGACCGGTATTAAAGCTTCGGTGCTATAAACCAATGAGAACCTGGTGGCCCAAATATTGGTCTTCGAAGTTGTGTGATACGCCCAAAGAGCTTTGGGTAGGATTTCTCTCCATTTCCCTTGATGTCGGTCAACTTTTTCTTGAGGTTTTAGATTATGGTATTGATGGGCGATTTAGCTTAATCGTTCCCACAAGGGTGATAAGGAGTTGATAAGATCCTTTTGATCTTAAGGTCTTCAAGAAATTTGGTCACTTTGCTACCGACAAAATGTTTTTTGTTGTTACATGCAATTTTAAATAGTATTCTGAATCCACATATGATATGGTCCCAAACAAAGTCGATGACTTCCTTCTCCTTGATCTTCTAGTATGTATGTGCTTTAACCCACTTAGAGAAATAGCCAGTCATAAATAGAACAAATTGAGCCTTACCATGCGCCAATGGAAGGGGGCTGATGATGTCCATCCCCCACTTCATATGATTTAATCGAATGCAGCAGCTCCCAGGGTTAATGAATCATAAAGGCTTGTCTTTGACATTTTTCACAAACTCCTTCGTATATTTTTCCATATCGACCTAGTAAAAGCCGGTTTTGATTACCTTTCGAACAAATGATGCGCCTGAATAGTTCCTGTACGTGCCTTCATGGACATTCCTCAAAACGTACTAGGTATCTCCCGATCCCAGACATACTGCTAGCGGACCGTCAAACATTCTTCTAAGTAAGGCTCTATCTTCAGACAAACTAAATCGGGCTGCCTTTGTGCGTAGGGACCTTGATTCTTTCGGATTTGAGGGAAGTATTCCGTTATTCAAATATTCTATGTATTTATTTCTCCAATCCTAAGTCAAGCTTGCAGAGTTTATTTCGGCATGACTTTCTTCTATTACCTACCTCATAAGTTGTACGACTACCCCCGATTTGAGCTCATTATCTTCGACCGATAATCCTAAGTTTGCGAGCGCATCGGTTTTACTATTTGATCTCAAAGAACACGCTACAAAGTCCATTGTATAAAATAATGCATGTTACGTGTAGCTTGTCCAAGTACCTTTGCATTAATTCCTCCCTGACCTCGAATGTTCTGTTTACTTGGTTTACCACAAGGAGAGAATCACATTTAGCCTCAATCACCTCTACCCCCAAGACTTTGGCTAGTTCGAGACCTGCAATCATGGCCTCATACTCAGCTTTGTCATTAGTCAATTTTATAATTCTAACAGATTGTCTAACTATATTACCCATGGGTGACTTTAGTATGATGCCATTTCCGAACCCTTTTGTATTTGAGGCACTGTCCGTAAATAGGATCCAGATTCTAAAATATGTTCCCAAGTTTACCAACAACTCATTTTCGACTTCGGGTATTAGGGCCGGTATAAAGTCGGCCACGAAGTCTGCCAAAATTTGGGATTTAATGGTCGTTCGGGGTTTATATTCGATATCGTACCTATTAATTTCTACGGTCCATTTGGCCAATCATCCCGAGAGTTCGGGTTTATGCATTATATTTCGAAAAAGGTAGGTTGTTACAACACATATAGGGTTGCACTGAAAATATGGTTTTAGTTTCTAGAGGCACTAAGCAAGGCGAGTGCCAATTTTTCTAGGTGAGGGTATCTAGTTTCGGCCTCACCTAAGGTCCTACTAACTTAACAAATCGAAAATTGCGTGCCTTGTTCTTCTCGTACTAGGACTCCACTTACCGGTACTTTAAATATTGCTAGATACAAGTATAGTCGTTTGCCCTCCCTCGGCGTGTGAAGGAAAATGGAGCTCGATAAGTATCGCTTGAGTTCCTCTAAAGCCCGTTAGTATTCTGGGGTCCATGTGAAGTTGTTCTTCTTCTTCAGCAACGAGAAAAATCGATGACTTTTATCGGACGGCCTCGAGATGAATCGCCCCAGGGTTGCAATTCGCCTGATTAGCCTTTGTACAGCTTTCACATTATCCACTACCATGATATGCTCGATAGATTTGATCTTGTCGGGGTTGATCTTGATCCCTCGATTGGATACCATGAATTCTATAAAATTACTGGACCCGAACTCGAATGCATATTTTTCTGGATTCAGCTTCATGTTGTATTTCTTCAATATACTGAAGGCTTCCTGCAAATGCTTCAAATGGTCCTCTGCTCGCACAGACTTAACTAGCATATCGTCAAAATAAACTTCCATGGTTTTTCTAACTTGTTCTTCAAATATTTGGTTTTCTAGTAATTGGTAAGTGTCACGGGCATTTTTTAATCTGAATGACATTATGTTATAGCAGTATGTGCCATATTTAGTGATAAAAGAGGTTTTTCCTTGGTCGTTCGGGTCCATCCATATCTGGCTGTAACCCGAATAGGCATCGAGAAAGCTGAGAGTCTCGTGGCCGGCCGTGGCATCGATCGTGTGATCGATGTTAGGCAAAGAGAAAGCATCTTTGAGGCATGCTTTGTTTAAATCTTTATAATCTACAAACATTCTTAGTTTGTTCCCTTACTTAGGGAGTACTATTATGTTTGCTAACCGTTGCAGATATTTGACTTCCGGATGGACCATATTTTAAGGAGTTTAGTTACCTCGTCCTTAATGAAGCCATGCTTGATCTCGTACTAGGGTATCCTTTTCTGTTCTACCGAGCGAAACTTCGAGCCCAAGCTAAGTTTGTGAGTAGTGATCTCCGGTGGGATCCCTGTCATATCGAGATGGGACAAAGTAAAACAATCCATATTAGTTATAAAGAATTGAATGAGATTTTTTCTGAGCTCGAGGGTTAATCTGTGCCCAGGTATACCTTCCGTTCGAGCAAATGTTTGATCAGCACGACCTGCTTCAGCTCTTCAATTGTTGACTTAGTAGCATCAAAATCATAGGGGGCGATAAAAGATTGAGGGACCCCGAATTCATCTTGTTTGTCAATCCCTCACTTGTCTGAGTGGGTCGAAGCTGGCATCCATGATTGCTATTTGGCTTTTTGTTTCGCTTTCGAACCTAAGTCATTTGTCGATAAACCGTCTTTATCCCCTCTGGTGTTGGAAATTTTAATACCTAGTGAAGGGTCGAAGGTACAACCCTCATATTGTGGATCTGTCGGCAATGTTGATCGGGCCTCCCCGCAGACACTACTTTCGGGATCGATAGGCAATTTCTATTAACGGTTACAAGTGAAATGACATCGATTGGAACTACAACCAAAATCCCATCGAGGCCAACAGGGGTGCCTCGTTTTCTGGTGTAATGTTCTCATTTTCACCGTGGTGACCAAAATCATTATCAATGTATTGAGGTACTGACTGAGATTTTGATATTTTTTAATCATGTAACCATAGATACTTCAAAGAACAAGAGAAAAATAGTGTGTGCTACTAAAGTGTGTACCAGGTAACCATTATTATCCTTAGCTCCATAGTGGGCAATTGAATTTATACTCAATTTTAAGAATATGTGATATAGCTAGGTACAAATTAAGAATTATATACTAGTATTGATATTAGCGATGAAAGAAATAATGCAAACCGAACGAATTGAACAACCTTGGCCCTCGAGTTCAGTCACCCTCTAACCAAATATGTTTCTACTTGCTTATGAATAGAATCACAAGATAATGAAAGCTAAAAAAATAGCAGTATATTGCTTTATATTAAGTGAATGTGTTATTTTTACAGATGATCAAACTCCCCTTTATATAGTAGGGGAGACAAGTATAAGTCTATATGAGGTAAGAAATCACATGATTGGCTAATTAATCTACATCTTCTTGATATGTGTCGGGATTCGCGCCATGATCCTCGCTCGATTACGGATATTTTAACTTTCTATTATTCGACTCAGTAAGTTTTTATCGATCTCGATCTTTGTCGATCTCGATCTTAATCGATCTCAAGGCCACAAGCTCGGCAACCTAACTTTGCATCATGGTTCGATATAGTAAGACTGAACTTTGGCTTATCGTATTCCAGTCTCAATCGGTCATATAAAAAAGGCAAACCCGAATTTGACCATAAACAATACTCCTGTCCTTTCCAAATTGCATGTCCTACTAGAGTCATTAAAAGATAAATTAGTGCGTAAATGGAAAGGCAATTATCATTTGAAAAGGAAAAAAAAAACTATAATATGAAATTTTGGCATTAAGACTAAAATATACTCCCGAGAGTATGTAAATAAAAGTCTTGAGATTATTAAATATGGCATTTAAGTTAGAACCAACAGAGTATTAGATATTTTTCAAATAAAGAAAATCATCCCGGTAAAGTTTAACATAGTTAATTTAATGTAAAAACAACAATAATATGAAAGATTTCTTCCCCATTTTGTGGTTCGTGCTTTCCTTTTCTTCTATATTCCTTGTACCTTTAGAAAGTGATATATGGATACGTGCGGGAAAATCTTGCATTTATTTCTTAAAAGATATTATTGCAGTGTCAGAAGGGAGAAACAGAATCAATATCTTTAAAATCACAATCTTTATAGAAAATCATGTTAATATATCGGAGTCATTCAGTATAATATCTGCGCAATTAATATTCTTTTTCAAAAGAGATATCAAATCTTATTAATAAATAGAGTGAAAGCTATGAACAGTGAAAAGAAGAGTTAATACTAGTAAAAGTACAAGTAATTACGGTTGAAAAATAAGATTAAAAATTAAATATTTTTCAGATTAAGGCAAGAATATCTTGCTTTCTTTAAGGAGATTCAAGTTCATTTAAGTAGTTTTTTCACCTATCCAACAATACTATTCATGATTTATCCCCTTCAAGATACAGCAATTCAGATGCGGAATAGGGATTTCAAGTGTATGAGTTCAAGACCTTAATAGATGTATTGGGTTCTAAATTAATAATTTATATACTTTTTAAGATAAATGATTTCGAACCAAAGCTACTAGGTTTGAATCCTCTCAATACTCTAGCTCCGCCCTTATAATAGCCAGACAACATCGTATGACCGAACAAACTCTGGACAAATTGTTAAGTTCAATGCTCCATCAAACTTAATACCTTTCTTCAACAAAATAATATTCTCTTTTGTAGAAATTAAGTTGGAAACTCACTGAGCGTTTGGACATAAGTAGGGATGTTTATAAAACCCGAAAAATCGAACCAAATCGAAAATCAAACCAAACCCACCAAAAAAATTATATTTTTTTGTTTGGTTTATTTTGGTTTTGAATTTTAAAAACCGATCAAATTTATTTTGGTTGTGGTTTTAATCAGAAAAAAATCGAACCAAACCAACTATAGGAGTAGTTATTTCAAATTTATATATATATATATATATATATATATACAAAGTTCCAAAAAAATTATGGTAAGTGTTAATAGTTTACACTCTTAATATAGTTCTTTACCTTTACATTCTAGTTTGATTGGTAGTTTTCTTTTTTTAGTGTAAGAATCCATCTCGTGTTAAAAATAACATATTTTTAATTGAGCCCTTAAATTATTCATCACTATTTGATTCAATTATCATCAATATATTTGGTAAATAATTTCTCAAAGGGCAATTGATATGATAGTGTTAAATTATTAATATGGTCGTTGGAATATGTGTTGGTAGTGTATGTTTTATATTTAAGAAAAAAACGACAAATAACCAAAAAAATCGACATAAACCGAATCAAGAAAAATCGACTTAATTGGTTTGATTTGGTTCTAATATATGAAAAAATGCTTACTTGATTTAGTTTTTTTTTTGGGCGGGGGGAGGGGGAAACCCGATCCAAACCGAACCATGAACACCCCTAGACATAAACATTGTAAGATTCAAAAAGAAAAAGTGACAAAACTTTTAAGTAAAAATAGTATTTAAAAATTAGAATTGTGTTTGAATATAAATATAATTTTGAATTATTTTTTGAAGTTTTATAAATAATCTGCGTGAATTTTGAAAAGCTACTTTTTGGAGATTTTCAAAATTTTGAAATATTCCAAAACAAAAATTGAAAATTTTATAAATAAATGGTGATTTCGAAAAAAGTGAAGAAATTTTGAAAAACAAGGGAAATTTTTTTTTATGTCCAAACGGGCTCTTTGTTTTCTTCTTTTCTCAACTCTTTTTTAACTATACCAATCATACTTTTTTCATGCACACTATAATTTTTTTTTTTATATCCAACACACAAAGAAGAAATACCACTATATATAGATATAAAATTTCTTCCATAGAATAAATTACAAAATAATTGAATAATAAAATTGTAGAATATGATTGGTGGTTATAAAATTTAATTTTTAGTGGGTAATTAATGATAAACCATGGCATTAGCAATTTTATGAGTTATGCCAAAAATGACCATTTTCTTGTCTATTTATATTCACTATCTCAAGAAAATAATATACTTTAGTATTATAATTTTAATATTAGAATGCAGATAACACTACATTGTCTCGTTTCAATTCATTCAACCCCAGTAGTATTTTTGCATTCAATACAGTATGTACTTTTTCTTTTCGAGAAACTTAAGATATTGGCAAATCAGTTATACCAATGAAATATTGTTTTGGTCCTCATAGTTCGATTAAACACATTAAAAATTTCAGGGTTCGTTTGGTTTGATGTAAAAAGGTTATTCTTATTAAATAAAGTTATTTACCTTTCAAATGGATAACAATTAAATTTATACTCAATTTAAAAAATATGTGATTTAATTTAACACAAATAATCAAAAAATAATAATCAAATTAAAATGAGATAAAATAATTAAATCAAAGCGATGTAATAATTAAGCCTTGTATTTAGCTTGAATGATAGTAATCGGCCACAACCGAGCCTTCAAGATGGAACTCAGATACAGCTAAATCAATGGACACCTAAAGAACATTTAGAAAAGCGATTTTTACCTACCTATACCATATATGAAACATCATTACTCTAAATATGTATAGTTTGTTTTTTACCCACCAGTCCATGTTTTACCTAAAAAATTTGTACCATTCAATTATTAGGCATTAAAAGAGCAGAATATTCCCAAAAAAAATGGGCTAAAATTAAGGAGAGGATCTTGGTGTTAATTGATTCTACATTAAATTCAATTTTCAAAAAGGGATAAACTATGTTCGTCAACCAAGTTTGTTCAGTGGTCGTAAGCTTATAAAGGAGATTTCCCATCTACGTATTTTTCTCTAGAACTACAATTCAAATTCTTGAGAGAGAAAAAGAACAAACAATTCAAATTTTCGAGTTTCAACAACTCAAAGTTGAAAAAAATCTATTCTTCCATATATTTTCCACCATTGATAGCCATTAAAATATTTGAAAGCTTTGAATTCAAATTTGAGTTTTCAAAAATTATTATTTGTTTGGATTGGGTGTTGTTGTAAATAATTCAGAAATATATTTAGGAGTTTATATCTCAATTTTGATGGGTTTTGGTGAAGATTAGACTTGGTTTTGACTGAATTTCATATTCAAAGAAGAAGAAGAAGAAGAAGAAGAAGAAGAAGAAGAAGAAGAAGAAGAAGATGATGATGATGATGATGATGATGAGTCGACGTCAGAAGTATGAAAGAGCTGAAGTGATTATTAAAGAATTAGGCCTGGAAAGGTATGTGAGCGAAGAATAAGAAGAAGAAGATGATGATGATGAGTCGACGTCAGAAGTATGAAAGAGCTGAAGTGATTATTAAAGAATTAGGCCTGGAAATGTATGTGAGCTGCCTTTCCATGAACTTCCTTCTCGCCCTTGATTACAAAGCACCACAATCTAAAACTGTCAGAAGAAGAAGAAGAAGAAGAAGAAGAAGAAGAAGAAGAAGAAGAAGAAGAAGAAGAAGAAGAAGAAGAAGAAGAAGAAGAAGAAGACATATTTCCAAAAATTATAGATAAATTATAGTTAAATTGTATAATTGCAGATAAATTGTAGATGAACTGTAGATTGGGAAGACTAAAACTTCTACAAATCTTCTACAATTATATCGAAAATGCCAATTATGCTACAATTGAAATGAGAATTTGGATATTAAAATCCAATGTATCTTTGTAGATATCTTGTAGATAAATTGTAGATTATTTGTATTCTGATTGTAGATGCATTATTTTCTATTTTCACAAATCCAAAATCATTAAAGCTTCTACAAAATCTTCTGCAAAAAGCTATCTACAATTTTTCTAATTTGACTACAAAATATCTACAAATTCTGGAAATATATCTTCTTCTTCTTCTTCTTCAAGTTTCAATCGACTGTGTTAACCAGTAATCTTTAACCACTGTCCAAAAAAAAAGAGGTCAAAAAATTTTGAACTCTCTGCCATTATTATTTTCAGTGTGAATTCAAGTGGTTCGATCAAATAATTTAATATCTTCTTGTGAATCTGAAAATATGATATTCTTCGGCAGTAGTGGGCAGTTGGAGATGATCAACGAGAGGAAGCATGGGAGCACCGTGAGTTTTGTGTGTGTTGTGAATAGTTGAGATGAAAGAAAAAAGAAAGTGGGAAGATACAGTCCTATAATTATGCCTAATATAAATGAACCCTTAATTATATCCCTAATTTGAATTATGGTATATAAATGATAATTTGGTACGCTTAAATGTAATAAGTACAAACCTTTAACATTTAGGGTAATAAAGTTTCATATATGGTATAGGTAGGTAAAAAATCCCTTTAGAAAACTGCTGAAAGCGTTAGTAAATTTATTTTGCCATGATATGCGTACAAAATAATGCCAAAAAATAAAGGGATGCTCCTCTAAATATAGCAGAGGAGTTTTAACACTAATACAAGTCTAAATAATATAAAAAGTTATTTTCTTCTTCTCTCTCACGAAAACACAATCTACAACCAATATCGAGCATGATCACCACCGTAATATCTGGCTAATGGTGGATATTTCGGCTCTTCGTTTGTCCTTTTTAATTGTTGTTTCCTTTACCCTAAATTCTTCATAGCTCGAGCTGGAATATCTCCGAGTTCGGCGATGCTCGATTCCTAACATATCATTCGTCTGCTTCTAGTTCCGATCTGTGGGCATCTGTAAGGCCCCGTAAAATTTTACCTAGAACCCGAGATTTGATGATGTCGAGGTAGGCTAATGTGTTTGATGAATGTAGAAATTGCTCGCGGCGAGCTTGCTCGCGGCGAGCTTGCTCGCTTCAGTACAAACTTTTTGGAGTTGCACAATGCATCAAGAAATTGAAGAAAAAAATTATTGCATAACATGACGTTTCTACGGTCCATAATGCGACCGTAGAACTACTCCATGAACTACGGATCCGCCGCGGAGTGAAGCAGAGAACTGAGCCAATTTTGAAGGTCATTTTACGGTCAACTATGCGACCGCATAATCATTTTGCGGACCACGCATTCATTGCAGAACTAGCATGAGAAAACTTCGGAAAGAGGTTCTACGGTCGATTATGAGACTGTAGAACTGATCTGCGGACCCCAGATAAGTCATAGACTTGTCCAGGCCTACCAATATTTGGGACTATTTCTTCCATCCCATTTGCGAGCCGCATACCCATTTTGCGTTCCAGTTTGTGACCGCAGAAACCAACTTCGTAAGTTCAAGTTTTGAAATTTTTTACTCAATCCCATTTTTATAAAAATGACCTTGGGATTATTTTTGGCTAGTATAATCTGCCATTTTAGAGGGGAGGGGAGTGTTCTAGAGAGAGAGGGGGAAGCTTAAAGTGTTTTGTTCATCAACCCTTGCTCAAGTCTTGGAGAATTCACAAGGAAATCCTTGCTAATTGTCTGCTAAAGAGATAAGGTTCTAGCCCTAGTCTTCAATTTCGAATTTGGGGTATAAGATGGAAACTATGGAGTGTGATTCTTGGGTGGGTGTTATTTATGAATGCATGTACCATTAAGATTTCTGAGAAGGTTTTTGAGCTCAAATGGGTAAATATTGGATTGTGGGATGAAGGAATCCACCATAGAAGAACCTTGAAATCGTAATGTACTCCAAGTGTTGATGAAATACTTAAATAAGTTGAACCCACAAGTATTTTCCTAATTATGGTTTAATTTTGTTATGTCTCTAAATAGATTAAAGTTGATAGGATTTCCTGAACATTATAGTAATTAAAGGAAAGCTCAAAGAGAGGTATGTTAGCTAAACTCCTCTTGTAGAATTGATTTCTATGATGTCCTCGTAAGTTGCAATTATGATTGGCTCAATTTCTTATTTCTCATGTTCCGAGTCCCTCCTAATAAATTTGATTATTCTATAACAAGTTTCGTTTTGAAATATGTATGTACTCAAAATATGTTCCAAATATTTCCCTCATATCAGGATTCCCCCCGAGAATGCAATCTAGGATGAGCAATGTATTAAAGGTGTTGTGATTTAAAAGTCATGTTCCAATTGTAAGTTAGTATGCCAAATTATGGTAGAGACACTCAATGTGATTAAGACTCTTATTTCTCATATATACAATTAAAGTTTTAAATTGAAGTCCTCTTATTGTTGATAATCCATGGTAACACTTGAAAGTTATAGGGGTAAATACGAAACTTGAAATACAACCGACATGCTGAGGATGATATTACAATTATGGCCACTTGTGTCGATGAAATGGAAATATGTGTGAAAGATTATGAAATTATCTTAAATTTCTTTAAATAATAAATATTTTGTGAGTATAGTTTAGTCATGGAGGAAGGGTAGGTCAAAATAACCTAACCCCAAAATTATATGTGCTGGTGTATGAGTGATAGAAGGGTAAATACCCATATTGATGTGATGAGATTGTTTTTCCTTATATGGGATGAGATTGATGTGAGATATTTCTCCTTAATTGGGATGAGATGATTGATAGAAAAAAGTGATCGTCGACCCACACAGTATTATGTTGAGACGACATAGCCGATCGGGCTGAGATCGGTGCCATATCGCGCACATGGTGGTGTTATGAGTGAATGTCACGAGGTGAGATGGCTTAGCCGATTGGGATGAGATCGGACTCTGTACAAAGCACGATGGTGTATCAATATTAAAGATCTCCCAACTTAAAGAATATTGAAACTTACTTGAAATTTATCTTTCTCCTAACTTGACAATTTTATATGGTTTGAGGCTCTCATTGATTGTTTATTTCTCATATTGTTGTTACTCGTTCTATTGATAGAGTGTTAGTTTTACATACTAGTACAATTTCATAAGTACTACCATTCCCTTTGCGGGGGCCGCTGCATCTTTAATGGATGCAGGTGGTTCTACAGCAGGTGGCACTGATAAGTAACAGCAGTACACCCTCTCCTCAGCTGACTTGGTGAGCCTCACTTTATTTCGGGGTCTTGTATCTCTTGTCCTCTATGTAAAGTATTTTAAGGTATAATCGGAGCCTTGTTAGCGGCACTATCATAGTACTCTATTGTTTCTGTTAGAGGCTCTGTAGGCATAGTGTGAGTTGTATCTTTTTTTGGGAAAGTTAAACTAAAGATGTTGTATTTGTATGACATATTTCACTTCAAACTATGAAAGTGTGTGTATTTTAAGACTTGTGATGAGTAACTAATGGTAATAAATTTGTGTTATTCACATGACCCCTTATTGTCTAATTAATGAAGTATATCCTCCCTTTATTCATGGGTGAGTTTGGTTAGAAGGCATTGTACAAGCTTTCCTAACTGGGGTATCCCGATTGAGCGCCAGTCGCGTTCCCCAAGGTTGGGGCATGATAGCACCTTCGGTATCACTCGAGCAAGTAATGAGTAATATTGTTCCTTGCTTCTCACCGGAAAATCAGCAGTATCTCTTTCCCCGATTTTATTCATATATAGGTAATCCCCTCACTTCTCGGAGAGTAAATTATAGGAGCGATGAGAAGTGACTAATTTACATTGGTTCCTTCTATCGTACATCATGAGAAAGTTGACGAACCAAAATGTCACATCAGTCACGTTGCTCTGATTTTGGTCATGCGACATCCGTCGATTGAACATCCTTGGTAGTTACTGAATTCGAAACGTCATGCAATCATTATTTTGTTCCTATAAAAGTTACGATTTTCTATTTTCACTTTTTTACTTTCTAACTTCAAGTTTCCTTAAGTTACCCTCGAGTTTTTTTTATTATCTTCGTCCGTTCATCAGTCCTTCAAATCTTCATAACTTGTACTTTATTTCTTCATATCCTCATAGTTCATCTTCAAATCTTCATATCTATTTCTTCCCTTAAATGCTGGCAATCATCGATTCTATGCCCGTGAGTACCGAGATATTTGCATATTAAATTGTGATCCATATATGCTGGATTGGACTAGAGCATCCTCGGCCTTTTGGTCTCTTTGATGCAACTGATGGCTAACACTATACTCGTTGCATCTATGTTGAAGTTATATTCTGGTAGCCTCGGGGCATCTATGCCAAGTGATCTGTCGAAACCGTTTCTATTCACCAACCCTCGATTGCTCGTACCCTGATTATTTCTTCTATCATTCCTGGTCGGATGGAGACTAGGTCTGTTTCCCTTTCTATCTGAGTTGTAAGGCTAGTATCGGTATCGAGGAGGCTTCGACTCCTGATCCACTATTCTTTAAGACTCGTTATTCTCTCAATTGGGATAAAATCACCCCCAAGGGAGTCCCTAAATAGTCATCCTCGACTATGACCACTTGTTGTGGACATCGGCCCATGTAACCGTTGGGTACTTTACCAAATTTTGCTTCAACTATTGAGACGTAACCGAACTTTGGGGGTTCAGCCACTGAGTAAATGCCTGAATGGCCCAACCTTCTGCAACCGAGGCAGGTCCATTCTTTCGATTTGGAATCTCCACAAAAATTCCCTAAGCATCTAGTTATCTCACTACTTAACTTTGAGCATATCCGATTTTCTCGCCTCAACTTTAGTAGCTCCAAAGTGAGCTTTAACAAAGGTATCTGTCAGCATAGCAAGCGAATCAATAGAATTTTTAGATAAGTTTTGATACCATATCAATTTTCCCTTGGACAAGGTTTCCCTGAATTTCTTCAACAATACCGACTTATTTCATCATCCTCTAGGTTGTTGCTTTTATTACACATATGTAAGAGGTCATATGCTTGTTTGGATATGTGGTCTCATTGTATTTGGAAATATTGGGCATTCAGAGTCTTTATGGAATCAACTTTGGTGCCGCACTCGAGGGGAAAGGCTTCTGAATGAACTTTTGGAATCCGGCCCCTTCATTATTGGAGGTGGATCCGGGAACTGATGGAACCTCGAATTTATCTTTACTGCAAACAAAATTACTAGCTCACTTCATCAACGCTCTATTTATGTCAAGTGATTTCCCCAGCGACGGTCCACTTTAAGCTTAACACAGAGGAAGAATTCAAGGATAGCGCATCTACGGGCGATCAAGGAAATTGGGTAGTTGGTTTGGCCAAATCAACTTTTGGATTCAATCACATACATGGAACTTTTAGCTCTGCAGACTGGACTGAAAATAGCTTGTGAAGGAAATATCGTACCCTGGGAGTGAAGATGACTCCACAAAAATCAATAACTTTTAGTCTTTTAGAAAATGATTGTCCGTCTTATAAAAACCAATGTTTGTAATATGATATCACAACTTGGTAAGTCTAGTATTATTAGTAACTTTAGTGTCACTAGCTCTACTTAATATTATCTAGTATTAATAATATTTTGCCTTTCCCCCGAAAAGAAAAAAAAGAAAGAGAGAATAATACACTGTTTAAAGTAGGTAGAAGTCATATATCAATTATTATATTATTTTCAGGCCACTATCTTAAGAAATAGAATAATGCAACTACAAAGAGGAGAATGAAAGATCATCTCGTCTATGTTGTTTTGACTTTTATATGAAAAAGACTCACACAATTTAATTAGGTTGTTACACAGGAATAAATAAGTTTGTTGATAATGTAACTATATTTATGTTAGGACCTGACTCTTTGTCATCGGGCGTGGCATGGCTATGTAGGGATGGACATCGGTCGGTTCGGTTCGGTTCGGTTTTGAAAATTATCGATTTTACCTATCGGTTATCGGTTTACAAATATCATAACCTGATAACCAAACCGATAAAATATTAGTTATCGGTTATTGATCATTATCGGTTCGGTTATTGGTTTACCCGATAGGATAAAACTAAAATTAAAAGTGCTCAATTACTCAAACTGAATATCAAAAAATTACTACTCCTCTAACCATAAATTTCACATGAGTAGAGAAGACACCAAGACTAGCGGTTAGCAAACAGAAAACATAAATCAGAACTAAACAGAGGCAAAAATCAGAAGCAAACAGAGGCAAAATTCTTGAGCAAACAGAACAATTAACAAGAAGCAAACAAAAAATCTTGAGCCAAAACTTACACGATGTGATTGACGAGTCAGGCGTCTGGCGTTACACGATGCGATTGACTGTTTGGAGTTGGGGGCTGCGGCGGAAATACAATGAGAGAGACAAAGACTGAGTGAACTGAAGAGGGAAGAGAATTAGTAAAATAAAACCCTAGTATATACTTAAGGGTAGATTAATAAATTACTTCATTCTTATTGGGTTATCGATTTTTACCCAATAACAAAAATGCAAATCGAGACCGAACAGATAACCCAAATATAAAATTTCTTTTACCCCGTTACCTAACCGTTAACCTAATAACCCAATATCGATAACCCAATAAGGAATTAACGGTTCGGGTTATCGATTTTATCCGATATATGCCCACCCCTACGGCTATGGCAAGGATTTGGGCGTGATGGTCTTGTCAATGGCCTATGTGCGGGCAAAACGATCATGCAGGTGACGGATATGACATTGGCATTGAGAGTTGTTGTGGGCAAGTGTTGGCCAAGGCCTTGGGACAGGCAAGGCGCGCTTGGCAAAGGCTTGATGAGGCAGCATGGACAATGTTAGGGCGGCACGACACGGTATGCGCGCCAAAGTCGATGGCATCGCACATTTGGGTTGTGGCAGCTATGTGCGGGCTAAGCGAAGGCAAAGCGGAAAGGCGGGATAATGGCAAAGGATTTCAATAGCTAAGGCAAGGCTATGGAAAAGAAAATACAAGCAATGGCACGAGGGAAATGAAGGTTGACAATGGGCAAGGTAGAAAACTAGGCCAAGGCGGTGTGCGGGCGGCAGTGGCACCGGGCGTGTGCGAGAAAATTATGGCAGCAGATTGCAGGCAAGACATTAGCGCGGAGCAATGTCAAAGTGAGCTAAGGCATGGCACAAAGCATGCCTTGGGCGAAATTCAGCTAGTCAAGTGAAGGAAGCACATGCAATGCACATGGAGGGCAGTTTTGGCGATTACCTTGTCTTAACTTCTTTGTCCCATGATCAGATCACGCGTGTTACATTATCTATTTCGTGTGTATTTTGTCCTAAGTAGTTGGGAATGTCAACTACATGTTAGGAACAAGATTTAAACTTAGCCCGATAAGTGGCAAAGCAGTAGACAATATGTATCATGTGCTGCCAAGTTTAAGGGCTGCCTAAATTTTATAAATAGGGCTTTAACTTAGGCAGAAGTGGGTGTGCAATTTCGTGCATAGTAAAGTGGGAAACAAAAGTGAAACATTAGGGTATCAAGTATTTCAAAAAGGGGCTAAGGCTGGCATAGGACAGGTTTTAGTGTTGGCCAAAGAACAACTTGTGTTCTTGTCAAAAGTGAGCTGTGAGCAGACTGTGTTCATAGCAAGTGAGGGTCCTTTGTATACTTTCAGAATTAATACAAAGGTTGAGAATTTTTCTTGTGTATGCTTGTGTTCTTTAAATTTCTGATTGTTGCCTAAGAATTTCGTCTAAGCCAAACTTGCTGAAAATTTGGCTAAATGTTAAGGAAGGCTGAGTCAAGCGCGAAACTTGACTGCGCGGGTATGGTTTTTGGCCTATCAAAAACACCCCCTTGACAATTTATATGGGTAAAGTCATGTCAAAATCATCTTCCAAATTTTGACAATTATATGCTGCCGTAAGCTAAGAATAATCCAAAAATGCTACTAGTAATCATTATAATACATCCTAAAGTGTCAACTGCTTCTTTTTTTAAAAAAAAAAAGTTTTTTGAGACAGCGCTAACAACTTGTGGGATTATATTGGGTTGTTGTTGTTGTTGTTGTTGCTAACAACTTGTTTGGATGGTTGTTATCGTATTGTTAGTTTAAATAAAATGTTTGTTTTGATTGTTATTTAAATGTTATTGTATTGTATCGTTAAATCCGTTCTTACGTAATGATGAAATGTGTCACATTATATAACAACCGATTTGGTGTGGTCGCGTCATTTTCTTGTGATTTTCTCTCAATCTTCATTAGTATTAAATAATTTTATTTTATCATTTACCCCACATTTTTATATACCGTATCATAATTTTTCTTTATTTAAGTTTATTCATCATATTACTGGTGTGTGATACAATGAAATGACGACCAAACGGCACAATCCATCCAAATATTGTATTCATCAAACAATACAATACAATATAATACAATACGATACTATATGAAACGATACATAACAACCACCCAAACAATATGTAAAAGTCCAGGAATAGTATGTAGAGTGTTGGAAATTAACTCCAAAGATTAACATTATGCAATCTCAATCGTCTAATTGTCAAGATTATTTATCTTTGAATATTCTCATTAAATATAGTATTTTGACCAATTATGCTTCTTTGCTAGTGGCGCTTCTGTCCCAATTTTATATGATTTTTTTTTCTTTTTAGTCAGTACGCCGAGAAAAATGATGTTTGTTTATATTTAGTACAAATTTAATTTTAAACTTTTTATTTTACTGTTACTGTGACAATTTAAAGCAATAAAAATTACTATGTTTATCTTAAATCATAAGTTTCAAAAAAATTTCTTTCGTTAACTCCGTGTCCCTTTAAACAATATCACACAAAATTGACACAAATAAAATACAAAATTGTTCTAAAATAATTTTGCAAGTTTTAAGTAAGAGTACGGTTCCCACACTACAGTTCTGTTCTGTAAAATGATGATAGCAGAAGACCTAACAATATACTCAAAGGGCTTTGTGTGGGGGACCAGTTGAAGTAGCAAAGGGGTCTACGGTCTGTTAATACATAAAAGAGATATTCCTGGTTGGGTCCGTCACAGTTACAGAATGACTTCACGAGTCTTCGGCAGGAAAATAAATTTATTTTGCGTCTCACACAATTAACTTTAATTGTGTGAGGCTTTCTTTTTATATCACAATTTTATGGACTTAAAATTTTGTAGATTCAAATATACTCCATCCGGTCCAAAATAAGTGATTTTTTGGCCTTTTTTTTGTGGACCAAAATAAGTGATTTTTTCGGATTTCAAGAATGACTTAATAATATTTTTACTACATTGTCCTTGAAGTAAATAGTATTGGAATATGTGTTAGAAGTGTTTATGTGAGATAGTAAGGTTAAAATGGTCAATTTTATTGCTAATTAATGCTAAAAGGTGACTTTCTTAATATGCGTAAAAACATCCAAAAAATAACTTAGTTTGGACCAGAGGGAATATAAAATATGGATCAACAATTACGATGTTTCACACAATTAAGATCAGTTGTTCCTAAAATTGTATGGTGTAGTCATTGCTCAGTGCCTGAAAAGGATCAGACCCATCAGGGGTAATGGGTGGTCAACATTGGTGTACGCAGGATTACCAATTTCGAGATTGTTGAAGGTGGTATAATCTCATATTTCATTTTAGGATTATTATATTTTACCCCGCAGTCAAATGATCCTTAAATGTTTACTTTTTATTCGAAAAATTTGTACTTATCTTTATTTTAAAAGGTAGAATTGGGACTCATTCTAAGGCGAAGTATTCATAAAATGTTTCTGAGCTTTGGTGCTTAGTTCCGTGAAACTTATACCTCGGTGATCGGAGTTTACGCCCCGAACACGCCCAACGCCTAGCATACTGGGCTTGCCTAATAAAACTTTATGCAATTCAACGTAACTAAATCATTGAGTATTCAATGATTAAAATTTGAGTATTCTCAAATTTGCTTAATAAATTCTTCACTATACAAAATTTCTTTTTTCTTAATCATAAATCATTGAGTTGAGTGTATTTTATGTCATAATTAAAATAAAAATTATTACACGTTATCTACTAAGACTGATATGATAGTTAATTTTAAATAAATCTTTCATTTAAAAGGTTTTTATTTATTAACTTTTGTTATCTCTTTGCTCAGTATATAATAGTCCATAATTTTATTATAATTATTTTTCTAAATACTTTTTTCACGTTTACGAGCTACAATACTTGTTAATTTAATATCTCAGTATTAACTAGTAACCACTTACAAATAATTAGTGATCATGTTATTGTATGGTAAATCATATGTTACTTTATTAACTTGTTGAAACTTAAGAATAAATGATGCTAGAGAATCATTTAAATAGGAATTATATTTTTATATAAATTCTTTTTCAAATAGAAAGCATATTAAATAAAAGGAGTATTTTAAGAAAAATATCAAATTATAATATCGAAATTCTTTCAACATTCATTACTTCTTAAGTGATACATATAAAATTTCGTATTGAATACATTATTTTTTATGTTTGAGTTGTAACGACGTTGCAACTAATTTGCATATTATGATATATGTCATACTTTGCGTATTATTCATATTAAATTATAATTTATAAATATTTTAAATAGATTATTTATTATAATTTTGTGATTTTAATGTAATTTTTATAATAATTTTTTTTATACTATCTTAAAATTCTTGAAATCAGTAAAATTTAAAGATCTGTGAGACTTACGCCCCATGTCTCAGGACTTACGCCTCACCTTGTCAGAGGTAAAACGACTCGCCCCACGCCTCCGACTTTTAAAATGTTGGTGTGTATTTGGTATTCAATTAGTATCGACCTATTGTCATATTTAAGTTTGTATAGAATGGTTCGGGTATGGGTTGAGGCCGTGGAATTCTAAAGCTTTAGTTTTTACCCTAAATTGATATTTATTTGAATTACTTTATTTTTTTTAGCAGTATTGACCTATTAGAAATATATATACTCCACATGTTTCATTCATTTGATATCATTGACTGAGCACAAAAATTTAATAAAAAAAATTAAAACTTATAATCTTAAAACGTACAACATATTTGTATGACTATAAAACTTGTTACTACAAAGAAAACAAAAAAATTTAAAAGTTAAATTATATGCAAACTGAAAAAGTGACCATTCATTTTTTAAGAAATTAAGTAGAAAATAGAGTCACATAAACTAAAATAAAAGAAATACTTACTATTATTTTTTAGAAAAATATTACTTCTTTCGTTTCAATTTATGTGAACTTGTTTGTTTGGATACGGAATTTAAAATAAATGAAGAATTTTAGAATTTGTGGTCCTAAACAAGTCAAAAAGGGGTCAAAAATTTGTGTGGTAATAAAAATTTCTCACTAATAATAGGATTGTAAGTTTAAGCTAAATTATTATCAACGTTAAAAATATGTCATTTTTTTAGAATAGACAAAAAAAATAAATTTACATAAACTGAAAACATACGATAATTACACAGTAACATATAGTAGTACAGAATTATTTTTGTCAAAGCTATGTGGAATGACGCCATTTAAATTTAAGGGGTCCCCAAACTGGATGGTCCCAATAGTTTTGACT
Source organism: Nicotiana noctiflora (assembly GCA_032618575.1). NCBI lineage: Eukaryota > Viridiplantae > Streptophyta > Magnoliopsida > Solanales > Solanaceae > Nicotiana > Nicotiana noctiflora. The sequence goes on from JASVEL010005603.1 coordinate 67,107, forward strand.
TTCGAGTCAGGAAGGATTGGATTTCATATGCACTGAAAATTCCCCTTGTCCCATTGCTTTCTGAAACATTTTACAAGAGGAGGGGAAAAAGATTTGTCAAACTTGCAACAAACTGTTTCTCTGTCCTTTCAACTTTCATCATGTTGTGGTCCTCCGTCAATAATTTTGTTTCCCCATTTTAATAAATATTTTGTGTCACATAAGTCAAAGGTTCGAGCCGGGGAAGAACTTACTAATATTTGTACAAAATTAGGTTATTTACATCACACCTCTTAAGGTGCTACTCTTCTCTAAATCCTACGTGAATGCAGGATACCTTGTGTATCGGATTTCCTTTTAATTTTAACAAATATAATATAATAACAATGGCAAATTTTAGTGGATAAAGTTATTTGATACATATACTAGATGACATTCGATGAAATAATTAAGGATAACAACATCATCAAAAAAAGAAAATATAGTACCAGTCTATGTTCTTGAGATACAAATTGAACTAGTTTTCAAAGACGTGCAGTCGTATATAAACAGTATGAGAAGTACTTTCGCCATATTTTCTTGTCAAAATCAATTCAAAATAGAAGTAAATGAAACAAATAATAACTCCTAGACCTAATACATCATCTATATGTAATCTGTAGAGTCAATCCACAGAGGACATAGAAGTAATTCTCACAACATACGAAATGAGTCGACAACGAGCTGCCAAACAACTCTTGGGAGTCATCAGTCACTGCGTATCTTTGATCCGTTGAGTCTCTTTCACAAGGGATGAATTCAAATCTCACTATCCCTCCTCATTCCCTTCTACTTTATAGAGACGTGACATTTTTGCAACCGAAAAGAGAGCCCGGAGGGATTAATAGCATGTTTGGCCAAGTTTATTTTTTGCCAAAAGTATTTTTTATTGGCCAAAAGTACTTTTGGCCAAAAATTAAGGTGTTTGGCCACGCTTTTGAAAAGAAAAAAAATTATTTTTGAGAAGCAGAAAAAAGTAGGTTCTCTTCAAAAATACTTTTTTTAGAAACACTTTTGAGAGATACACTTAGAAACAATTTTTAACAATTTATCCAAACACTAATTGCTACTCAGAAGTATTTTTCAAACTAATTAACCAAACACAAATTGCTTATCACCAAAAGTACTTTTGAGAAAATTACTTTTTTAAAAAAAGTAATTTTCAAAATAAACTGATTTTTACAGCTTGGCCAAATGGGCTATAAGCCTGTCACACAAGGTATGTCAAGTACGGTTTATATCCCTGTGTAGTTTGCAGACCATTATACATGAAAGGCTTACTCAATACGTACAAAGTGCTCAACGTGCTCATCCGAAGAACGAGAACAGAAGCTATGGCAGAGGTTGTAGCGGCTGCAAATTTCCTCTCTTAAAAAAAAAAAAAGATCTAACACCATAATTAGCAGGGTAATGGCAATACTTGAGAGAAGGGCCCTTTTTTATGTTTTGAATGCTTCTAAAAACAAATTAACTTATTCAACAAATTCTTTATATTCCAATAAATACAAAAAAAGATTTACTTTCATCTCCTCTAATCTAACCAAGAAAACCCAATCTCACTTTAAAACAAGTTGGTCACATCACCCTTGCAAAGTCACTCGAAAATCAACATTTTTTGTATTGAAGTTGACATTTCAAAAACCATCGGTTAGAAAGTACTATCTCCTTTGGTGAAATGACTCAAGAAACAAGCACAAGTGGTACCAACTGGCAACCAGCAAATATTGCCTTAACTAAATTAAGCTAATCACCTAATCAATAGAAGGTGGACCACACAAAAACCAAACATTATAGTTTCAACACTATCCGACATGATTGAAATCTCAACTAACTTCAAAACTATATCCAAGAAAATTAATAAGACAGCAACAATAGAGAACCTGTTGACAAAGACAAAGCAGATACATGTCATACTGTAATAGACATAGAGTTGGGATCCAACCACACATCCTTGTCAACATAGTCACATACAAGCTTTAATTTAAAACATTCTGAGTACCGACATTAACTTAAAAGGTTGACAGCTAATACCAAAAGTCTTACATAGATTATCTCTTTTAACTTAAACAAAAGACCAGTTTATGAACATGAAAGCTAGGCAGTGGTTGGAATCTTCATCATTGAGAACCTTCCATGCTACAGCTTGCTCATATGACACTGGTCTCCCCATGCTAGATACACATATTCCTGCTGGTAGATAGGCAAACCCCTAAAAGCACAATGATAACAATCATAAGATTCAGGAATTGTAGAAATTTCTTGTAATTTCCTAGCTACAGCATTTTGTCGCGTGAACTATTAAAGACATAGACGATAACTGATCGAGTACTTTTAGCACAAAAAGAACCATACTGCAGTATCAAAGTTCGGATGTTTTTTGTCGAAGCTAGTTTGCTAAGTTGAACGAATGTGATGCCATGTATTAGCAAAAATTTGATGGTAGTAATCAAACCTGCTGCATGATCTTGGAGAACTCTGATAAGAGGACCTTACGACCAGCTTCATCTAGAATTTTATCAAGCATTATATCCTGAAGAGCTAACAAGGTGGTTTCAAGCATGTCAAGACCTGCCTGGTTTGCAAATGTAAAAACTGCAGATGCCTGCATTAACAAGTACATTAACTAATTAGTTATCTTGTTTCTTCCTTAGGAAGGAACTAGGATAAATACTTAGTATTGAATTAGGCATGGCATCGGTCATAACAAGTAGCGAAGCAGCATTACTGACATTCATTTTGACAGAGCAACACATTATTGCATCACTATGGTGCCACAGTTGTTTCAGAACAGCATCACCAGCTTGAGAATCAACCTGAAGCAGGTCTCCTCCTGTGTGCACTCTGAAACATCATTTGGGAAATAGTTAGAGGACATACAACATTTAATGGGAGTGCAAGGTCAGATATCAAACTTGTCTTCGAACCTCAAGGGGAAAAGTATAAAAGTTGTCAAAAGTAATATGTTTCTTCTACTCAATTACAATGACAGGTTACAATGACAGGTTATTTGTTGATATCAGGTGTTTACAAGTAATGACACAAAACATGTTAGTCAGAGAATGTCAAAAGTACAGCTAAGACCTGTAAAACTCATACCTATAGCTCCGGGAAATCCACCTTGCCAAAGTGACAGCTTCAGGCGAACCAGGGAAGGGTTTAGGCGTCAACTGAGAGCTCAGTCGAGAGGGTGCTATGGCCATTGCAACTCTCTGAACTGAGCCTACTATACTTCGCACATATTGGCGAGCCATAGCAGCTACATTATCCCGGTAGTGACTCTCAAAAGTAAACTGGAATGCGATTGTCAAGACAGAACGATGATTGTAATTGCTTGCTTCAATTTCACCAGCAGGACGCGTCCCACCAGTTCCAGCTTCAAGAGTTGAAGCTAAGTCCAAAGTCCGAGTTGCTGCAGGGCCATCCTGCATCATACAAGTAGAGAAATTTCAGTATAAACTCGGAAGATAATCCTCGTATTCTCACTTAGAAACTCAGCAACTAAAAATGAATTTCGTATTGTTAGGAAACAGTCTCTCTGCCTGTCGGGTAGGGATAAGGCCTAGGCCTGCGTACATATTACCCTCCCAGACCCCACCCTGTGGGACTATACTGGGTAGCTGTTGTTGTTGTTGTATTGTTAGGAAAACGTAGTATGCAGAAATTTGTGACTGAAAAGCTAGACGTTCTGTAAGAATATTAAACTTTTCAATGGTCAATGGTTCATTGCGAGGTAGCAAAGCATAATAGGTGTTACTGAACTGATTTAGGCTCCAGCGGGATGACACGGAAACCAGATGGAAGCAATGGAGCATCATCACCAAAAGACTCATCAATAGGTGCAAAAACAAGCTGAGCACATGCACCTGAAGCATTCTCATCAACTCCACTGCATAACTGCAATGGTAGAAAGACATCAGTAAACCCAAAATGTCGAGAAACACGCAATTTTCAATGTGTAGAGTATGGGTTCTTAACCTGTAACAAGTACATATCCCGTGATAAAGCAATGTCCTCCGGGGAGAAAGCAGGACCCTCTAGTCGTACTACTTCAAGAAACTAGATTATAGAGGACAAGTTAAAACAACATGATTAATTGGTCCGAGATCAAAGAAAACATAGAAATAGAATTGGCAAGACTATTACCTCTTCATGCTCAACAGTCTGAGCTAGGGGTAAAATGACCTGGCTACTTGGGAAGCCACCCGGTCTGGCGCAAGGGACAGCATATGGACTGGCTTTAAGAGATGCAGCAGAATATGCATCAACCCCATAATCTGCCCACTCAGAACGATGCTCCCTAAGGAAACGAACAAGCAAAGCAGGGGGAACATTCTACACAATGGAAGTATCGGCTAGAGATTAGAACCTATTCATTAATTGATAAATTGATTCTAAATCTACCAATGTAAACCAAGGACAAATAGCAATTCCAACATACTTGAAGAAGCATTGATGCCCTGGCACACAGGACTCCTCCAAAGGTAGGAAGTATTGACAAAGTGTTGTACTGTGAACCGAGAAATTTGGTCGAAGATGAGTTTATAGCAATGGTTACGTCCTCTACACCATCACTATCCATAACAGTCCAACCATCATCAACAAATCCATTAACAGCATCATTAAATCCCCTGTAGCAAATATCAAGGATGAAATTCTGAAAAGACTAATCAACGCATAGAATTGACAAAAGCTTCATTACAACTGTGTTGGGGCATAGTATATTATTTTTGTGTCTCTAAATTGATAATTGGCTTGTCTTCTCACCTGCATAATCTTTGACCTAGTGCCCTCAAAACAGCTGGTTGGCGACCCCCAGTGTATTGGATTTCTCCACTGGTTTCTTGTGCAATTTGCCTTATGTGTCGCAGGGCCTGCACAAATAACTCAAACTTGTTAACAAATCACCTTGTCATGCTAGAGATTATACAATTCAACAAATTCTAAATTCCTTACAGCCACAGTCGTCTTCTGTGCAAGGATCTTGGAAGACTCATAAAGTGGCCTCAAAACTTCAGGGACACTCCAAGCCTGAGCACAGATAGGGTATGTTAAACTACAATAATCTAAAGAAATCAAAATTTCAATTGACCAATATTTTTCAGGCTTACGTCTAGATCAATATGATCAACAATGTGAATCATTGAGCCTCCACCCTCACAGGGCCTTATGAGATAGCCACTAGGTAACATTTCAGCCCTAACAAAACTTGTGGCAGGAGGCCCTGTTGGGCCACCAGTAGCTGTCGTCAGAGATCGTTCACATATCTGCATTTTGCCAGGAATAATATTTTAAATGGTGTAGCTATAGCCAGAGATAGGCAAGTAAAGTTTACAAATGTTAGCCTCAAGGTTTTGGATTATGCCTAACACATACCACAAGACTGCCATCCTCCAAACTTGTAGTGTATCTCAATGTCCAAAAGTCACGAGCGGATGCCAATGTGGTTGGTGCATACGTCTAACAAAGAAACACATGGCAAACACCAACTTATTGAGCACAGAGCTAAATATATTGAGATAACATGGTATCGACATAACCAACATCTGATGTGGGCAAATACAACAAACCTGCAAGTAAATAAGCTCTATTGTCCCTCCATTGCCTGTAGGGATTACGCTCAGTACATTAAGGCAACGACAGTCACGATACCAAGAAGGACGATCTTTGAGAATCTCGGCGACCTAGAAAAAATTTCTACAGCTTACAATCCAAGTCTAGACTAAGATAAAACTCATAACCATAAAGATAACTGAAGTACCTTCGTGGGCTCTAGACTCACGAGGCCGCAGGCACGTGCTGCTACCCCACTGCAGTTGCGGGAAACAGCAACAATACCAATAGAATCCGGACCAGGCTAAATTGGAAAGTTGAATGAGGGAGCAAAAGTTAATAATTGAACATGTAATGAACAAGTCAGAAACTACATATGCACAATCGTCTAAAAGAAGTACCTTCATCCCAATCATCTGCACCCAGTCGACAGCAGTTCCAGTAGCCTTTCCAAGGAACTCTGCCAGGGTCTCCTCAGCTATAGCGAGAAGACTGAAAATACATGCAAAAATGTTATTAGTTTTTTCGACCGGAAAACACCGGTGTAGTTGTTTAAGAAAACAACAAATTAGATTACCCAGCTGGGTTATTCGCATCCCTTTCTGGATGCTGAGGTGTTGGGTTTTTTCTTTGCTGCTGACCATTCACGACCACAGATTCACAGCTTGTATCTGTGGTCGTGCTGCTAACCTGTTAGGATAATCATCATCAGTTTCATCGCACCAAAGAAGCAGATAATAAAGGATAAAGTTACAGGAATTTCTTCATGAAATGATAAAATAAGACAAAAGGTTAAATGCAGCTCGTGCAAAGCTTCAGCAATTTGATTTAAACTTGGAAAAAATGAGATATGGGCTACGTGAAAACCTACATGATTTATTTGAGTTATATTAACCAAAGAAGACCAACTTGCTCATGTAGAGAAAAAGAAGTGGAATCTCCAACCAAGCTTGTAAAGCAAGTACACTACTCACAGTATTGATTTGTTGTTTCATGTAGCCATTCTCATACACAAGCTGTGAGACTTGCTTCTGCAACCGGTCATTTTCTTCCATCAACAGCTTGTTCATAGCACTCAGCTTCCTGTTAACAGTCGTGAGACGAGATGCTTCCTTCCTCTGTTTTTCACGGCATCTACAAAGGTTATAAAACAGCCATTCTCTCGATGATTAGGTTAAATTCCTCTCTATGTTTTAACAGCTGAGAATTGACATATTCACATTCTGCCGAGTGACATAATTTCAAATGGAAGCAAAAAATATCCAATCAAAGCAGATACAATGGGTCTGATATTTTGCGTACAGGAGAGCCGGGAGAATTAAATCTTGAAATGGATATAGCATTTCACTTCAATATCCAGTCAAGCTGATGAAAGAGACTCAGAAAACAGATTCTTTAATTATAAAAAAAAATGCAAGCAGAATACTTAACAACAAGTAATAATAAGTAGAGTGTGTCTACTCCAATAACAGGAAAGAAAGAAGAAATAAATGGGTAAAAACAAGCATTTCAGCATTTTAAAACTGGACCAACCTTTGAATCTAACAACGATTTAAGAGGTCTATACTGTGAAAACGCTCATTGACTGAAACCATATTTTGCTGAGTAAAAGGATCCATCAGAGTTGAAATGAATAGGAACAAGACAGAAAGAAGAACAACAATCAATAATATGTAGTTCTTGTTTTATTAAAAGAAAATAGAAGCATCTATAGAGGAGCTCATAGACAAGGAACACCATTTTCAGGAAAATTCCTAAAATATCACATTCTCTATTGTCTTGTCATTTCTAAAAGATCGTATGACCACAACCAACCCAAAATGCACAAAATCTCTGAGCATTTAGCTTGCCAAAAATGAGAACCAAATGTAGAAAGTTACACTTTTTCTGGAGAAATTCTGCATCCACATTTAATAGAAGTCAACAAATGACTAGAATTTACCTCCTAAAAGAAGGGTTTACATCTAGTCTACTATTTACAGATCCTTGTTAAAATAAAAGGATGAAATGAAGGGCATTAAAAGCTGATTCTTTCACATTTTTTCCATATATTTAAAGAAGAAAGGCCATCTAAAAAGAGGAGAAAATGAAAAGAATGAATATTTCCAACTTTGACAAGAATACCTTCGGTTCTGAAACCAGACTTTGATCTGTTTAGGTTCAATATTAGAGAGAATGGGACACTCCCTAATGAGCTGTTGCCTCCTCAAAGAAGTAGGCTTTGGACATTCTGCATACACTCTCTCTAAAGCTTCCACTTGTTCTGGTGTGTACCTCACATACTTGCTGTTATCCATTATCTGATTCTTGTTATGCAAACACAAGGCCATTCACAATATGAAAACAAAAAAAAAAAAAAATCACTGCTTTCTTTCTCTTTCAACAACAACACAAACTGAGATGTCTTTGTTCTTGCATGAACAGGCAGGCTCTCTCTCCTCTAAGAGAGCCTCCTCTTTCACTCATCAACACTCCTCTTTTTTCACTCTCCCTATCTCCAACTCTTGCTCTTATTCTTGTGATTTTGTTTTGACAAGAAAACCCCAATGAAGAGAGGTCTTTATCTTAACATAGCAATGTTTGTTTATAGAGAGAGATAGATTAAAGTATTTTGTCTACACACAGGACAAGAGAAAAAGAAAAACACACAAGAAACCAAAAGTTAAAACACCACATTAATACTGTGTCTAGAGAGACTGTATTATACATGATACTGTATTACTACTGTACATGATATACTGTGTATCAATAGGATATAATTCCAAGATTCAATTTTTTCTTTAAATCAAATACACTATACTATCCTATTGGGTTGGTGTATAGGTACACAGACTAAAAAAAGTACACACAAAATAACTGAAACAGTGAAAAGATTGAAGAGAGAATAAATGGAAAACAGTAGGCTGTTTTTTTCAGAACCAGAACAACAGGTGCAGTTTTTGGCAACAAATGTGGGTAGCTTTTTGAGAACCCCTATACACTTCCTCTCACCCAACCAACCCCTTTTGCTACTTTTTCTCTGTGTGCTAAGGAGAGGAGAAAAAGAAAAGAAAATAGGGGGAAAAAGTACAGCTGATCACAGTGTCAACGTTTCTCTCTCCTCTGTCCAAAGGTATAATGATGCATGGGTTGGGTTTTATTTTGCCTTTTTCTTTTTTTATATGAACAAGCTAGGGAACGAGGGGTAGGGAGTAGGGGGTGGGATGGTATGTGGGATTTGGAAGGTGCATCCATCCATGGATGGTTGAGTACTTTATGTGTGCATGTAGAGACAAAGCACATGCTGCATGGAAGGCGTGAGAAGAGAGAGGAAAAAATATGATTAACCTTTTTGGTTTGGCAAATTTCAAAGTCCTTTTGGGTTGTAGATTTGTTCAACTTTTTTAAAAATTTAAAAATTTCATGTTTTTGTTTGATTTACTTCATTGATTATTCTATAGTTGTCATTTTTCTTCCTAAATAATTTTGCTGTGTCTGCTTCCTTACAGTATCGCTTTGAAACTCAGATAAAGGAGGAAAATTATGACAAAGTTGGCAATTAGCGTAAAATTTGTTAAATCACAAAAGTTGGTAGAATTTTTCATTTAGATACTTAAACTTGGAAGTATTCTTAATTAGCATGTTCATTACATGAACTTTGTTTCAATTAAGCACTTTTTGCTGAGTTGGCACATAGAGTGAGTTTAATCCAATATAGGTGCGTGAAGAGCCCAAAGAACTTTTTTTTATCTTTTTTATTTCCTTCTTGTATATGGAAGAACTTGTATATGCATGGTACCGGAATTCATCTAGCTTATTCAATTGTGTCACCCTTAAGTTGGCGGCGACATCCCATTCATGGTTCAACTTCTTCAAAGCCCACGTGACCTTATACTCAAGTTCCGCCAGAAGATGACAAGCTTTCTCGAACACCAACCGGTATGGAGACATCTCAATCGATGTTTTGTAAGCGTCCTATAAGCCCACAAAAAAAAATCAAGTTTTCTTGACCAATCCATCCGGTTGGCATTTACTGTCTTTGACAAAATACTCTTGATCTCTCTGTTGGAGACTTCCACTTGACCACTTTCTTGAGGGTAATAGGGGGTCGAAACTCTGTGAGTGACATCATACTTTGTGAGTAAGGTATCAAAAGCCTTGTTGCAAAAATACAAACCCCAATTACTTAATGATAGTCCTTGGAGTACCAAATCTTGTAAAGATGTTCTTCTTCAGAAATGCCACCACACTCCTCACGTTATTGTTGGCAAAACAACAGCCTCAACCCATTTAGACACACAATCAACCGCGACTAGAATGTAGTTGTTTCCACAAGAGCTCACAAACGGACCCATGAAATCAATATTCCACACATCGAAAATGTCAATCTCCAAGATAGTGGCGAGGGAAATTTCATTTTTATTTTAGATTGACCCTGCCTTTCGGCATTCATCACAATGTTTGACAAGCTCACTAGCATCCTTGTAGAGAGTAGATCAATAGAATCCACAACTTAACACTTTTGTCGTCGTTCTAACTCCACCATGGTGACCACTATATGGTGAAGAGTGGCAAGCCTCAAGAATTTTCACTTGTCCTCCTCCGGCACACATATTCAAATTACACCATCGGTACAAATCCGGAAGAGGTACGGTTCACCCTAATAATAGTCAAGGCAATCTCGTTTGAGCTTCTTCCTTTGGTTTGAAGAGAACTCATTCTATACGATGCCACTCACAAGATAATTTGCTAAATCGGCGAACCAAGGCATCTCGGTCATTGAAATGGCTAAAAGTTGCTCGTCGCGAAAAGAATCATCGATCTCAAGACTGTCATGTATCCTCCCCTCCTCCTCCAAGCGAGACAAGTCATCTGCCACTTGATTTTCACTGTCTTTACGGTCTTGGATTTCTAGATCAAACTCTTGCAATAAAAGCACCCACTGCATTAACCTCGCCTTTGAATCCTTCTTGCTTATTAAGTACTGAAACGTCGCATGACCAGTATGGACAATCACCTTTGTACCCATCAAGTATGAGCGGGACTTCTCCATAGCAAAGACAATACCAAGGAGCTATTTTTCAGTCACCGAGTAATTAATTGGGGCATCATTCATGGTCTTACTAGAACAGTAAACCCGATAAAAGATTTTGTTGATATGTTGCCCAAAACTGCTCCAACTGCCACATCGCTTGCGTCACACATGAGCTAAAAAGGCAAGCTCCAATCTGATGTTGTGATAATAGGAGTAGTTGTCATATTGAACTTGAGTAATGCAAATATGTTCATGCAATCCTCGTTGAAATGGAATTTGGCATCCTTCTCCAAAAGCTTACACAAGGGGTTCACCGCTTTGAAAAAATCCTTGATGAAACAGCGATAGAACACCACATGAACCAAGAAACTCCTCACTCTCTTCACAGATGCAGGGGCGGAAGTTTAGAAATCACTTTTATTTTGGCCTTGTCAACCTCAATACCATTATTCGAAATTTTATAGCCAATGACAATGCCTTCCTCGACCATGAAGTGACATTTCTCCCAATTATATACCAAGTTCGCTTCTTCACATATTGCCACGACCTTATCCAAAAATTTCAAGCAATCATCAATAGAATTCCCGACCACGGAAAAGTCATCCATGAAGACCTCAAGAAAATCCTCCACAATGCCAGTTAAAATAGTCATCATACACCTTTGAGAAGTCGTCGGTACATTGCATAAACCAAATGGAATCCGCGAGAATGCGAAAGGACCACATGGACATATGAAAATAGTTTTTTTATTGATCTGTTGGAGCAATAAGAATTTGATTGTAGCCGGAATACCTATCGAGAAAACAATAGAAAGCACGATCGACAAACCTATCAAGAATTTGATCAAGGAAGGGGAGTGGGAAATGATCTTTCCTTGTGACTTTATTGAGCTTGTCATAATCTATGCATACTCTTCACTCGGTCACCGTTCTTGTAGGAATCAACTCGTACTTGTTATTGGTAACCATAGTCAAGCCCCCTTTCTTTGGGAGACACTACATCGGAGAAGTCCATGAACTATCGGAAATGGGGTAAACAACCCCAGCATCCAACAACTTGATGACCTCCTTTTTGACAACCTCTTGCATTGCTTCATTTAGCCTCCTTTGATGTTCAACGGAGGGTTTGTCGCCCTCCTCCAAAATAATCTTGTTCATGCAAAAGGCGGGGGGGCTTATGCCCCGAATATCCGTCAATGTCCATCCTATAGCTTTTTTTGTCTTTTATAGCACCGCCAATGTGGAGTCTACCTGCACGTTAGTCAAACAAGAGGAAAGAATAAATGGTAAAGTAGAATAAGGGCCAAGGAATTCATACTTGAGATGCAAAGGCAATGGCTTCAACTCCAAAGTGGGAGGCTCCTCGATTGAGGGCTTTGTGGGAGGAGTCCCGGTTTTCAAGATCCAAGGATAATTTACAGGGTTCATAAATGTACGACCGCATCCCGTGTAATGCATTCACACATTCCACATAGCCATCTTTCTCTTTACCATCATAAAGGTTGAGCAAAGTGGCTTCCAAAGTATCCTCAATATTTATTGCGGCACTACCATTATAAATAATCACATCAGTCACCAAGTCCACAAACGAACAAACCTCTTTTCTATTTGGTTGCCTCGTAGATTTGCACACATGGAAAACCATATTTTCATTACCCCCACCCCTCCAGAGAGTGAGCTCATCGGCTTCCACATCAACAAGAGCCTTCCCCGTAGCAAGGAAATGTCTACCTAAAATAATAGGCACCTCATAGTCCACTTCAAAATCAAGAATCACAAAGCATGCATGGAGGATAAATTTATCAACACAAACCAACACATCATCAATAATACCCTATGGTATTGTATGATCCTCTATTTTCAACCTCATAGATGTGGGTCTTGGTTGCCCAATCCCCAAAGTTTTGAAAATCGAGTAGGGCATCAAGTTGATAATTTCCCCTATATCACATAAAGCTTTGGCAAAGTTGGTACTCCCAATGGTAGATAGTGAAAGCATCGAGATCTTCCAATTTAGGAGCCACTGAGTGCACGATAGTACTCACTTAATGCGTCATCTTTGTAGTTTCACAATTCATCGATCTATTCTTTGTTACCATGTCCTTCATAAACTTTGCATAACCCGGCATTTGCTCCAAAGCCTCAACCAATGGCACATTGATAGATAGACTCTTCATCATGTCAATGAAATTTTTTAATTGGTTCTCGCCAATTTGCTTGGAGAGCCTTTGATGATATAGAGGAGGCCTTGGCATTGGTGCCTTAGCCTTTGGCACTATCAGTTTCGGTATGTCAACTATGTGCTCCCCAGACGGGTTCACTTCTTCTTGAGTCTCCTCTACATTGTCATCAATATCAATTCATACATCATCATTTGCTTGAACTTTATTGCTTGGCATCTCATCTTCTTGAACCAATTGCTCATCATCTACAATTTTCTTTTGACTTGAGGTGGTTGCTTCCCCACCTTTTCCATTTCTTGTAGTCACGGCCATGGCATGTCCCGTGTTGTTCCCACCCTTTGGGTTTACCATTGTATCGCTTCCTAGTACCCCCCCCCCCCTTCGAACAATTGTTCATAGCTTGCAAGATTTGGCCCAATTGAACTTCCAAATTACGAATTGAAGTGTTGTGAGAGGCTAGTTAAGCATCGGAGTCGACATTCTTCTCCATTTTTGTTTCAACATGTTCTCAATTTGACCCATTTCATTATTGGAAGAGCTTGGACCTTGAGAAGGATAAGAAGGAGGGTTGCTCGGTTATTGAAACATTGGAGGCCTTTGAAAACCCGACCATCGGTTGCAGTTTTTGTTTCACCCTCCTTGGTTGTTTCAACATCGAAGGCCTTTGAAAACCCGACCGTCGGATGTGTATCATCTTGCAAATAATTTTCAACCCGTTTTGCACTTGAGGACCTTTTTGCCTTCTCTTATTTACCATCATGCTACCTCCCTCCACTACATTTACTTACTTGGGACCTTGAACTTATTGAAGTTGAGCTTTGGCTAGTTGACTCATTGTGGTGGTCAACTCAATAATTGATGCCCATGATCGTGTAATTCTTTCTATAGAAGAAACCTGAACAGACGGGGTGACTAGCTGATGCACTCGGCCTAGAAGAACCCTGAACAGACGGGGCTCGTGATGAACTCTATGCTGGAAGAGCACTGAGTGAAAGCTGACTCTACTAAGAACTATGATAACCACGACATGAAGATGGCCCATAATACTCGGGACGGACCGACTGAGCGGGCTGGAAAGAATGACCCCTACCCTGCTGGATATGGTCCCTAGAAGGAGCGCCACTGTGACTGCCAGAACCTCGAGGCCTCTTGGACTCCCTCTCCTCTCAATCCTGGCGGCAAACCGCCTCAATATCTCGAGCTATATCAACCACCTTCTCGAATGAAGCACCCAATACTCTTTTTCTAGTCATAAGAACACGGAGATGGTAGTTAAGGTCATCAACAAATCTCCTTATCCGCTCACAATCCGGCGGAACCATCCAGATGACATGACGAGCCAACTCTGAAAACCTCATCTCATAATAAGACACAGTCATATCTCCCAGTCGTAGCCACTCAAACTGCCTGCGCATTTCCTCTTTGCAGAACTGCGATACATACTTCTCCAATAAGAGAGTGGATAACTCCTACCAAGTCAAAAGTGCTGCACTAGCTGACCTACGCCTCTCATACGCCTCCCACCAAATGAAGACAACCCAGTAAAATGAAAGGTGGTGAATGCCACACCACTAGACTCAAGAATCCCGACTGTACAGATCATACACTGACACCTGTCAAGAAAACCCTGGGCATCCTCGCCCTCAACATCACTAAATATCGGAGGTTGGAGTCTACCAAACCTCTCGAGGTGACGATGCTCATCCTCAGACATAACTAGAACCCTGAACTTCTGCAATGCTGAAATTGGCTAAGCTGGAGGTGCTTGTAGAGTCTGTATTCCCTGCACTACATGATCAAGTATACGAGCAATGAGGGTCTGATTGTCTCCTCCAGCCTGCGAAGTAGCTGATATTGTGGTGGCTGAAACTGCCTGCCCATGTTGCTCTGCCTCTTCCACGATCACGATCGCGTCCACGGCCTCCGGTGGCCTAAGTGGGTGGTACTGGTGGTCTTCTGTCACGTCCGGTAGCTCGTGTCCTCACTATCCGTGAGAGGATAGAATAATGAGAAATTTAGTACTCGGATCAACAAGTTCGCACGATAAGGATTTCAAGAATGTGAAGTTTTTCTAAAGGTTCTGCAGCCTCCCAAGGATAAGTACATATGTCTCTGTACCAATCCCGAGACTCTACTAAACCAGCTCATAACTCGTGAGACCTAGTAACCTAGGCTCTGATACCAACTTGTCACGACATAATTCCCAAACCCGACCGTGATGGTGCCTCTCATAAAGATAAGGCGAACCAGAAAAACACAACCACCTCTTTTAAAATAATTAAGTAACATTAAAAAAATCAAAATACATGTAAAACAATTATAATGCAGAAACAGAGATAATAAACAAGGATACCATCCCGACACAGGCCAAATGGGGGTGTCACAAGTCATGAACTACTACAAAGTTTATAATGAATCTACAAAGTATAAGATGTGATACAATAGTCTGAAGAAAACTCAAATGACATAAAATAGGGGAGATAAGGGGCTGCAGACGTCAACAACTACCTCGTCACTCTAACTCACTGCCTAGTCTAGAAAAAATCAGTGCTCAGGTGCAGACTCTGCTATGCTTGTATCTGCACACATGGTGCATGGAGTAATGTAAGTACTTCGACCCATTGAGTAGTAATAATAAATAATAACCGAAGGCATGAAAATACATAAATGCACAAGGCAGCTCTATATCAGGCACTAAATCACTTAAACAGTAAAAACATTAAAGAGTCAATGAAATATCCTTTTAAAAAACCAGTAAGTAAAACAACAAGTAAATGGTGAGTAGAAATTGACCCCTCGGGCCCAATATCAATCGCTCAGAACTGTATCAGCCCCTCGCACTCAGTATCAGTCACTTAGCATAATATCAGCCCCTTGGGCTTCCTATCATATCACATAGGTACACGCACTCACTATGGGTATGCAGACTCCGGATGGGCCCTTTACGGCCCAAGAGCTATATCAACATAAGGCCTCAAGGCCTTCTAACATTGCTCACAATGCCTGAAAGCCTCCTCACATCACTCATAAGTCCTGAAAGCCTCCTCACATCACTCACAAGGCCTGAAAGTCTCCTCACATCACTCACAAAGCCTGAAAGCCTCCTCACATCACTCACAAGGCCTGAAAGCCTCCTCACATCACTCACAAGGCCTAAAAGCCTCGCTCAGTCCAGAAAACATTATAAGCCCCTCGGGCATTAATAAATAGTAGTGCTCAGCCTAAATAACAATGAAAATATTATTTAAGTCTCAAAATTCAATTAAAGCGCCTAAGTTTGTAAAATACTGTATATTCATTAGGACCGAGTTCAGGTAATGTATCAAAATAGTGAGGAAACAGTGATAAAAGTCCATGAAGGATTCAAGTAGTCGACATCAAGCCCAAAATATGCCAATAAGCCAAAATAATTATGGTAATAATACATCTCAGTCAAATATGCAGCAAAACATCAAATGGGACGGACCAAGTTACAATCCCCAGTAGTAAGCAACCCAGTGCTTGCCATTAAGCGTGTGTTTTACCTCAGCATAGCACTACGTTATGCAAATCCGGGGTTTTAAACCCTCATGATATGATTTACTATCCTAACTCACCTCAAGCCTGCCAAGATCCTAGCTCGCTATGCCTTTGCCTCTCAAAGTTACCTCCTTGTGCGCGAATATGATCAAAACCACAACAAATACATCACAATAGTCTAAGGGAACATAACCCAATCGAAAATTTGCAAAACCCGAGCCCTGGACCCACTTCTCAAATTCCAAAAAAATTAACATTAACAGATTCCTTATCTCGCCACGAGTCTATACATATCAAGAACCCCCAAATCCGAGCTCAAATGACCCATCAAAATCCAATTTGAAATATCAAAACTCAAGCCCTAGTTCTTCCTCCTTTTTGATAAATTTTCATGAATTTCTAGGTGGATTCTACCATTAAATCATGTATTTAGGTCATAGAACTCACCTCCAACCAACCCAAGTGGAAATCCCCTTCAATTCTAGTCCAAAAGCTCTCAAGGATGTTCAAAAATGATGGAAAAATACCTTAGCTCGCGGATGAGAGAGGTCATCCGAGATGATACCTCTCACAAGGAAATTTGCTAGATCCGCCAACCTTGGCACATTTTTCATTAAAATATCCAAAAGTTGCTCATCATAGAATGGATCATTGATTTAAAGGCCATCATGCGGCCTCCCCTCCTCCTCCAAATGAGTCAAGTGGTCCGCCACTTAATTTTCATCCCATTTTCGATCTTGGATGTCAATATCAAACTCTTGCAACAAAAACATCCATATCATCAATCGAGCTTTGGAATCTTTCCTTCTTTTAAGATAAAAAAGTGCCGCATGATCCGTGTGGACAATCACTTTAGTACCCATTAAGTATAGACGGAGCTTCTCAATAGCAAACACAAAGGCAAGGAGCTCTTTCTACGGAACA
Organism: Nicotiana noctiflora; assembly: GCA_032618575.1. Taxonomy (NCBI): domain Eukaryota; kingdom Viridiplantae; phylum Streptophyta; class Magnoliopsida; order Solanales; family Solanaceae; genus Nicotiana; species Nicotiana noctiflora. The sequence goes on from JASVEL010005603.1 coordinate 84,314, forward strand.
ATATAGTTTACTTGGGAACTATTCATGGTCTTAATATCATAGTAGACATGATGAAAACTCTTGTTGATGCATTGACCCAAAAATTCCCACGCCGCTTCGTCACTTGCATTGCACATGAGCTCAAAAGGAACACTCCAATTTTGAGCGGTGATGATGGGAGTTGTTGTCAACTTGAACTTTAGCAATTCAAAAGATCTCATGCAATCATCATTGAAGTGAAACTTAGAATCTTTCTCTAAAATCTTACATAACGGGTTCACCACTTTGGAAAAATCCTAGATGAAACACTGGTAAAACTGCGTGTGGCCTAAGAAACTCCATATGCCCTTTCCCGAATTTGGAAGTAGAAGTTAATAAATCACCTCAATCTTTGCATTGTCGACTTCAATGACATTCTTTGAGATCTTGTGGCAAAGGACAATGCCTTCCTCGACCATGAAATGCATTCTCCTAATTTTGCACCAAATGTTTTTCTTCACATATTACCAAAACTTTATCCAAGTTTTTGAGACAAACATTAAAAGAATTCTCGACCACCGAGAAGTCATCCATGAAAACATCAAGGTAATGCTCCATCATGTCGATAAAGATAGCCATGCATTGCACTAACCAAATAGCATCCGGCTGAAGGCGAAAGTACCCTAGGGACATGCAAAGGTTGTTTTCGTTTGATCCTCTGGAGCAATAAGAATTTGGTTGTAGCCGGAATACCCATCAAAAAAATAATAGAAAGCTCTACCGGCTAACCTATCAAGCATTTGATCAAGGAAGGGAAGTGTAAAATGATCCTTCCTTATGACTTTGTTAAGCTTGCGATAGTCCATACACGCTCTCCAACCAGTCACTGTTCTTGTAGGAATCAACTCATTCTTGTCATTGGTGACCACCGTCATGCCCCCTTCTTTGGGACATATTGAACTAGAGAAGTCCATGAACTATCGAAAATCAGTTAGACAACCCTTACATCTAACTATTTCATTATCTCCTTTTTTACAACCTCTTGCATGGCTTCATTTAGTCTCCTTTGAAATTCAATGGATGGTTTGTCACCTTCTTCCAAGTTAATCTTGTGCATGCAAAATACAGGGCTTATCCCCGAATATCCGCCAATGTCCATCCAATAGCTTTCTTCCTCTTGTATAACACTGCTAATGTAGAATCAACCTAGACGTTAGTTAAACAAGAGGAAAGAATAACCAGCAAGGTAGAAGAAGGTCCGAGAAATTCATACCAAAGATGTGTAGGCCATGGTTTATACTCCAAGATAGGAGACTCTTCGATTGAAGGCTTTGTAATATAAATTGTCCCATTTTCAAAATCTAAGGACAGTTTGCAGGGTTCATATGTGTACGACCCCATTCCTTGCAATGATTTCACATATTCCATGAAGTCATCCATCTCGTCATCATCAAAGTTAAGCAAGACGGCCTCCAACATATCACTAACATTTATTACAACACTTGTTTCATCTACGATCACATCGGTCACTAAGTCCACGAACGAGCACACATCATTCCTATTAGGTTGCCTCACAAACACACATGGAAAACCAATTTTTCATCTCTAACCCAGAAAGTAAGTTCTCCATCTTCAACATCACAAAGAACCTTCCCCGTAGCAAGGAAAGGTCTACCAAGAATAGTCGATACCTCATAATCTAGAATGACAAAATCCATCGGGAGAATGAATTTATCAACACGAACAAAAACATTCTCAATCACTCCCAAGGTTATATTTATAGTGCTATCGACCATTTGCAATCTCATAGAGGTGGGCCCTGGTTTCCCAATTCCAATGTCTTAAAAACCGAATAGTGCATCAAATTTATACTTGCCCAAAGATCACAAAGAGCTTTTGCAAACTCGGCACTTCCAATTGTACAAGGAATCATAAAAGCATCGAGAGCCTCCAACTTGGGAGCCATTGAATGCATAGTTGCACTCACTTGATGAGTGACTTTGATATTTTCAAAGTTCATCGACCGATTCTTTGTCACAAAATCATTCATGAACTTTGAATAACAGGGAATTTGCTTCAATTATTCAACTAATGTCATATTGATTAAGAGACTCTTCATCATTAATAAACTTATTGAATTGGTTTTTACCATTTTGCTTTACAAGCCTTTGATGGTATGGAGGCGGAGGCTTAGGCAATAGTGCCTTGGACTTTTGCACTATCTATTTCGGCATATCAATAATGTGAACCCTACCCGATTTCACCTCCTCTTGAGTCTTTTCCATACTATCATCAATATTAATCTGAACCTCATCATTAGATTGCTCAGCATTATTCAGGATCTCCTCTTCTTGCACTATTTTCTCTTCATCCACAAGTTGTTTTTAGCTTGAGGTGGATGCATTCCCTCCTTTTCCACTTCTTGAAGTAACGGCCATGGCATACCCTGTGTTGTTTTCACCCTTTGGGTTCACTATCATGTCACTTCGTAGTGCCTCATTAGGACGAGTATTTAGGGCTTGGGAGATTTTCCCCATTTGAACTTCCAAGTTACAGATTGATGTATTGCGTGAGGCAAGTTGGGAATCAGAATCAGCATTCTTCTCTTCATTTGCTTGAACATATTCTCGATACTCCTCGTTTCATTTTTGGAAGAACTTGGACCATGGGAGGTATAAGATGGTGGATTGTTCGGTTGTTGATACATTGAGGGCCTTTGAAAACCTGACCCCTGATTACCTTGATTATTGATCCACCCCCTTGATTATTACCTTCCCAATTTCCTTGATTGTTGCCACTCCAATTACCTTGATTATTTCTACCACTTCAATTTTCTTTATTGTCGTTGTTATGCCAATTCCCTCGATGGCTGCTACCACTCCAATTACCTAGGTTGTTAAAGTTCCAATTACCTCGATTGCTTTGAGGTCGCCACTATTGTTGATTTGAGCATTGAGAGTTGTTTCTTTGACATTGGTAGTTGTTCACATTTTACACCTCCTCCTCTTGTTCATTGTAAGATTCATCTTGATCAAACCCATTATCTTCTTGCACATAATTCTCCATTCGATTTTGCATTTGCAGACTCTTGGTCCTTCTTTTGTTCACCATCATGCTTACTCCCTCTATGGCATTGACTTGATTAGGATTTTGCACTTGGTGAAGTTGGCCTTTGCTAATTGATTCATAGTAGTGGTCAATTCGGCAATGGATTTCCCATGGTCATAAAACTCTTCATGGGTGAATCACGTTCGGATCACCTTGGGGAACATTAGCCTAGGATTGCCATGCTGATGATGTTTCCGCAATTTCATCCAAAATCTCACAAGCTTTCACATATGGCATTGTCTTGAATTCCCACCGGCAAGTTGATTCACCATCCATTGGTTTGTCGTATTAATCCCCCGATAGAAAGTTTGTTGAATCATATTCTCTGTCATGTCGTTATTAGGATAATCTTTGACCATTGTTCTATACCAACCCCATATCTCGTGTAACGGCTCACTGGACTCTTGCTTGAATGCTAGAATCTCATCTCTAAGAGTCCCCATATGCCCGAGAAAGAAGAACTTGGCAATAAATTTCTCCGCCGAATTATCCCAAATATTAATGGAATTGTTTGGCAATCATTCTAACCAATCAAGGTTTCCCCCGTAGAGCTAAAGGAATTAGCAAAGCATCCCCGAAGATGTTTGTTTGTTTGCTCTCGCAACAAGTGCCCACAAACCCCTTCAAGTGTTTGTGTGCATTTTAACTTGGAGCCCCGATGAATAAACCTCGTTGCTCTAGCAAAGTGAGAATTACATAGGTGATTTGAAAGTTTCCCTCCCTGATTCGGGGAGAGACTATGGCACTTTCATACCCTTCATTCAGCAACACCTAGTATGGAGTTGCTCTTGGTAGAGATGGGGGTGAAACTGAGACATTGTCATGAGGCGCCCGACCTCTTCTATTGGTTTGAGGTTCTAGAGGAACCTCTTCAACTTGGTCATCCTTAACGTCCACATCCCCCAAAGGCATGTTTCTGAGTTCATTGTTGTTTGCCGCCATAATTGCAGCTACAATCGATTCACATAAATTAGTAAAACGTAAGGAAAAGAAGATAATCCACACACAAACCCAAATATATAGCTTACATTATTTTTAACTCTCCAGCAACGGTGCCAAAAATTGATGACATCTAAATACACGCCTCAAAAGAGGTATGACATGGTCGTTTGCAATAATAAAACCCAATTAAGAGTCGAGGTCGAATCTCTAGGGAGCTAAAATAGGAGTTAGAAGTATATATGCGGAATAATCAAGTGAAGTATCTAGATTGCACTTCCACAAATAGATTTTTGTTTCTAGTTCTAAAATTAAGCTAATGATTTCAAATCTAAAGATATAAAACTAGATACGATTGTTTTTGAGTGTTTTCAAAATATATGAAAGGCCTAGGGTTGTGACCATGACCTTGGTGTTTATCTAATGGGATAAAGACTTTTATACTCGCTTTATTAAATAGAGCGTATGCTCACAACACTACGTTGCCCACTCAATACCTCTCAGTCAGAGAGTTATTTAACCTAATTTGGCTTTCTAAAGTCCAAATGGGTATCTTACCCAAAATGATTGATAAGAGCTCAAGTCGGGTTATTACTATCTCTAGGTTAAACCCTTGAATTAGGTTAATCAATCTCTCAATTGACCCAATTCCTTGTTTGCTTAGTTAACCTAGATTAGGTCCCTCTTTCTAAAAAATAGAATAACTCAAATAGGCATGAATCAATATCTGCAATCATTAATTATACAATTGAATCGTGAACTAAGATAAATAATAAACACTCATTCATAAACAAGCATAAAATTAATCACACATAAGGTTTACACACTAGTCTTGGGTTACAACCCGAATAAAAATATAGTTACTCATAGTGGGTGTAGAAGAAAATAAAGAAGAAAAAAAAAACTCATCTTCAAAGATTAAAATAGAGAAATACAATGTTAAAACACCAAAATAAGCTAATGTTTCCTAAAGAAGCAAAGAGAAACGGCTATAGTACTTCAAATATTCAAAATTTAACCTAATTTGTGAAACTCTTCGATTTACAAAGATGACAATTTCGAACAAAAATGCCCCTCAGGAGGTTCTACGGGCGCACAACTCCATGTGCAGTCTACAGGTTTATTCATCTTGTTAGGAGGTTGATATATGCAGCCACACAATTCTTAACTGCGGTCCCGAGGCAAAATTTCTGTGGTTCGCAGATTTAGCACTACGGATGCAACTCAATATTCTGCGGACCACACCTTTACCTCTGCGGCCGCATAATTATTGTGTGGTCCGTAATTTTGAGGGACTTGGAACTTGGGAAATTTCACTCTCTGAAATTGATCTCAATCACATCTTTCGCGGCCGCACAATTCTTGTGAGGTCCGTAGTTTGCTAGAAAGTAGGTTGGGCTTTCTTTCATCATCCGCGACCCCAAATGAAATTCTGCGATCCACACTTTGTAAGTAACTGTGCCTTTTGTTACCTTGTGTTTAGATTACTCCTTTTTAGTCGGATTTCATCTCCGGAGTCCAACTTCCAATCAATTTTTCACATTCATCAGTTTCAAGAATACAATTCAATGCTTTAGACTAAAACAAAAGCTAAAAGGTGCTAATAAGTAGTCCAAATCCCCACTTATCACTGCCTCGTAGTCTCAAATCATAAAATGAATTAAAACTTTCCTTATATCATAGCAGGAGCCTTTATATTTAGCGTTGAAAATCATTTTTTTTTCGAGATACCGTCCCATGTTTTAGCCTACCTTATCACACCGTGTGGCTTCTAGTAGTTCCCCTACTAGCCACGCGTTTTAAGCCCACCTTATCTCACCGCATACGTTTCAATATCCAGAGCTTATACCACCGCATTCGTATCAATAATAACAGCAGCACGACAGAAACCTCGTGCAAACACAATGATAATTCTCTCAACAAAAAAACGTGTGACAAAACATAACAACTCAAATAAATGACTTTCACAATATGTGCCCACATGTCACAACAATTCCTCAAAACAGTTTTAGTGCCACAGCCACTCATAGCCCTCGACTCAACAACACTGAATACAATAACAACAACGACAATAACATGAGAATACGTCAAGTAAATCAACTCAAGAACTTCAGAACACAAAATGACGGATGAACGAGCTCACAAAGAAGGACACAACATGGAATAATAGCTCAACAAGGGAGAGATTATGTGTAGCAATGATTTCGCAAAAGTAAAATTTAATGATAAGAGAAAGAACACGATTCAATTCAAATAAGGATAAGTCAACAATGATAGGTGATAACAAAACTTCATTTCATGTTAAGCAATTATAGAAGAGATACAACAAATCCAATTAAGGATAAGTAATTACGAAAAAGACAATAATAAACTTCAAGTAAGGATAGATAAATTACAAAAAAATATAATAATAACTTCAATTAAGGATAAGCAATTAGGGAAGAATAACATAGCAATAGAAGAGACAATAACTTTAGATAATACACATAAGAGTTTAATCGACAATGAGTGTAGAACATGAAACAATTAATTTCAATTAAGACACGTAAAGGTGAAACTAGTAAATGGAGGATTTAACATGACAAAATAACTTCATATCTATTGAACATAAGAACCTAGGAGCCCAAAACGGTCAAATTTCCCCAACTAAGCATGAGCAGGTATTCGTCACCTTGCGTACACGGCCTTTACATGACACAATTAGCACAAATGACTCAAATCCTAAGGGGTAGTTCCCTACACAAAGTTAAACAAGATACATATCTCAAATTAGGGAGATCGATACTCTAAAATGACCTTCTCGAGTGAAACAACTTCCGGACGTCTCAAATATAGCGAAAATAACTTCAAATCATAAATAAAACTTATAGAAAATAATTTCGAATAATAAAGCTTTAATCTGTACAAAAACTAAAATGTCAACCCTCGGACCCGCACCTCGAACCCGATAAAAATTCACAAATTCCTAACACATTTTCCGATATGAGTTCAACCATATCAAATTTATCAATTTCCGACATCAATTCGTCCTTTAAATCATTATTTTACTTTACAAAAGATTTTTACACAATTTTCCTTTTCCTCAACTCAAAACCCTAATTTAATGATAAAAATAAAGAGAAAATCATAAAATATAATAAAGTTTGGGTGAAAAATACTTACCCGAATGATATTGTTGAAAAACCCACCAAAAATTGCTCAAGTCCGAGGTCTCTAGCTCAAAAGATGAAAATGTACAAAACCCATAATTTTGGAAATATATTCAGCTGCCCAGCGATTTACATATCGTGATCGCGACAATTCAAGTTTGATTGCGAATGAGGAAATAACCATTGCCCAGAAATTGTACTATGTGATCGCGAACAGATACATGCGATCGTGAAGAAGAGAACACTAATGCCCTAAGATATGTACTACACGATCGCGTAAGTAGAAATGTGATCACATATAAGACATTAAAGAGCCTCCACCAAGGGCTCTTTGTGAACGCGAAAAAAAGGACGTGAAGAGGTAGAAGCCGCAGGTACGCGATCGCGGACTGATCCATGCAAACACAAAGAGGAAAAATAACCAGCCCATCAAACAACTTTCATGATCGCGGCTACACCTACATGATCGCAGAGAAGGACACCAGACACCAGAAATGCAGCATTCCAAAACATAAGAAAATGGCCCATAGACCATCCCGGGACTCCGTCCAAACCAACAAACTTTATTACATAACACAGACCCACTCAAGGTCTCAAATCACATCAAGCAACATCGAAACTATGAATCGCACCACGAATCAAAGTTATGAATTTTCAAGTCTTCTAACATAAAAAACCCGTTTTGAAACATATCAAATCAATCCGGAATGACGTCGAATTTTACATGCAAGTCCCAAATGACATAACAGAGCTAATCCAAATCTCGAAATCGCAATCCAAGTCTGATATTAACAAAGTCAACTCTCGGTCAAACCTCTCAACCTTCCAAAACTTCAATTTTTTAATTTTTCTGAAATGCTTCAAATTACCCCACGGACCTCCAAATCCAAATTCAGACGCTCGCCTAAGTTCCAAATTACCATACAGAGCTATTGGAATTATCATAACAGTAATGAGAAGATAATGGAAGGTGGCTCCAATGCAAGTGGATGTCAGACAGATAAACTTTGAAATCTCCTGAAAGCAGCTAACCAATCAATCTCTAGCATCCAACAAGGGCATACATACCTCGATTTGCACAAAAGATGTGCAAAAGTGCAGTATGAGTATACCATAATGGTACCCAATAAGTATCATGCCTTACCTCGGTAGAGTAGTGACGAGGCCAGATCAAAACATCTACTTTGACACAATAAATAGAACAAAAATATAATAACGAGAAGTAATAGAAAGCGAGAAATGAATGATAAAAAAGCAACTCAGTAACACAAAGTAGTGATAACATTTTAATAGAAAAGGCAACAAAAAGAAAACACATAATGACAACCACAAATAATTAAATACGGAAAAAATTGGTAAGACAAGGAAGAATAAAATTAATAAGAATTGGTCAACCAATAACTACTTTCAACATGGTATGCACGACACGAATCACAACAGAGGTAGCGCCTCGTATCCATATTTTGCAATTTCAATCACAATCTTTTGTTTGAACGCTGCGTGAGCCTATACATTAAATTTTTAAAAATTAATTTTTCGAAATAGCTATGCGTGTTTTAGCCCATCTTATCTCACTGCGTGGCTTCAAGTAGTTCCTATACTAGCAACACACATAGCCAACCCACCTAATCTCACCAAATGTGTATCAACCCCTAGCCTTATACAAATGCATGTGTATCAATATCACAACACATTCACAACTCGCACCACAAAGGGCCCATAAGCCACAAATTACCTAAAAATTAACAATACTAATATTTTCATAATAAATAGCCCAAGGCGTAACTACAGTGTATACAATAATCTCAATACTAACAGGATGAATGAGGAATACTCAACACAGAAAGATACCTCAACAATTAACAACATCATCTCAATATGAAAATAACTTTTACAATTTCAACAATAATAACTCAACAAGAAGATATTCCACGAAATAACAGCCTCAAGTAAGAGTAATATAACAGTAAAAAGGTAAAAAGGCAATAAGAAAAATAACAACTTCAAGTAAAACATATGAGAGCAAATATAACAAGTAAGAGGTAGAACAAGTGCTACAACGTCAATAAAGCATGAAAGAGTAGATTAGCAAATATAAGAGTAGATTACCAATGAAAGATGTGGCATGCTATAATAATTCAATTAAAGGCAAGGAAAGAGTCTAAATAGCCTAAATCAGTCAAATTCTACATATAGCTCATGTACATACTCGTCAACTTGTGTACACGCTTTCACATAATATAAATAGTACAATCAAATTAAATCCTAAAGGGTAATTTTCATATACAAAAGTTATTACCTCAAACAAGGTAAATCAACCCAGTAGTAAGCATTTTTTCGCGAAAATCCAACTATAAATTGCTTGAATCTTTCCAAAATAAATTAATACCATAAATACAAACCATAAGAAACTATTTGGGATAATAAAGTTGTAATTTTTTAAAAAGTTCAAAAAGTCAGCCTTAGGGTCGAACCCCGGAACCCGACTAAATTTATAAAATGCGAATACCCATTCAATAACGAGTCCAACCGTACTAAAATTATCCAATTCTGACCTCAAATCGACCTTTAAATCCCCAATTCATAGTTTAGTAAAATTTTCACAAAATCCCAAATTTCTCTAACTCAAAATACTATTTAAATATTAAAAACACTGATGAAATCATGAATATTAAGAAAAGCCGAGTCATCAGTACTTACCCCGAATCAAATCTTGAAATTCCGTCCAAAGTTGTCCAAAACCGAGCTCTCTAACTCAAAATATATAAAAACAATTCTAACCCTCTATCTTCTATATTTCTACACAGTGATATCCGCTTATACGGCCTCTCTGTCACTTATGCAGCCTCTCTATTGCATATGTGACTCCTCGCCTGCTTAAAATCTATTACTGGTGCGGCCTCAACTAAACTCAGGAGCATTCTGCTTCTGCGGCACAAACAATGCACTTGCGCTTCTGATTATATGGACCAAGAGTGCATCTGCACGTTCGTAGATGAGGAGCCTGACCGCACCTATGGTCCCTCAAGGCTAGCCCAAATTCCGCTTATGCGGACAAGCTGTCACTTCTATGGGCGCAAACCTACGCCTAGTTGTCCGCACCCGCGACTTTCCCCATGGTCAGGCTTCTTTATTTCTGCGATCCCCCAGTCGCACATGCGGCTCCGTAACTACGGCGAAGCTCACCGCAGTTGCAATGACACCAAAACTCAGTTGTTCAATAGAAGTTCCTCCTAAGTTCAAAATGGACCTGAATCACGCCGGGGTCTCCCGGGACCCTGTCCGAACACACCATCAAGTCCCAAAATACATAACATACCTACTCGAGGCCTAAAATCACATCAAATAATATCAAATCTATAAGTCGCATCCTAATTCAAACATATTGAATCCATGAACATTCAACTTCTAAAACGAACGTCGATTCATATCAAACAAACTTCGAATGAGTTCAAATTTTGCAAACTAGTCCCAAATAAGACAATGTACCTATGCCAACTCTCAGAACCAAAACTCGGATGCGATATCAATAAAGTTAACTCTTTGGTCAAACATAACAACATTCCAAACCTTTAACTTTTTATCTTTTGTCAGTTCAAGCCAAAACGACCTATCGACCTCCAAATCAATATCCAGACATACTTCTAAGTCCAAAATCACCATATGAAGCTATCAGAATCATCAAAACTCCAATCTGGAGTTGTCTGCATAAAAGTCAAACTTAGATCAACCTTTTTAACTTAAGTTTCCAACCGTAGGAGTAAGTGTCCCAATTCACTTTGAAACTCATCCGAAATCAAATCAACCACACCCCAGCAAGTCACATAACCATAATCGAACATAAGGAGACAATAAATAGGAAAATATGACTAGAATACTCAAAATGACCGGTCGGATCGTACATATTATTTCCAAGTACTTCTTGTTCAATTAAAGTAACTACAAAACGTAAAAACCTACTGATAAATATTTTGATATACTAATCATCTAAACTTCCTACAATGTACCGTGGTAAGCTATCTTTTGCATATAACATATATTAACAATATAGAGCGCATAACTTTTATGAATATATTGTCTATTTTATATGACATATGAGTAATTTTTTATATTTGAAATGAAGTATATATAAGGAGGGGAATTACCCATTGACCTAAATAATAGTACTGGTAAATTAATATAGCTTTTATAAACCTTTTTGGTTAATAAGCCATCGAAAATAATTACATGTTCAATTGTTACTATGTTATTTGACATTTTAATATATAATCCAGCAACATATAACAAGGATTCCCGTCCTATCACTTATTCCTTTGTTTAGTTCAGCTTATAATTCTTTAAATGGCGGAGATTCAATCTGACTTGATTGGATATAAAGCAAGTAACAATTGGAGAAGGAAGAAAGGTGACTACTTTCCCTTTTGGCAATCATATTTCAATTAAAATAAGTTGGAACATGAATAATTACCATGAATATATATTATAAATAAACAAAAGCAGCCTTTTCTGAGAGAAGAACTAGCAGAAACCTCATACTATAAAATAATGCAAGATTTGATACTACTTATTTGGAAATTGGAATACACTTAACCTAGAAAAAGCTATATAGAAACCAAACAAAAAAAATCATAATTGTTGTTTGGCATGCTTCTCTCAACATGATCTCATTATAGCGTTACGTGCACTAATTTTGCAGTTTAGCCCCAAATAGAGAAAAAAAAATTGTCATTTTTATCTTCCCTACTATAAACAATAACAGCTGATAAGCATACATTTTTAAAGAACTATGTTTTTTCTTTCTTTTTTCCTTTTATAGTTGAGACTGTAATGTTTTACTTAGCTTGGCTAAATATAAAAATAAAAATTATTGGACGTGCATGAGATTTTCTTCAAAATATAACTAGTTAACTACTATTAAATTTATAATGTTGACCGTAAGTCTGTTAACAATTACAAGCATCTTGAACTCAAAAATTACTTAAACACACAACATAGTGACAATTAGAAGACCATTTCCTACAATAGAAAGGAAAATAATTCCTAAAAACAAAGAAAATTTCGGTCTATTTTACTTTGGTCTTTCACTATCTTTTCTTTGTAAAATATTTACTTCAAAGAGTAAACTGGAAAAAAAAAATATTTTAAAAATTGACTCTAATTCATTTACACTGCTCCATCAAAACTTTGATTGGTCAACATGGTAAGTTAAAGCAGCAAGTAAAACCCAATTAAATTTTATCTTAAAGATGAATCACTTATTTAAATTTATCAAAATTAAAAAATACCTGCAACACGAAGATGTTATAAATAATTCTTTTGGTGTCACTCTTAACTTTTTATTTCTTTTTCATCAATCTATTTCTAAGGCGTTAGAACCTTGAATCATATTTAACAAACCGATAATAGGAAAAATTTAGAGAAGAAATTGTTTGACTTAAAAGTTTTTAAATACTTTTTAAACAAATCAACCAATAAAGATGAACGGGTAAATCATAATAAAAAATAATAAACCATAAGATGATTTTGATAAAAGATTCTTGCAACAATAGTATATATGAGAAATGGAGACAACGATAATCTTAAAAAGATGAAAGCGAGAGATAATCTTAGAGGGATGAGAGAGCAAGAGAGCTTGTTTTTCCAACAATGAATGAATCCCCTCTTACAGAGCTTGGATCCCCTTTATATAGTGGGGATCCTTATTTAAATATTAAATGACAGAAAAAAAATACACGCTATAGAGGGGCCAACGAAGTTATGGAGTCGTTCCTCCTATTACCCCTAAGTCGTCTTTCTATCTCGGCTTGCACTTGTTTAGTGGTCGGTCGTGTTGGTTTAAGGACGTGGTTGGTCAAATTCGACCCCATACAGTTAGTCCCTCCGCTTATCGAGGTCGCAACGAGATGCGTCTTTGATGGGCGGAATTGATGCCCCCGTTTAAGGAGAGTTTGACTTTATTAAAGAATTGTAACGTGAGAGGTAGGAGACAACAATCATAATTGTTAGAGCACCGAAACGAAATGCGCTTTTTATATGGCGTCAGCGCTCGCATGCATCATCACTGCGCGTATTCTCGAGGCAAGGAAATATGTGTTCTGGTGCTCGATTTCCCGCGCTGATTTGAAGTATGCCTCTTCGATTCTGGCGCTATCCAACGGTATAAATAGGGGAAGGGTTTAACTTGATTCAAACTTTGATCACTTGCAAGAGCATTCCTACCATTTAGTGTCCATTTTCGCACTCTGGTACTTTTCCTTTGGTCAAAAAATTCTTTCTTCTTCGTTGTGTTGCGTATAAATCTTTTTTGAATGAAATCATGCCTAAACCTCACCGAAACAATGAGAGGGCCCCGAAAGCTAATCCATCAAACATGCTGCCCCCTTCCGATGGCGGAGAGATAGAGGAAGAAGAGGACATCAGTCCTCTTACGGTGGAAGCACTGTTACCGAAGCATCTCTTATCCCAGAGTGATTTCAACAAAGACTCTCCCATGACAACTCCGGTGCTTTCTGAATCTTTGAAAAATCATTTAGACTATCTCCGTATGAAGTATGGCATACCCGACCATGTAGAGATGGTTCCAGCGGGGAGAGATCACGTAGTTGTTCACTAGTCATGGTACTGCCCCTTTTACGAATATCCCTTTTTGATAGGTTATGGCCTCTGTCTTTTTCCTTTGGCAGAGTAGATTTGACGATTCTATAATATATTATATTTGATCTCTAAGTCCGTACATAGCAATCCTGGGTGGGTCATCACTTGTAGGAATGACATAATGCTAATCCATGTTTCACACGGCCACTTGTGCCCGGCCCAACTTACGTTGTATACCCTAAAAGTGCTTCAACTACTAACCAAGTATGCAGAGTTGGTCGGATGTGAAGTCTCGATCTATCACCTCTTACAATTGTTCAATGCCGATTATTTGAGAGGGACCATGGCACATTTAAGAAGCCGTGGTGCGAATAGGTTGGTGGTCAAAATCGATAACCGAGCTAGTCGTGGGTTCTGGTGTAAATATTTTTTTATTAGGACCGAGCATGTGGTCTCTAACCTTGCTGGATTCCTAGGGAAGTGGAATTCAAAACGTGAGTATCATAGTTTATTAAGTTCCTTGTTACTGGTGACTGTTGCAATTCTAACTTTTGTATTACAACCATGGCTCATCCGCCCCGGCTCGTCACCGGTCTCAAGAGATGGGTTGAACTGTTGTAGTCTTCTTCATCCGCTCTTACTTCAGCGCAGTAGGCATTATAAATCTCTTCCCACGTGGTGGGGGATACTTCATGAGTCTGTTGAGCAGCTTCTTATTTGCTTTTGATCTGTCGCAGTTCAGCTTGTTTTGAAAAGCTACGACTGCCATTCCTTTTGATACTTTTGGCAGTCCCATACTTACTCTGTTGATCGGGCCAGGAAGTCCCGGAGTCCTTCGCCTGTTATTTTCCTGATGGCGAAGATATCATTGACCCTAGCTTCGGCCTTCTTTGATCTTGCATGAGCAGTGGCGAATTTGTCTGTTATTTCTTCGAACATTGGTATTGATCTAGATGGTAGTTGAGAGTACCACGTTAACGCCCCTCCTGTCAAAGTTTCACCAAACATTTTCAGCAGTACAGACGACACTTGTTCTTTCTATAAGTCATTGCTTTTTTCAGCAGTCACATAACAGATCAGATGGTCTTCCGGATCGGGGTCCTTTCATATATTTTTCAAGTACAGTGGCATCTTGAAGGTTTTTGGGATCGGGCGAGGGGCATCTTTCTCGCTATATGGTTGCTCAACAAACCTTCCCATGTCGCATTTTGGTAGTAGCTTAGGAGCACCAGGTATGTTGTCCACCCTTTCCTGGTGCTTTTTCATTTGATCACGAAGCAATTTATTGTCATTCTCCATTTCTTTCATTTTCTTAAGGAGGATTGCGAGTGCATCGTCGCTTTTGCGTTAGTAGCAGTGTGGGCGTTGCTCGTTCGTACCACCCTAGGCTCACCGGCGATAACAGTAATTTCTATTGTTGATGAATCTTTGGTATTTCCCTAAGAGGGTTTCTCGAGCATGTTGCTTAGAGTGCTCGCTAGCCATTCCTTTAGCAGCTTTTTGACCACTGGGGGTGTTTCTTTTGCCGCAGACATAGAAGCCCCTCTTTCATGCAAGATCGTTAGATCTTCGAGCGAAGAGAGTGAGATCTCTCCCTCTGGTATACTACTTGGTGTTACATTCGCGGTATTTTCCCTACCGACTTCATTGAGTGAGCCCATGAGGTTATTTGAGATGTCTGCTATCATCTGCAACCTTGCTTCTTTATTTGCAATTGCCGGTTTCTATAGAGTATGAAGGGCAGTGAATGTTGTTTTTGATATTCTAGGTATGAACTATGATTTCAACTATCCAAATCCCCACAGACGGCGCCAAATTGTTTGATTCAACCGTTATTAAACACTTTTTAAGCAAATCAATCAATAAAGATGAAGGGTTAAATCGTAATCGAAAATAATAAACCCTAAGATGATCTTGATAACATAAACAACAATAGTATATATGAGAGAAAGGGAGACATCGATATTCTTATAGAGATGAAAGGGAGAGAGATAATCTTAGAGAGAAGAGAGAGCAAGAGAGCTTGTATTTCCAATAATGAATGAATCCCCTCTTACAGAGCTTTGATCCCCTTTATATAGTTGGGATCTTTATTTAAATATTAAAGGATAGAAACAAAGTACACGCTATAGAGGGGCCGACAAAGTTACGAGGTCGTTCCTCCTATTACCCCTAAGTCATCCTTCTATCTCGGCTTGCACTTATTCAGCGGTCGGTCATGCTGGTTTAAGGACGTGGTTGGTCAAATTCGACCCCATACAAAAATTGTCCCTAAAATTCATTTCTACAAAGACTTCTTGGAGATTGACCTTTCTTTCTCTCCACCTAAATTTAGCATTAAATCACACTAATTTATTATGGTTTAATGGTATATTAATATGAAAATATATACTAATCATTACCCATTAAGTGAAAGAAATGTACATAAAAAACATATACTATCATATATTCATTATAGAGATTGAATTCAGCTCAGAACCAAAGTAATACCCGCCAATAGTGCATATTATAAAATGCAAAAAAAAAAAAAAAAAGTGCAAAGAGACAAGAATATGGAGAAGTCAATAGCTCTCAATTGAATACTATATTATTAGGACAGAATATGAAGGCCATCAGCTTTAAAAGAGGTAATTAGGATCGAAAGTAAAAAATGTGGGCTTTTAGATGAATTACCAATTGATTAATTAACAGAATGGGTGTGATGGTCGAGTAAAAGATTAGTGGGGGTGGCTCAAGATTAGGTTACTTTAGATAATTTAATCAATAAGAGCGGGAAAGGGAATATTTGGAGGCACGCGATTGTTAGAGCATTATGCGGTGAGGAAAAATGTATTCGCACTAAATATTATTAACAAAATCAATAGATCGAATTTATTTGTCTTTTATATACATATTTGTTTTATTATAAATATGTATACATATTATCACTTTAATCTATAATGTTAGGGATTGTTTAGTTGGTGGTATAAGAGATAACAAACCCGAGATTACATGCATGGTAATTTTATCCCACATTTGATTAAATTTTAAATCAAAGTTTAGTAATTTTGGGATTAGTTAATCTCAAAATGGTAGTATTATTCTATCGCACATTGACAGTAGGATAATAATCCTGGGAATAGTTCATCCTAGGATGGATACTAAAATGTCACGATCCAAATCTCAATCTATCGTGATGGTGCCTATCGTGGTACTAAGCAAGCTGACATCTCCAAAATATTCCCAACAATTAACGTAAAATGAATCAAGTAGTTTTAAATAAGCAAAGTTTTCATGAACGAGGGTAAACCCAAAAAACAAGT
>JASVEL010005604.1:0-45531 GCA_032618575.1 Nicotiana noctiflora
CTCCAAGGAAGCCGCCCCTTACACCATTCCAAAAGACTTTCAAGATGCCCCCTTATTTGAGGGTGTATGATGGCACCACCGATCCCGAGGATCACCTTGTCCATTATGTCACCACCGTGAAAGGGAACAACATGTCAAAAAAGCACGTACCATCTGTGTTGATGAAGAAGTTCGGCGAGACACTGACCGGGGGAGCCCTAACATGGTACTCTCAACTGCCCGCCAAAGCAATTTCAACCTTCGAAGAAATGGCGGACAAGTTTATCACCGCACACGCTGGCGCAAATAAGGTAGAGGCAAGGGTGAACGACATATTCGCCATCAGGCAAACCTTGGGAGAGGGCCTCAGGGACTTCCCTTGCTAGATTCAACAGGGTGAGGATAAGCCTGCCAAACATATTGGAACGCATGGCGGTAGCTACCTTCTAGAACGGACTCACCAGGGACGGCTTCAGAGCAACTAAGAAGCTACTGAACCGGCTCATGAAATATCCTCCCACAACTTGGGACAAGATCCACAACGCCTACTGCACCGAGGTACGAGCAGACGAAGACGATCTCAATGGGCTGACCCGACAATTGACAACTATACACTCAGACACAAGGAAAGATCAACGTCACGAGGGACGCCGAGAACTTCCCCCTCGCCCCAGTAAGGAACGGTATCAGCCATACATGAGGTCTCATCATCCGTCTCCTTGCCATACAGACACATTACAACAACATCTTGTCCCCCTCAGGAGTGAACGAGGTACGCCCCCTTTGCTTTCATCATATAACTTTTGTGTCTCTCCTTCAGAGATAGTGTACGCACTAGAAAATCTTGGCACCAAGGTGCAGTGGCCTCAGAAATAAAATCATAGCCCGCCACGAGGAAATAAAACGTCTTGTGCGAATTCCACCAAGAGCGGGGACACAGGATCGAAGATTACATAGGCTTGCGACAGGAAGTCGTCAGAATGCTAAACCAGGGATACCTAAAGTAGCTGCTTAGCTGTTATAACCCATATCCACACACGTTAGTTCATTCCATAAGTTAGATAACACAAATCCAAGAAGGAATTATCCTTGAGATGATAAGAAGTTAATCTGATTAATCTTAAGTGATACAAGGGTGCATAAGGATGATTAACAAGTATTAGACGTTAAACGAATCAAGGATGTTGTAACTCGTACTTTTGGGTAAACCTATAAATGCTTAGTATACTTAGGAGGTCATGATTTAAGGTATTTGAATCATATAATATCCGTATCATAATTCTTGAAGTCAAGCGAGTTATGAAACAAAAGTCGACAAAAGTTGTTGCAACTTAGGTTCATAGTTTTACCTAAACTTTAGGTCAAATGTTATTAAGTATTTCTCCCAATATACTTGGAATTACGGGGTGATCTACCCACCAAATTGTAGATCTATGAGTCTAGTTTCCAACGCATTAAACGGTTTAGCAATACGACATTGGAATAGAGAGATATAGACATTTTCGTGAGACTGCACAAGCTGCTAGGTGCAAGTAGAGGTGAGTCACCTACTTGGTTTAATGTCGGCCCAAAAGAGGGATTTCGGGTCAGATAAGCAGCCCATTAAAAGGCTTATCTTCTGCAATATATACCTCTTTATATTTCACAAATAACCAGACCTAAGGCTCTGCAAAATTCCTCCCAAAAATTATCCACAAACCCTAATTGATTTTCCCTCTCTTTCAAGTTCAAATTGGGGGTAAACACTATAGTTTGAAGAACCAAGTTAAAGGCTGAGTTATCCAACAACAAAGGTGAGTTTACTGCTATATTTCATACATTTATTCTTCTGTAAATTCATGGCAATTCGTTATATACATGTAAGAACTCACGGGACGGTGATCGGAAGTCGTGAGTTCAAGTTATTCACTTGTAGCGGACTGTTTTGTGGACTGTTTTGTGTTGCTGTTGGGCTGCGTTTTTTATTACTGTTTTGTGGAGTTTTGGAGGAGGAAGGGTGTGGAGAAACACCATATATATGTTGGGTTGTGGTCTGCTAGTTCTTGGTAATATTTTTGGGTCGTTTGATACGACTATAGTGGTCGTCATATGTATGATGTGATTAGGTTGTGTGTGGACTGTTTTGGAAGGCTCAATATGTTTATTATTGATGTTGTTTAGGCTGTTTGGTGATTGTTTTGAATGGTGTGAAGTCCTATATATAGGGGAGGTGCTGTCCGTTTCATCACAAAATAGATTGTGGTTGGTACATAATAGTTGCGACGCTTAAACGTTAACGATAGTATCATTTCTCCTATTGTAGACTAAGGAGTCGTGACGTTTGCATAGCTTGAGGTTGTGGCAGTATATACAAGGTATGTGTGGATATCCCTTTCCTTCTTTTGCATGACTCCGATTGTACATAATGTAATGAACGAGCTTCCAAAGATACTCTATTCTTAGAAGCTAGGAGTACTTACATTGTTTCCCCTCTTATGGAACGATTGAAGTTGATGTTGCTTCTCTTATTCTTAAGTTATCAATCTTGTTGGTACTTCCTGATTCCTATAAGGTTCATAGTGAAGAGTTAGTCCTAATAAGGTGTACATAGGATACCGACCTTACGTCACTCCGAAAGGTCTACAAGGTGTTTCCATGAGTCGAGCATGCATTATATATATGTATCTATTTTACTCTACCAAGCCGCGCTATAGTCGGCCGGGTACGGCACCTATTGTGCAACCACTGATCAGTTGGGTTTTACCGAGCTCCACGTGGCCGAGTACGATTCTACCGAGCCTTTTAATGGCCGGGTATGTTTTTGCCGAGCCTATTACGGCCGGGTACGATATGATAATGATGATGCCCACAGAGGCGTATGTTTTAAAAGATTATGTATTTATACATATGTATCATGTATTTCATGTCAGTAGCCCTCAGAGGTACTCAGATGTTACAGGTTGTATATTCTCTATCCCTGCTCACATTGTTGTTCATATTTATGGTTCTCTGCCTTACATACTCAGTACTTTATTCGTACTGACGTCCTTTTATTTGTGGATGCTGCATGTCGTGTTGCAGGTCCTGATAGACAGGCAGGTGTAGCTCCCCCATCACAGTAGGTTGTCCAGTTCAGCGGTGATTGGCGAGATCCCTTCTCCGGACTTGCCTTGGTCTTGGTATGCATTTTTGTTATAGACATTATGGGTATGTCGGGGCCCTGTTCCGACTATGTTGCAGCACTTATGTTCCTTTAGAGGCTCATAGACAAGTGTTGACTCATGTATAGTTTGGTATGTCTTGTCGGTTGGTTTTTGTTGTATAGTCTTTCATTTTAGCGTGGAAGCTTGTACCATGTTTCTTGATTGTCTGGTCATCCCATGTTATGTAGGTTCATGCAATCATATTTTATTGTTGGTTGTTCATGATCCATGTCTACCATTTATATTGGTCTAGTCAGCCTAAAAGATAATAAAGAAGGTTAGATAAAAGGTACGTTGGTGCTTGGCAAGTATGGTCGGGTGCTAGTCATGGTCCTCCAGTTTGGGTCGTGACAAACTTGGTATCAGAGCAAGTCTGTCCTAGGGATTGTCTATGAGCCGTGTCTAGTAGATTCTTGATTATGGATGTGTAGCGCGCCACATTTATAATCAGGAGGCTACATGACATCTAGGGTTGTTACCTTCTTCCTGAATCTAGATCGTGCATAGAGTTGAGTCGTAAGTGTTCGTCTCTAATATTCACCTTGTTTTCTTTCAGCGATGCCTTCGACTAGGAAACAAACAATTAGTAGACGGCTTGATACAGCTACGGGAGAGGGTACCAGTCAGGTGCCCCAAGCCAGAGCAGGCCAAAGTGAGGCTCAGAGTGAGATGCCGTCTCATACCTCATCTACTCCGTCTCCTCCAGAGGATATTAGGTGGCACCCAGCACCTCCAGCTCCTCCGTCTGGCACTACAGACCAGGATATGCGGAGTGCTTTGCAGTTATTGACTAGCTTGGTAGCTTCTCAGGCTCAGAGGCTGAATACAGGTGCTGCTGATAAACCAGTTAGTACAAGAGTTCGTGATTTTATTAATTTAGACCCTCCAGTGTTTACCGGATCAGACCCCAAGGAGGATCCGCAGATTTTTATTGACCAGGTTCATCGTACACTACGGGTTATGCATGTTAGTGATACAGAGGCAGTAGAGTTGGCTTCTTATCGGCTACGGGATTTAGCAGTTCTTTGGTATGATAGTTGGGAGAGATCCAGGGGTCCGAACGCTCCTCCAACTGTGTGGAAGGATTTTTCTGAGGCCTTTCTTCGTCACTATTTGCCAGTTGAGATACGACGAGCTAGAGCTGATAAGTTCTTGAACCTTAGACAAGGTAATATGAGTGTGCGAGAGTATAGTATGCAGTTTGATTCTTTAGCAAGGTATGCTCCCCATATGGTGGCCGAGATGAGTGATAGGGTGCATTTGTTCGTGAACCGGTTGGGACCCCATTTGATAAATGAGTGTATGACAGCCTCCTTGGTAGAAGGCATAGATATTTCCCGTATTCAAGCTTATGCTCAGACCCTAGAGGATCGTAAGCGCCAGCAGAGGGCAGATAGGGAGCAGGATAGGGGCCAACATAAGAGGGCGAGATTTGCAAGATATTCTGATGACTTAAGAGGCAGCGCCAGGCCCCAGTCTTCGAGGAGTTCGGCGCCATCTGTAGCTAGTGCTCCTCCACAGTTTCAGAGGCCTCGATATGATCGATCCTATTCTGGTCCAGGTCAGAGTTCGCAGGCATCTGGATCGCAACATCACAGGGATACTAGTCAGACGAAACCCCCAATACCACGTTGTGATCAATACGGCAAGGCCCACTTTGGACTGTGCCGTCGAGGTTCCGATGCGTGTTATTCTTGCGGACAGCCTGGCCATATGATGAGGGATTGTCCTAACAGGGGAGGTGATGGTATGGCTCAACCGACTAGATCTGTGTCTGGTTCTTCCTCATCAGTTCGACCTCCAGCACGGGGTTTTCAGCAGTCGACATGTCGTGGTAGAGGTAGAGGTGCAGGACCGAGTTCGAGTGGTGCTCAAAATCGAACATATGCTCTAGTAGGTCGACAGGATCTCGAGTCGTCTCCAGATGTTGTTACAGGTATATTATCTGTGTTTTCTTATGATGTATATGCGTTGATTGATCCGGGATCTACATTATCATATGTTACACCCTTCGTGGCTAATAAGTTTGGCATTGAACCTGAATTGATAAGTAAACCCCTTGCGGTATCTACTCTAATAGGAGATTTTGTGATTGCTAGAAGGGTATATAGAGGTTGCACTGTGATGATTTGTAGTCGTCAAACCTCGGCAGATTTATTTGAGTCAGAAATGGTTGATTTTGATGTGATACTGGGAATGGACTGGTTGGCCTCATGCTATGCAAATGTTGACCTGTCGTATGAAGATGGTTAAGTTTCAATTTCCTGGTGAACCCGTCATCGAATGGAAGGGGAACATTGCTACATCGAAAGGTAGGTTTATTTCCTATCTTAAGGCAAGGAAAATGATCTCAAAAGGTTACATTTATCATCTTGTTCGCGTTAGGGATGCGAAGGCGAAGCTGCCTACTCTACAATCTATCCCCGTGGTCAATGAATTTCCAGATGTTTTCCCAAATGAACTCCCAGGTCTTCCTCCATAAAGGGAGATTGAGTTTAGCATTGATGTCTTGCCTGACACTCAACCGATCTCTATCCCTCCATATAGAATGGCCCCGGCAGAGCTGCGAGAGTTGAAGGCGCAGTTAAAGGACTTGCTGGATAAGGGCTTCATTAGACCTAGCACTTCACCTTGGGGTGCGCCAGCCCTATTCGTGCGGAAGAAAGATGGGTCATTACGGATGTGTATCGACTATCGGCAGTTGAATAAGTTTACTATAAAGAACAAGTATCCACTTCCAAGAATTGACGACCTATTTGACCAACTCCAGGGTGCCAAGTATTTCTCCAAGAATGACTTACGTTCAGGATATCATCAAGTGAGGGTTAAGGAGAAGGATATTCCAAAGACGGCCTTTCGGACAAGATATGGGCACTTTGAGTTCTTGGTGATGTCGTTCGGGCTAACAAATGCCCCAGCAGCTTTTATGGATCTCATGAATACTGTATTCAGGCCCTATCTTGATGTGTTCGTGATTGTATTCATTGATGACATTCTGGTGTATTCTCGTTCGGAGGAGGAACATGCGAGCCACTTGCGGATAGTATTACAGATGCTTCAGGATCATAAGTTATATTCTAAGCTCGCCAAATGTGAATTGTGGCTGAACTCAGTAGCATTCCTTGGCCATGTGATATCTGACGAGGGTATTAGTGTCGACACTCAGAAGATTGATGCAGTAAAGAATTGGCCGAGACCTACAACACCATCCAGAAGTTCGTAGCTTCCTAGGGCTAGCAGGATATTATAGGCGATTTGTAGAAGGGTTTTCCTCTATATCAGCACCATTGACTAAGTTAACACAGAAAGCTACCAAGTTCCACTGGTCTAACACTTGTGAACGTAGTTTTCAGGAGCTGAAGGATCGATTGACATCCGCACCGGTGCTCACTCTCCCTGAAGGAACAGAAGGATATGTGGTATATTGTGATGCCTCAGGTATAGGTTTGGGGTGCGTGTTGATGCAGCATGGGAAGGTGATTTCATATGCATCAAGACAATTGAAAAAGCATGAAAAGAATTATCCAACCCATGATTTGGAATTGGCTACAGTAATATATGCTTTGAAGATATGGCGGCACTACTTATACGGTGTCCATGTTGACATCTACACAGATCACAAGAGTCTACAATACATCTTCAAGCAGAAAGAGTTGAATTTGAGGCAGCGTAGGTGGCTTGAATTATTGAAGGACTACGACGTCGAGATATTGTATCATCCCGGTAAAGCCAATGTTGTGGCAGATGCTCTCAGCCGTAAGTCAATGGGAAGCTTAGTACATATTGATGCAGGTAGATGGGGGTTGACTAAAGAGCTTCATCAGCTAGCCAATATGAGAATCGGATTGTTAGACTCTGATGACGGAAGTGTTACTGTACAGAATACATCAGAATCATCTTTGGTAGCAGAGGTAAAAGCACGGCAATATGAAGATCCTATCTTACTACGATTGAGAGAGAACATTCAGCAGTGTAAAATTACGGCTTTTGAGATCGGAGGAGATGGGGCACTGAGATACCAGGGCCGATTATGTGTGCCGAATGTAGCAGGATTGCGAGAAAAGATTATGAATGAAATTCATCAATCCCGATATTCCATCCATCCCGGCTCAACAAAGATGTATCATGATGTCAAGGAGCAGTATTGGTGGGATAACATGAAAAAGTCTATTGCAGAATTTGTAGCCCAGTGTCCCAATTGTCAACAAGTAAAGATAGAACATCGGAAACCCGGTGGATTGCTTCAGAATATAGAAATTCCGACCTGGAAATGGGAGGTGATTAATATGGACTTCGTTATTGGATTACCTCGATCTTATCATAAGTTTGACTCTATCTGGGTGATAGTTGATCGACTTACAAAATGTGCTCATTTTCTGCCAGTTAAGACAACTTACTCGGCTGAAGATTATGCGAAGTTGTATATCAAGGAGATTGTTAAGCTTCATGGTGTGCCGGTATCTATTATATCAGATCGAGGAGCTCAATTTACGGCTAACTTTTGGAGGTCTTTTCAGAAAGGTTTAGGCACACAGGTGAATCTCAGCACTGCATTTCATCCGCAGACTGACGGACAGGCTGAACGTACCATTCGGACATTGGAAGATATGCTACGAGCATGTGTTCTAGATTTTAAGGGAAATTGGGATGACCATCTTCCACTCATAGAATTTGCCTACAATAATAGCTACCATTCCAGTATTAAAATGGCCCCATATGAGGCACTATATGGGGGGAGATGTAGATCACCAGTTGGATGGTTCGAAGTCGGTGAAACAGAATTATATGGGCCAGATTTGATTCACCAAGCCATTGAGAAGGTGAAAGTGATACAGGAACGATTGAGGACGGCACAAAGCAGGCAAAAGTCTTATTCCGATGTCCAACGTCGTGATTTAGAATTTGAGGTTGGTGATTGGGTTTTCCTGAGGATTTCACCAATGAAGGGTGTTATGCATTTTGGAAAGAAAGGTAAGCTGAGTCCAAGGTATATCGGTCCGTATAAAATTCTTCAACGAATTGGACAAGTTGCTTATGAGTTAGAATTGCCATCCGAATTAGAATTTGTCCACCCGGTATTCCATGTATCTATGTTGAGGAAATGTATTGGAGACCCTTCTCGAGTTGTCCCTATCAAAGATGTTCAAGTTACGGAGGATCTATCATATGAAGAAGTGCCAGTGGCCATATTAGATCGACAAGTCCGCAAGCTGAGAACAAAAGATGTAGCTTCCGTCAAAGTATTGTGGAGGAACAAGAATGTGAAAGAAATAACATGGGAAGCGGAAGAAGAGATGAAGTCTAAATACCCTTACCTATTCCAGAATGATGATAACAAGGATGTTGGTGGAACGCAAGATACATTATAAAGGTGAAATGGCTTTATGAGGTAAGCAATAACTTGAGAACACTCTTGCTTAATACAAAGTGGTGATATGTAAATAATGTCCATGTCCATAATTCTTTGTGTAGCCTTGTGTGGTCATACTTTGAGCTTCACTGCTTGCAAATTTTGCTAGTGACCATTTTATAGGGGAAAATTGACCAAAAATTTCCGCTAGAATCCACGATGATTTGGACTCCCCATAAACCCTTACATTCGAGGACGAATGTTCCTAAGGGGGAGGGTGTTATAACCCATATCCACACACGTTAGTTCATTCCATAAGTTAGATAACACAAATCCAAGAAGGAATTATCCTTGAGATGATAAGAAGTTAATCTGATTAATCTTAAGTGATACAAGGGTGCATAAGGGTGATTAACAAGTATTAGACGTTAAACGAATCAAGGATGTTGTAACTCGTACTTTTGGGTAAACCTATAAATGCTTAGTATACTTAGGAGGTCATGATTTAAGGTATTTGAATCATATAATATCCGTATCATAATTCTTGAAGTCAAGCGAGTTATGAAACAAAAGTCGACAAAAGTTGTTGCAACTTAGGTTCATAGTTTTACCTAAACTTTAGGTAAAATGTTATTAAGTATTTCTCCCAATATACTTGGAATTACGGGGTGATCTACCCACCAAATTGTAGATCTATGAGTCTAGTTTCCAACGCATTAAACGGTTTAGCAATACGACATTGGAATAGAGAGATATAGACATTTTCGTGAGACTGCACAAGTTGCTAGGTGCAAGTAGGTGAGTCACCTACTTGGTTTAATGTCGGCCCAAAAGAGGGGATTTCGGGTCAGATAAGCAGCCCATTAAAAGGCTTATCTTCTGCAATATATACCTCTTTATATTTCACAAATAACCAGACCTAAGACTCTGCAAAATTCCTCCCAAAATTTATCCACAAACCCTAATTGATTTTTCCCTCTCTTTCAAGTTCAAATTGGGGGTAAACACTAGAGTTTGAAGAACCAAGTTAAAGGCTGAGTTATCCAACAACAAAGGTGAGTTTACTGCTATATTTCATACATTTATTCTTCTGTAAATTCATGGCAATTCGTTATATACATGTAAGAACTCACGGGACGGTGATCGGAAGCCGTGAGTTCAAGTTATTCACTTGTAGCGGACTGTTTTGTGTTGTGCTGTTGGGCTGCGTTTTTTATTACTGTTTTGTGGAGTTTTGGAGGAGGCAGGGTGTGGAGAAACACCATATATATGTTGGGTTGTGGTTTGCTAGTTCTTGGTAATATTTTTGGGTCGTTTGATACGACTATAGTGGTCGTCATATGTATGATGTGATTAGGTTGTGTGTGGACTGTTTTGGAAGGCTCAATATGTTTATTATTGATGTTGTTTAGGCTGTTTGGTGATTGTTTTGAATGGTGTGAAGTCCTATATATAGGGGAGGTGCTGTCCGTTTCATCACAAAATAGATTGTGGTTGGTACATAATAGTTGCGACGCTTAAACGTTAACGATAGTGTCATTTCTCCTATTGTAGACTAAGGAGTCGTGACGTTTGCATAGCTTGAGGTTGTGGCAGTATATACAAGGTATGTGTGGATATCCCTTTCCTTCTTTTGCATGACTCCGATTGTACATAATGTAATGAACGAGCTTCCAAAGATACTCTATTCTTAGAAGCTAGGAGTACTTACATTGTTTCCCCTCTTATGGAACGATTGATGTTGATGTTTCTTCTCTTATTCTTATGTTATCAATCTTGTTGGTACTTCCCGATTCCTATAAGGTTCATAGTGAAGAGTTAGTCCTAATAAGGTGTACATAGGATACCGACCTTACGTCACTCCGAAAGGTCTACAAGGTGTTTCCATGCGTCGAGCATGCATTATATATATGTATCTATTTTACTCTACCAAGCCGCGCTATAGTCGGCCGGGTACGGCACCTATTGTGCAACCACTGATCAGTTGGGTTTTACCGAGCTCCATGTGGCCGAGTACGATTCTACCGAGCCTTTTAATGGCCGGGTATGTTTTTACCGAGCCTATTACGGCCGGGTACGATATGATAATGATGATGCCCACAGAGGCGTATGTTTTAAAAGATTATGTATTTATACATATGTATCATGTATTTCATGTCAGTAGCCCTCAGAGGTACTCAGATGTTACAGGTTGTATATTCTCTATCCCTGCTCACATTGTTGTTCATATTTATGGTTCTCTGCCTTACATACTTAGTACTTTATTCGTACTGACGTCCTTTTATTTGCGGACGCTGCATGTCGTGCTGCAGGTCCTGATAGACAGGCAGGTGTAGCTCCCCCATCACAGTAGGTTGTCCAGTTCAGCGGTGATTGGCGAGATCCCTTCTCCGGACTTGCCTTGGTCTTGGTATGCATTTTTGTTATAGACATTATGGGTATGTCGGGGCCTTGTTCCGACTATGTTGCAGCACTTATGTTCCTTTAGAGGCTCATAGACAAGTGTTGACTCATGTATAGTTTGGTATGTCTTGTCGGTTGGTTTTTGTTGTATAGTCTTTCATTTTAGCGTGGAAGCTTGTACCATGTTTCTTGATTGTCTGGTCATCCCATGTTATGTAGGTTCATGCAATCATATTTTATTGTTGGTTGTTCATGATCCATGTCTACCATTTATATTGGTCTAGTCAGCCTAAAAGATAATAAAGAAGGTTAGATAAAAGGTACGTTGGTGCTTGGCAAGTATGGTCGGGTGCTAGTCATGGTCCTCCGGTTTGGGTCGTGACATTAGCGACAAGGGAAAAGCCAATTTTGCACGCGGGCGAGAACAATCCCGCGAGCCACCAAAGCCACCCTCCCCGACATGGATAGTAAACATGATCGTCGGAGACGGCACCGATGTTGCTATCAACCATGTCAAATTCGCCATCACACATAGACTAAAGCGAACCATCTCCTACAAACGGTTCGATGACTTCGAACGGAGTATCACATTCGATAAGTCTGATGCCGACGATTTGTGTTTTCCCCATTATGATGCTTTATTTATCACTTTACGTATTGTTGATACGAACGTCAGGAGAGTCATGATCAATGATGGAAGCGGCGCCTGCATCATCCATCCAAAAGTCCTTTCACAGATGGGACTCGAAGATAAGATAATACCCCATTGTATAACTTTATCCGGTTTTAACAATATAGTGGAACTTACATCATGAGAGGTGGTTTTGCCCGTCCTTGTGGGGGGAGTCACATTGGAGACGACCTTTCACGTGATGGACCAAGAAAAGGCATACAATGTTATCATCGGGCGCCCATGGATACATGCCATACGAGCAGTCCCCTCAAGTTTGTACCAGGTGGTCAAGTTCCCTACCCCATAGGGGATATTCAGTAACAAAGGGGAGTCGCGCACATCGTAAGAGTATTACAAGATAACACAGGATTGCGCCCACACCCGACAGCTAAAAGGAGCAAGCGCAGAAGAATAGCAATTAGCCATGCCGGGAACCAAAATGGACCCAACGACCGATACCATCAGAGACCCAGACATTGTGGAAGCCTGCAAAGTGACGATCGAGGACCTCGGCCCGGTTCAGCTGGATAGCGACAACCCCGAAAAGAAAGCATACATCGGCCATGGGCTCACCGACCCAAGTAAGTATCGTGAATTTTTAACTAGTCATATAGACCTATTTGCTTTTTTCCATGCAGACATGCCAGGGATCTCGCCGGATATCGCTACCTACAAACTCAATGTCGACCCGTTACATCCGTCGGTATGACAAATCAGAAAATTCAATGATGCGATTAACAAGGCAGTCCGCAAAGAAGTGGACGAATTACTCGCCAACGGCTCTATGATAGAGTCAAAATACCCGCAGTGGGTCACCAACGTAGTAATGGTAAAAATGAAGAATGGGAAATGGAGAATATGTGTGGACTTCACCAACCTGAACAAGGCATGCCCCAAAAACTCCTTCCCCCTACCACACATCGACCAACCAATCGACGCCACTGCCGGACATGAACTGCTAAGTTTTTTAGACGCATATTCTGGTTTAATCAGATCTTAATGGCTGAATAAGACCAAGAAAAAACCACATTCATCACGCTTCAGGGGACCTACTGTTACAAAGTGATGCCCTTCGGTCTCAAAAATGTGGGGGCCACGTATCAAATATTAGTCACCGAGATGTTCAAAGAACAGCTCGGCAAGACCAAGGAGGTTTACATTGACGACATGCTAGTGAAGTCCACTAGAAAGGAAGATCACATCAACCACTTGCAAGAGGCCTTCGAAATACTGAAAAGGTATGGGATGAAACTGAATCCCGAGAAATGCGCCTTTGGCGTGGCGTCAGGAAAGTTTTTAGGATTTCTTGTATCCCAAAGAGATATTGAAGTCAATCGTGATCAAATCAAAGCGATCGCTTTAATACCTGAAGTGCTCAACAGCAAAAGGTAGGTCCAGAAATTGATGGGTCGGATAGCTTCCCTCTCCCGTTTCATCTCTCGATCCTCGGACATATGCCACAAATTCTTCAACGTCCTGATGAAAGATAACGAATTTCACTGGAACGAAGAATGTTTCAAAGCCCTGCAAAAACTGAAAGCGTATCTGTCATCACCACCACTACTGTTAAAGGTGGAATCGGGTGAACCCTTACTGACATACCTGGCCGTATCGGAAGTCGCAATCAGCGCAATGTTGGTTCGTGAAGTAAAAGGTACGCAATCACCCATCTATTACATCTGTAAAACCCTAGTGGACGCTGAAACATGGTACCCACACCTTAAAAAATTGGCTCTGGCACTGGTCACGGCTTCGACGAAGTTGAGACCCTATTTCCAGTGCCACCCCATTAAATTACTGACCACGTTCCCCTTGAGGAGCATCTTGCACAAGCCTGAGCTATCGGGCCATCTCGCCAGATGGGCCATAGAGCTCAACGAGCACGATATCACATATAATCCTAGAACTGCCATCAAGTCACAAGTCCTTGCCGATTTTGTGGCTGAATTCAGCGCTAAAATATTGCCGGAAGTGGAAAAGGAAGCCCTACTTTCCACCTCAAATACCGACCTGTGGACCCTCTATACGGATGGGGCCGCAAATGCCTCGGAATCAGGACTAGAACTTATCCTCAAAGTCTCTACGGGCGAAACCATTCGCTAGTCCATACGATGCCCTGAGACGACTAACAACGAGGCAGAATACAAAGTCGTTATTGCAGGTAAAGTTAGTCGTCAGGTACGGGGCCCGATGGCTCGTTTTGCACTACAACTCACAACTCATGGTAAATCAAGTCACCGGGACTTATTAAATTAAGGAACAAAGGTTGCAGAAATATCAAGCGAAAATCCACAGGTTGATGGCACAGCTCGAAGAATGCCGCTTTGAATAAATTCCTAGAGCACACAATGCCAAAGCGGACGCCCAAGATACGCTGGTTGCGGCCACCGCAAGCCTAAGTAGAGAGAGCATCCTCACTATCCTTCACTCGAAAATCGATCACACTGAGGTACTTTCGTTGCATCTAACTTGGGACTGGTGCAACCAATTTCTATCATATTTACAGGACGTAACACTACCGCCCGACAAAAATAAAGCAAAGAAACTTAGCATGCAGGAAGCAATGTACTGCATAGTAAACAACGACCTCTACAAGAGGACTTTTGGAGGACCCCTGGCCAAGTGTCTCGGCCCCAATCAGACAACGCCGGTACTGGAGGAAGTCCAAGAAGGCCATTGTGGTGCCCACACGGGCAATCGAGCACTCGTACGTTGCCTGGTGCGAGCTGGATATTACTGGGCTACCATGAAAAAAGATGTTGCTGAGTACGTCCGCCGATGCAAAAAGTGTCAAAAATTCGCCCCTTGATACACCAACTAGGGGAACCCCTCTATTCATTCACTTCGCCGTGGCCCTTCATCAAGTGGGGAATGGATATAATCGGACCACTACCCGCCGGATGAGGAAAGGTACATTTTTTATTAGTTTTAACTGACTATTTCTCCAAGTGGGTGGAAGCATGTGCCTACGCCCAGATTCACGAGCAAGAGGTCATCGCCTTCATCTGGAAAAACATCATACATCGTTTCGGCATCCCCAAAGAAATCACATGTGACAATGGGCGACAATTCATCGAGCATAAAACAACCGACTTCTTCGACAAATGGCGTATCAAAATAATACTCTCAACACCATACCACCCTGCCGCCAACAGTCAGTCAGAGTCATCCAACAAAACCATATTGAGTATATTAAAAAAGAAGTTCGAAGACGCCAAAGGATTGTGGCCCGAGCTACTGCCAGAGGTTCTATGGTCACACAGAATCACCCCCAAGTCCTCCACAGGAGAAACGCCTTACTCGCTGGTCTACGAAACTGGTGCCATCATACCAGTCGAGGTAGGCAAGCCGAGTCTAAGATACTCACACACAAGCAGAGCGGAGAATGATACGAATCGATTACAAGACCTCGATGAGGCCAAAGAAAGAAGAGAGATGGCACACATTAGGCTGGTGGCCCAGAAACAGCAGATCGAAAGATACTACAACAAGAAAGCAAAAATTCAACCGCTCAAAGTAGGTGACTACGTGCTAAAAGCCAAGACACTGCATCCATAGACCCCAGCGAAGGAAAATTGGGGACCAATTGGGATGGGCCCTATAAAATCACCGCAACCACGGACAATGGTTCATTCCGACTAGAGACCATGGATGGAAAAATGCTCCAAAACAACTGGAACATCTCCCACCTCAAGTATTTCCATTTCTAAAAGAGTATCCCCGAGTCGTACTCTTTTTCCCTCATCCAAGTTTTGTCCCAATCAGGTTTTCTCTGAGAGTTTTTTAACGAGGTGATGAAAGAGATGCTCGGAAATACTTATGAGGCTAATCTGATACACCAATCGTTCTGCCAATCGGCACGAATAACGTATCACAAGGACTAAGGCTATGGCCATCTCCAATGTATGAAAGGCTACTGCCATATCCAATGTATGAAAGGCTACAACCATCTCCAATGTATGAAAGGCTACGGCCATCTCCAATGTATGAAAGGCTACAGCCATCTCCAATGTATGAAAGGCTACGACCATCTCCAATGTATGAAAGGCTAGGGCCATCTCCAATGTATGAAAGGCTACGGCCATCTCCAATGTATGAAAGGCTACGCCCATCTCCAATGTATGAAAGTCTACGATCATCTCTAATGTATGAAAGGTTATGTCCATCCATAAACTCCTGAAAGGCTAAGGCCACTAACAACGTATAGAGAGGCTACGACCATCCGTAAATGCTTGAAAGGCTAAGGCCACTAACAGCGTAGAGGAAGGCTACGACCATCCATAAACGCTTGAAAGGCTAAGGCCACTAACATCGTATAGAGAGGCTACGGCCATCCATAAATTATAGAAAGGCTAAGGCCACTAACAGCGTATAGGGAGGCTACGACCATCCATAAACTCTTGAAAGGCTAAGGCCACTAACAACGTATAGAGAGGCTATGGCCATCCGTAAACGGTTGAAAGGCTAAGGCCACTAACAGCGTATAAATAGGCTACAGCCACCCATAAACGCATAAAATGCTAAGGCCACCAACAACATATAAATAAGCTACAGCCATCCACAAACGCATATAAGGCTAAGGCCACCCACAACACACGAAGAGGCTACAACCGCCCCTAAGCGCACAAAAGGCTAAGGCCATCCACATCATATCAATTGCATTACAGTCGTCCATAACATGTAAAAAGTAGAGGCCGATACCGGAACAGCCATTCTCAACTCGACCTGATACGATTGGAGCTGAGGGAAAGACAACAACCGCTCTAAAACAAACAAAGAGATAAGGCCAAAGTCGAATCAGCCTAACTACGACAAGTTAACTCGATAAAAATTGACACCACGCAATGAGTACACAAGATAAAAGTACGAAAAGAAGATGTAAACGCAACAGTATGTATGTACGGTTTCTATTTACTCCAAAATGTTTTATGTACAAATCATTTACAATAATCACGTCCCCCGGACTACAAAATCAAAACAAAGATACAGCCTAACTACCGCCCTGGCCTTCGCCACCCCCCTCCCTGGCGCACCAGTCATGCCGTCACCACGGTCATCGCCGCCCTCGGTCCGGAACAACAAAGAAATCCAAGACCCCATGCCCAACTGATTCACATCCGCAAAGGTATATCCCGCCGGGCCCGGGGAATCAAGGTTATACCCACAAGCTTCTCGTGCGACCCTAACCAGACGGCGCTGGTCTTCGGCTTCCGTATCAATGGCCCTGCCAACAGCTCGCAGTTCCTCAAAAACTGTCCGCCTAGCCTCGGCGTGCACCCACATATCATGCGCTTCACGGGATACATCGACAGGACCAACTGTTGTCACCTACTGAAGAGCATCAACTTCTGTCGCTTTGGCCCTGAGCTCGGCAGTTAAGGCGTCAACTCTGGCACGCAATTCAGCTGCCTCCGCCACCGCCACATGGCCAATCTCCAACTATTCCTCCTTCTGCCAAAGAAGGTACTCCAGCTCGGTATTTCGAGCCACAAAAGCCATTAAGTCTGCATCTACCCGTTCAAACTGAGCCGTACGCTCTCGCAGTTGAATCTCCGCCTGATCCAACCCCTCGCGGAATACTTGAAACTGTGGGTCCTGGGCATAAAGGTCCGCCAGCATTTTGTGCTTGCTTCAGACCTCCCTGTATTTCTTCATCGCCCTCCTATTGAAGGCATTCTTTCTCCAATCACGCCGACCCCTCTCCACTTCCAAAATGAGGGTCTAAAAGAAAAAGGAGAAAAGAAATAAAACCCAAGTCAAAACAAGCCTCAAGGCATATAGTAAAACAACGAAAAATAAGGACAAAAGCTTACCTTTAAAGCTACGCCAGTGACTCGACGGGATAAGTCTCTGTCGCTTACATCTTTTAAGGTCTCAGTCTCAGTAGTCGCGCATAGTAAGGTCATGTCCTTCGCGGCCTGCTCACTGTCCAGCAACAGATTATATCCCGTTGGGATCATGAGCCGATGGTTAGGCCCCATCATCGCCATGTCCACCCGAGCATAATCCTCTCATGGTACGCCCGCAGATGTAGGAGCTCGCTTAGAATCTGCTCCTTCCTCGCCAACAACCGCCTCGGCAACAGCCGGCACATCGTCTCCTTCGACTTGAGGGGAAGCATTATCGACTACGACATCCCTCAGAAGGGCCACCCTCTCAGGGCGTATAGCATCACCCATGAAGACCGGCCTTGACTCAGAACGGCGGGTAACCACCTTTCTGTGCTCCATGGCTATGCCTTTGCCAAGAAGCAATCGGTGCTTTTTTCGCTCTGGCGGCTCGTCGCCTTAAGAAGCCTCCTCTTCGGCGGGAGGAGATGGAGGCGAAGGGTTCTCCTTATTCATCGGTTCAACTACCGACTCGACTACAGGACGAGTAGTCTCAGGAGCGTCCTCAACAGATGGCTCCTGAATTGTATCCTCGCCCTCGAAACGAACGACGTCAGAAACATCCTCACTGGATGCCTCCACAGCCGCACGCTCGAGTAACCTCAGGAATGTCCCCATCTATATGCTCCTGAACTACATGCTCAAAGCCGGAATCTACTGACGGGGAAGCAGCATCACGATGTCTTCTCCTCCTTCGTGGGACACTCCGGGCTGGCAACACATTAACTAAGGAAAAATGCGTCAAAAAGGTGTGATACCAAAGAATAGAATTGCCAAACCAAAAAATGACGCAAAACCTGGAAGACCATACTTTGTGGCAATCGCCACCTGTCACACCTCTTTTTTACCGCACCCGCGAGGGTGCAAAGAGTTTTTCCAATTAAAGGACAATCGAGGCGGGAATTATTTAATTATTTCAGAGTCGCCACTTGGGAGATTTATGGTATCCCAAGTCACCGGTTAAATCCCGACCCGAGGAAAAGAATGACTCTATTTAACAGTCCGCGAACCAGAAATCCGGATAAGGAATTCTATTAACCCGGGAGAAGGTATTAGGCATTCCCGAATTCCGTGGTTCTAGCACGGTCGCTCAACCGTCGTGTTTGGCTTATCTATCTGCTTTTTACAGTTATGTACTTGGTGCAAATTAATATCCCTTTACCGCTTTTATTATTGGTTACGATTTACGAAAGAGAAAGTTGCTTAAAAATATGCTTTCGAATCACGTCGCATGAAATGCACCCGGATCCTCGACATATTCTTATTCAACATTTCGGGGTTTGGATTTGGGTCGCATGAAATGCACACCCGTATTTAAGAAGATAGAACTAAAATATGCGCCTGGATCGACTACTTATTTACACTGTTGAGAAGGGCGTGATATTCGTTAAGAAACGACGCATCTCAAAATCTAAGTATTTTATATGTACATTTATGAAGGTTGTGCGATTAGTGTAACTATTGGGCGAGGCGCACCTTTGATTCAAATCTAAAGCGAACTACATCCCACTGTATTTTACTTAGGAGTTGATTCCAAATTATTTAAAACTTGCTACGAACCACACCACATGAAATGCGCCTGTGGTTCCCGACACGCTTTATTTGCTCTTGCCCGAAATTGGGGTCGGGTCACATGAAATGCACCCCGACTCCTTTAATCTAATTACGTCATTCAGTTGAGTAATAACTCCCTAGTTAATCTTGCTTTTAACATAAGGTCTAACGTTAACAGATTTGGAGATTACACACATGAGTAGAGAAGATTGAATAGAGATACAACAGACTAATTCAGGTTTACGTGCTTATCTAATGACAACGTATCTTTGGTCTAGCTACACTTTTCCATAACCAAGACTAGCAATACAAACTTAATTAGAGAATAACAGAACGTAATTAAACATAAGAACTTTGGACGACTACATGATTCAACAGACTTCAAACATAAGCTCCAGGCTTCATTCTTTTCGAACCAAGGAATTACAACAACAGAGATGTGTACCTGGAATGCGGAAGAACAAAGATGAGTGAGCAATGGCAATGCAGCAACAGTAACAGGAGCAACAACAATAGGCCAGTAGAAACCAAAGTAAACCAACAGCCACACAAACGACTCAGCAGCAACAACAATAACCAACCAAATAGCAACAACAATAATACACCAGTAGCAAACTCAACACAGCAGCAGCATACACAACTGAGATGTGTACCAGCAGCAACAAAGACACAGCAACAACAACAATGGACTAACAGCAGCAACAAACAACCAGGCAGCACCCTATAGACCAAACCAGCAACACAAACGACCAAACAATCCCAAAACAGTGCTGCCAGTGACAAAATAACAGCACTGCCAGTGGCTCGACACTTCCAAACTCAGCAAATAACACCCAATCGATCTCAGCACACCAACACAAGAACCACAACAACAATGGACTAACAGCAGCAACAACCAACCAGCAGTAGCCAAAGAGTGGCAAACAGGACTTCAACAACCAAACAAACGAAACAGTAACAAAGAAGCCAATGAAACAGTACTTGTCTATCCTTCTTGTTCTCTTTGTATGTTTGGTTTCAATATCGTATTTCCCTCCCTGTTCTTCTTAACTCACAGCTCTTTCTATCTATCTCTTTTATGTTCTTCAAAAATGTATCTTTGCTGCCTATTTTTCTCTCCAGGTATTCCAGTGTCCTCCTTCTTTTGTATATGTGTCTGTCTATATATATTCAAAACTAAAAGCCAGGCCAGCCTGTTTACCCTGCCCATGTGCACTGACTGTCCAGCTCTTAAGAGCACTTAATAGTGTAAAATAAACTTCTTGCCCTAATATTCTCTGCCCAGCCCATCACTTAATGTCTAAATCTCATTTTTTAATCCAAAAGCGTACTAGTAGCTTGTTTTTCTATTCAAAACCCCTTACCCTGCCAGATGGCTCCCATGTTACTTATGTTTTCCAATTACACTGCACACACAGTGATAATCAGACCTACTGACAGTCCCTCCAACATGCTGGCCGGGTTCATTTGAATTAACTCTAAACCATATGGTCCCAATTCAGCTATAACCAAATTATCCTAAACCTATTTCAATTTCAAATCACACAGCACCCCAATTCAATTCAATAGTGTTTAATCAACTATCCAGAATTTCAAACAATCAAACCTACGCAATTAGATGACGACATTCGTTTAATCAATTACGAACTATATAATCGATAACGAATAATCGATATTCAACTATGCCTACGGGCAGAATCAGGGGGCAACAATCCGAGTCAACTATTCGACGATCTTAACTAAATTAAACACAATGTAATCACAACAACAACAATGAGTCGAACATACCAGAAAGAAATGATTTGACCAAATAAAAAGGTCTTGATTAGGAGGAGAAACGAAAGCAGAGAAAATAACTAACTAACTAAAAGAATGGAATCAATAAACACTTATACTAATAGATAAAAATCGGAAAGAAACAGAAAGATACCTTAAACAGTGAGAAAAATATGAAATCGCACGGGCTTGGGCTCGAAGAGACTTGAAATTGCCTTCTTTTGAAGTTAATAGATTTTAATTGAAATATTTTCAAACGAAAACCTTCCAATTAAAATCTATTAACTTCAATTTGTTTTAATTCCGACCAAATCCCTAGTTTTCGAATTCTAGGGTTCTTGAAGGCTATTTTGGGGTTCGACTAATTCCGGTTGGATTCGAGCCGGACCAACCTTGGTGGGGTCGTGGGGAGGGTCTGGGGAGGCTGTGGTGCAAAGTTGGAGTTGATTGGGATAGTTTTGACTTTGGCTCGAATCTTCGATTGAAGATTCGAACCATTTGGTGATGATTCGAGGAGGGGGAGTTATGGATTCGGACTCAGGGTGGTTTGGTGGTTCAGGGGTGTTATTTTGGTGACCGGCGGCGTTGTTGCCGCCGGGTTTCAGGCGGTGGAACGGGGGGGCGGCGCTAGGGTTCAGGGGAAGGGATTTTCGGCTGAGAGAAAGGGGGTGTTTAGGCAAATGAAGGGGTAATGGGGTTCTTGGGGTTTTGGGTATTAAAATTTAAGGTTTAATCTTAGCCGTTGGATTATAAGAGTCCAACGGCTGAGATCAAAAGAGGAGGTGACGGGGCCGGTTCGGGTGTGGGGGAACGGGTCACGAATTAATGGGGCTTGGGATTGGGCCTTTTTGTTTTGGGCTCAATTTTAAATTCACATGGCCCCAATCCGATTTCCTTTCTCAATTTTCTTCTTTTCTTTTATTTATTTATTAATTCCTAATTTATTGAAACACAAAATCCTAAAATACATTACAAAGTCAAATTAATTTATAGAAACTAATTATGCTCGAATACCAATTCGCACATTAAACATCAATTAAACTACACAACTTTAACTACAATGCAAAACACGATGTATATATTTTGTATTTTACTAATTTAAATAAATAAACACGCACACACAAACATGCAAAAATGTAAGATAAAAATAACACAAAAATCACAAAAATCATGCTCAACATAAAACTATTTTATTTTTGAATTTTCCGGGAGTGATTCTCATGTAGGGCAAAAATCACGTGCTCACACACATAATATGCGCGTAAACATGAAGAGTTTTCGTGCAAAGATAAGTGAGTGTATACGAGCGATTTTTGCCCGTTTGAACACTCCGTATAAAGCATTTTTTGGAAAAGTTTGACCGAACCTTTGCCTCAGAAGGTCTCCTACATATCCCTGGCTAAAAGGGAATCAGGTCAATGTAGTTCGGGAAGTTTTGGTAGCTGGGACTACCGTGACTGCTGTGATCTTGCTGTTACTGTTGTTGTTGTTGTTATCACTGCTTACCGATCTCCTCATTACATCGTGCTAAAATAAAACAAGAAGCTAGGCTAGCCTACGGATCGCATGATCCTATCTATCTTCAACTTGCTTTTGCCGCCTTGCTTTTTGTTGGCTTGATTGTTTCTTCTGATGTTTCTTCTCTTCTGCCAATTGTTATTTCGGCCTATCTTGATTGCCGAACTCCGACCGTTGGTCCCTTCCTTGTGATCTTCGAACTATTCTCCTTCGAAGTCTGAATCTATCTTTCTGATCCTTGTTGCCTTCCTTCTGCTTACAAACTTGGATTCATGCTGGGGATCTCTGTTATACTCTACTGCTTTCCCTACACAACTTCGAAAGTAAATTGTCACTCCATTCTTCAGGGCGGGCTCCCGACTTCAACATCTTTTGAAAATAAATCGCCATTCCTCTCTTCGGGCGGGCTCCCTGACTTCAATAACATCTTTTGAAAATAAATCGCCATTCCTCTCTTCGGGCGGGCTCCCGACTTCAATCATCAACTCTGAAAATTAAACGCCATTCCTCTCTTCAGAGGCGGGCTCCTTACTTCAACAACATCTTTTGAAAATAAATCGCCTTTCCTCTCTTCAGGCGGGCTCTCTGACTTCAACAACATCTTTTGAAAATAAATCGTCATTCCTCTCTTCAGGCGGGCTCCCGACTTCAACAACATCTTTTGAAAATAAATCGCCATTCCTCTCTTCAGCAGGCGGGCTCCCGACTTCAACAACATCTTTTGAAAATAAATCGCCATTCCTCTCTTTAGGCGGGCTCCTCTGACTTCAATAACATCTTTTGAAAATAAATCGCCATTCCTCTCTTCGGGCGGGCTCCCGACTTCAATTATCAACTCTGAAAATTAAACGCCATTCCTCTCTTCAGAGCGGGCTCCCGACTTCAATAACATCTTTTGAAAATAAATCGCCATTCCTCTCTTCAGAGATCGGACTCCTGACTTCAACAACATCTTTGAAAATTGAACGCCATTCCTCTCTTCAGGCGGGCTCCTGACTTCAATCATCAACTATGAAAATTAAACACCATTCCTCTCTTCAGGCGGGCTCCTGACTTCAACAACATCTTTTGAAAATAAATCGCCATTCCTCTCTTCGGGCGGGCTCCTGACTTCAATCATCAACTCTGAAAATTAAACGCCATTCCTCTCTTCAGGCGGGCTCCCGACTTCAACAACATCTTTTGAAAATAAATCGCCATTCCTCTCTTCAGGCGGGCTCCTGACTTCAACAACATCTTTTGAAAATAAATCGCCATTCCTCTCTTCAGGCGGGCTCCTGACTTCAACAACAACTCCGAAAATTAAACTCCATTCCTCTCTTCAGGCGGGCTCCTGACTTCAATCATCAACTCTGAAAATTAAACGCCCTTCCTCTCTTCAAACCTCCTTCGGGGCTCGCGCTTCGCTCCCTTGAAAAACTTGTAGGATATAATGCTGCCGGTGAAATCCCGAAATCAGTGTTTCATTTTTCCGAGAACTGCTGGGGGTGATACCGGCCTCTTGCCTTTCTGAACGCAAGCTTCCTCGTCTTGTCCTGTCTGTTGGGGGTATAATTTCATCTATCACAACTTGTTGTTTTCTTTCTTTCAAATCTGCTGGGATAACCGGGTTCAAAGATCATTTCCTCGCGTTATCTAGCTTCTTTCCCTAACCAAGTATTTGGTTTCGAGAAAATTTTCGCAACAGGAGAAAATTTTCTGCCCCAGTTTGTGAATCTTCTTCGTGGCATGCTTTGCTGCTGACAACCCCTTTTTTCCCGTTTCAAATCAAAGAAAAATTGGTTAGTTTTAAAATGTGGTGGCTGGTTGTGGTGCTCCTGCTGGGGATTGTTCTCCTCCTCTTTCCCTGCTCTGTGTTTCATTATCAAAACTTGTTGGGGAATGATTTCATTTGTTGAAGATGATATTCCTGTTGGGGATGGTTTTTTCCATTTATCCCTTCCCCGTTCTGTGTTTCTCAACTTGCTGGGGGTTATTTTGTTGAAGATGAGATTTCCTTTCTTCCTTTACCACTCTGTGTTGTCCGACCACCTCGGAACTTGTTGAAGATAACACTGCCGGTGGATTTTCATTTCCTCAAAATTGGTGTTTCACTCTTCTTGAAGGTTGTTGAGGATGACACTGGTCGAAGACCATTTCCCTTAAGACTTTCCTTCTTCCCCAAGTGGGTATTGACTTCCAGAAAATTTTCAAACTGAAAAGAAAATTTTCTGCCCCAGTTTAATAATCTTCTTCGCACCCTACTTCTCTGCCGTCAATGGCATTTCCTTGCTTTGCATAATAATTGGAAAGTTGGTGGCAAGTTTTGAAGTCATTTCTCACTTGTTCTGACTAGACAGACCTTGATGGGGAATTTTTGATAAAAATGAGAAAGATAAAAAGAAACAAAATAGAAGACAAAGGAAAAGAAAATGACTCTCTAGCAAGAAATATCTACAAAACTTATCAAACGCGAATACCAACTCCACTGGTCATGACATGCACATATGGTCTATCCTTCGTCTTTCACGATTTCGGTCTCGTGATTTCCATCCGATTATCACCTTTATTCGACCTGTAGTGCCCGAAGGGTTTTCACTTTCAAGCCTCTCTCATTTTGATTTTCTTCTCAGCTTTCGTCGTCTTATGGTGCCTGTGAAGGTTTTCACCGGTAAGATTCTCTCATTTGTATCACTTTTAGCTGGGGATTGGGGTGTCACTGCCAAGACTCTCTCGTATTTCCTTTCTGCTGAGAATCAACGTCTTTTCTGCCGAGAATCAACGTGTTATATTATGATAGGACTCTATCCCTCGCCTGACGCGGCATCTTTTGAAGACTGATCGGAAGGTCTTTCTTTGGACCGTAATGTGGGATTTGGATAGGGCTAGAAAGAAAGGGTATTGAAGGCTCAAAACAAAATCAATTTTGGGTTCAAAATTTACAACCTTCGGACCTAAATTTATTTACAATAAACACAATTTTTCTTTGCCCCAGCTTTTTACTTGGGGATTTTTATTTCTTTATTTACACTATGACCGAGCTGTGAAGCGCCTACGTATCCTCTTTAAGGAATCAGGTCAAACGTAGTTCCCAATTCCTTCTTTTCATTTTTTTCTATCATTTTTTCATTTTTTTTTTTTTTCACACATTTTTCTTTTTCTTTTCTTTATCTCTTTTTGTTGTTTTCTTTTTCTTTACTTTTCTTTATCCCTTTCTTCTTTTGCCTTTCAAACTTGTGTTTCTAGTGTTTGCGACTAATTCCGAAGGAGGGGTATGAAAGAATTTAAAATAAGGCTCAAAGGGTTGACGATGGATAAAGTGTTTAGATAGCAGAACAAAATGCCTTCGTCATTCCAATCTTCAAAACATGCCAAGTGTAAACAACACAATTAACATTCGTCATATCTTTAAGGCACAGTTGGACAACACTCTCATTTTCATTATTGTGAATGACCCCACGTCGATTTGGCCAGCTTGCCTTTAACTGTTTCCTTTTTAGTTGCCCCGGTTTCACATGACTCGGGATCCAAATAATCTCAAATTGTTTTTATTTCCTTTAAATGACCCGATCATCTTCCAATTGCTTCATGATTAACTTTTAGAATTAAGCCACAATTATGTGTGCGCATGTCATGTCACTAGATTCGGCGTTTGAGCACAAGACAAATCTAAAGGGTAAAAAAGACTAAATAGATAAAATGACCGGAAGTAACAAAAGACCGAAAGCTTCATTAAACTAATGACGAAATGGTTCAATGACAAAACACGCAAAACAAACTAGAGTACAGCCCTGAAACAAAACTGGGCAGGACCAAAGCAAACTGCTAGGACAAAAGGGTTTGACCACAAGAAAACCCTGAAAATAACTCGGACAACAAAAATGACCACAAAAACGAACCACCAAAGCTCCATCTAGCTGACCAAAAGATGGAGTATCTTCCCAATTACCAAGCACAACATTTTAGCCACTAAGCTCTGCATCGATATTGCCAAGGCTGCCAACTGCTTCAACATTTTTAGCTCCAGTCGGTACACCCCC
The DNA here is from genome assembly GCA_032618575.1 of Nicotiana noctiflora. NCBI lineage: Eukaryota > Viridiplantae > Streptophyta > Magnoliopsida > Solanales > Solanaceae > Nicotiana > Nicotiana noctiflora. The sequence continues at coordinate 26,343 of JASVEL010005604.1, forward strand.
CAGGGGATTTGTGTGCCCCATGTCATCATCATCGACCACAATCAACCACCCTTTTTGAATCATTCTTTCTATTTCCTTTTTCAAGGTACGGCAACTCTCAATATCGTGCCCTCTGACATTGGAATGGTATGCACATCGTGCAGTAGGATCGAAGCTTCTTGCACGTGGATCGGGAGTGTATCCGGGGAGCGGCGTAATCAAGCCGACATGTTTTAACTTTTCAAACAGACTTGCATAGGACTCTCCGATAGGGGTGAGCGCCTTTTCTCGCTTCAGCAACCTTTCCTCCCTAAACGCCTTATTTGGCCTGAAGCCTGCCCCAGGGGGTTTCCGGTATGTTCGTGAGGGTTGGTAAGCCTTTTGTGGAGCTGGGTACCTGGAAGGTGAAGTACGATTTTGGTTGTCCCAGGGAGAGTAGTGGTGTCGGGGACGGGAGTAGCGTTGTGAAAACATAGTTGGGGGACGAGTAATTGAGCTACTCGAATGGCTGGAGAAGTTATGATAGGCGGGTATATATGGAGAGTGCGGGAGATCATCTGGCATCGGGTTCATGGTACGGGTAAGGACAGAGTCCAGGAAGCTAGGTGGTGGCGGAGGTAGTGCTTTTCCATCCATCCACGCCCGATACATATCAGCCACGTGTTGTCTCAATATCTTGACCTCCTCTACTAACCCGTGGTTCCGTTCAACCAGTTGTTGTCGGGTACCTGTACCAACCCACTCAGTCTTGAGATTATCTGCCATTGTCCTCTGACTTCATCTTACGGGGAAGAGTTATTTCAGAACCACAACCAACCACCTTTCTGGAAATGGACACAACAAAACAAAGCCAACATGTCAGCATTAAGGTATCCCGCTTATTGATCATTCTTCTTTTTTTTTTTTTTTTTTTTTTTTTGGTTATGGAAATGGTCGAATCCTATGTGGATTGCCTACGTATCATGACCCCGCACGAATCAGACCGAGCGTAGTTCTTGCAAATTAATGCAAGAAATAAAGAGATGTTTATTCGATTTTTTTTGATTTTTTTTTTCTTTTTCTTTGAAAGAAAACTATAGAAGCTGATTCCGACTACAAACTCGTGTAGGAGATTTCTACAAGAATGGGAATATTTTTTGGTGTCAATTATGACTATTTCTACAAAATTGGCCACATAATGGCTTATTTGACAAAATGACTATTTTTGCAAAATTTATTTAAGAAAGATAAACTTGAATTTTTTTTTTTTTATTATCCTGTGGCTCATGGGGCATCGTTCGGCATCACCATAAACCAACACAGGACTATTTTTCATAAATTGGCCATGTAATGGCTTATTTAAACAAAGTGGCTCTTTTTGCAAAATTTTATTTAAGAAGATGCAAATTCAAAAAATTTTATCCCTGGGGCCTATGGGGCATCGTTCAGCACCGACACAGGCCAACACAAGACTGAGGAAGTTAAAATGCAAAAATGTGGCTATTTCAGCAAAACTCCGGCTATGTAATGCCTTATTTGATAAAGTGGTTATTTTTGTAAAGTTGAGTGATGACTCAAAACTTGATTTTTTGCGGATACAGCCTTTCGACATTTCCGCGAGGGAATATTTCCAGGATGTGTCCAAAATTATTTCCAAACGACTCAAAGTGGCTATTCTTGCAAAAACGGCCTTCCGGCGTCATTTTGAGGGACATTCGGCTAATTTTAAGCAAGAATAGCATCACCCGACTTATCTATAACAAAATCAAAAATTTGACATTTTTTTTTTTTTTTTTTTTTTGGTTATTTTTGCAAAAGGGGTGTGAACCCGGACTTGATTTTGCGGCTATGGCCTTGCAACATTTCCACAAGGAATATTTCAAGGTTGTGCCCGCAAATTATTAAAAATAATTCAAAGTGGCTATTTTTGCAAAAAACAACCTTCCGGTGTCCTTTCGGAATATTCGGCCATTTTCAAAAACAGCGTCACTTCGATTTATTGACAAAATTAAACACACACATTTTTTTTTGATTTTTTAAAGGGGTGGTTGAACCCGATGAGTGTTGCCTACGTATCTCACCTAGTGGTGAGAATCAAACCTGCGTAGTTCGGTCAAACAAACTACATCTGTAAAGGAAACAAGCTATTTATTATTTTTTTCACACATTTTTTTTTTTTAAGTTTAAAACAAAATTTTTTTCTTTTTTTTTTATTTAAGTAAAAAAAACAAACTATTTTGAAATCACATATTTTTTACTTTACAACAAACGTTTTTTTTTCTTTTTAAGTAAAAAAACAAACTATTTTGAAACTATTTTTTATTTTATTTTAATCACACATTTTTTTATTTTACAACAAACGTTTTTTTTTCTTTTTAAGTAAGTAAAAAAACAAACTATTTTGAGACTATTTTTTCATTTTCCTCAATATAAAAAAACGGTTAGCCTGCAAGTCTGAAGCAAATATATGCATAAAACAAACAGGATGCAGCAGGATGGTCTTTTCATTTCAGGTCACCTGTCCTAGACGGACCCAACCCCTGTGTTGAGTCCCCTAAGTCAAATGCAACATGATGCAAATAAACGTTCCTACTAGGGATCCGGCATGAAGCTTTGTTATTCTAGGTTTAAAAACTTGGGTTTATTGTTCTAGACCTGGCTTACCCGAGCGGACAACTCGAGCCGAGGAGGAGGCAGCAACCCGGGAATACAGAAGCTTCACCGGTTTTGCAACTTATCCAAACCCCGTTCTAAAGTGGGAATTAGACACTATACAGAAAAGAAGTCACACGAAGTGCACCCTTCTTCATGATTTAGAAGACTCAGAGAGGAGATTGGTTTCGGCACAATTTATATGTACAGTTCAAAAATATCAAAGCAGTAAAACAATATTTAGCACATTAATATAAACATAAAATCAGATAATAAATAAGCCAAATACAACAACTATTCCAAGCTCGAATTCTTAAACCCTGAACCAGTGGTTCTGGGTTTATCGTCCCCAGCAGAGTCGCCAGAGCTGTCACACCTCTTTTTTACGCACCCGCAAGGATGCAAAGAGTTTTTCCAATTAAAGGACAATCGAGGCGGGAATTATTTAATTATTTCAGAGTCGCCACTTGGGAGATTTATGGTGTCCCAAGTCACCGGTTAAATCCCGACCCGAGGAAAAGAATGACTCTATTTAACAGTCCGCGAACCAGAAATCCGGATAAGGAATTCTATTAACCCGGAGAAGGTATTAGGCATTCCCGAATTCCGTGGTTCTAGCACGGTCGCTCAACTGTCGTGTTTGGCTTATCTATCTGCTTTTTTTTACAGTTATGTACTTGGTGCAAATTAATATCCCTTTACCGCGTTTATTATTGGTTACGATTTACGAAAGAGAAAGTTGCTTAAAAATATGCTTTCGAATCACGTCGCATGAAATGCACCCGGATCCTCGACATATTCTTATTCAACATTTCGGGGTTTGGATTCGGGTCGCATGAAATGCACACCCGTATTTAAGAAGATAGAACTAAAATATGTGCCCGGATCGACTACTTATTTACACTGTTGAGAAGGGCGTGATATTCGTTAAGAAGCGACGCATCTCAAAATCTAAGTATTTTATATGTACATTTATGAAGGTCGTGCGATTAGTGTAACTATTGGGCGAGGCGCACCTTTGATTCAAATCTAAAGCGAACTACATCCCACCGTATTTTACTTAGGAGTTGATTCCAAATTATTTAAAACTTGCTACGAACCACACCACATGAAATGCGCCTGTGGTTCCTGACACGCTTTATTTGCTCTTGCCCGAAATCGGGGTCGGGTCACATGAAATGCACCCCCGACTCCTTTAATCTAATTACGTCATTCAGTTGAGTAATAACTCCCTAGTTAATCTTGCTTTTAACATAAGGTCTAACGTTAACAGATTTGGAGATTACACACATGAGTAGAGAAGATTGAATAGAGATACAACAGACTAATTCAGGTTTACGTGCTTATCTAATGACAACGTATCTTTGGTCTAGCTACACTTTTCCATAACCAAGACTAGCAATACAAACTTAATTAGAGAATAACAGAACGTAATTAAACATAAGAACTTTGGACGACTACATGATTCAACAGACTTCAAACATAAGCTTCAGGCTTCATTCTTTTCGAACCAAGGAATTACAACAACAGAGATGTGTACCTGGAATGCGGAAGAACAAAGATGAGTGAGCAATGGCAATGCAGCAACAGTAACAGGAGCAACAACAATAGGCCAGTAGCAACCAAAGTAAACCAACAACCACACAAACGACTCAGCAGCAACAACAATAACCAACCAAATAGCAACAACAATAATACACCAGTAGCAAACTCAACACAGCAGCAGCATACACAACTGAGATGTATACCAGCAGCAACAAAGACACAGCAACAACAACAATGGACTAACAGCAGCAACAATCAACCAGGCAGCACCCTATAGACCAAACCAGCAACACAAACGACCAAACAATCCCAAAACAATGCTGCCAGTGACAAAATAACAGCACTGCCAGTGGCTCGACACTTCCAAACTCAGCAAATAACACCCAACCGATCTCAGCACACCAACACAAGAACCACAACAACAATGGACTAACAGCAGCAACAACCAACCAGCAGTAGCCAAAGAGTGGCAAACAGGACTTCAGCAACCAAACAAACGAAACAGTAACAAAGAAGCCAATGAAACAGTACTTGTCTATCCTTCTTGTTCTCTTTGTATGTTTGGTTTCAATATCGTATCTCCCTCCCTGTTTTTCTTAACTCACAGCTCTTTCTATCTATCTCTTTTATGTTCTTCAAAAATGTATCTTTGCTGCCTATTTTTCTCTCCAGGTATTCCAGTGTCCTCCTTCTTTTGTATATGTGTCTGTCTATATATATTCAAAACTAAAAGCCAGGCCAGCCTGTTTACCCTGCCCATGTGCACTGACTGTCCAGCTCTTAAGAGCACTTAACAGTGTAAAATAAACTTCTTGCCCTAATATTCTCTGCCCAGCCCATCACTTAATGTCTAAATCTCATTTTTTAATCCAAAAGCGTACTAGTAGCTTGTTTTTCTATTCAAAACCCCTTACCCTGCCAGATGGCTCCCATGTTACTTATGTTTTCCAATTACACTGCACACACAGTGATAATCAGACCTACTGACAGTCCCTCCAACATGCTGGCCGGGTTCATTTGAATTAACTCTAAACCATATGGTCCCAATTCAGCTATAACCAATTTATCCTAAACCTATTTCAATTTCAAATCACACAGCACCCCAATTCAATTCAATAGTGCTTAATCAACTATCCAGAATTTCAAACAATCAAACCTACGCAATTAGATGACGACATTCGTTTAATCAATTACGAACTATATAATCGATAACGAATAATCGATATTCAACTATGCCTACGGGCAGAATCAGGGGGCAACAATCCGAGTCAACTATTCGACGATCTTAACTAAATTAAACACAATGTAATCACAACAACAACAATGAGTCGAACATACCAGAAAGAAATGATTTGACCAAATAAAAAGGTCTTGATTAGGAGGAGAAACGAAAGCAGAGAAAATAACTAACTAACTAAAAGAATGGAATCAATAAACACTTATACTAATAGATAAAAATCGGAAAGAAACAGAAAGATACCTTAAACAGTGAGAAAAATATGAAATCGCACGGGCTTGGGCTCGAAGAGACTTGAAATTGCCTTCTTTTGAAGTTAATAGATTTTAATTGAAATATTTTCAAACGAAAACCTTCCAATTAAAATCTATTAACTTCAATTTGTTTTAATTCCGACCAAATCCCTAGTTTTCGAATTCTAGGGTTCTTGAAGGCTATTTTGGGGTTCGACTAATTCCGGTTGGATTCGAGCCGGACCAACCTTGGTGGGGTCGTGGGGAGGGTCTGGGGAGGCTGTGGTGCAAAGTTGGAGTTGATTGGGATAGTTTTGACTTTGGCTCGAATCTTCGATTGAAGATTCGAACCATTTGGTGATGATTCGAGGAGGGGGAGTTATGGATTCGGACTCAGGGTGGTTTGGTGGTTCAGGGGTGTTATTTTGGTGAGGTTTGGTGACTGACCACCGCCATGGGCAATTTCCGGCGGGCGGTCAGTGGTGGGGGAAGGGATTTTCGGCTGAGAGAAAGGGGGGGTGTTTAGGCAAATGAAGGGGTAATGGGGTTCTTGGGGTTTTGGGTATTAAAATTTAAGGTTTAATCTTAGCCGTTGGATTATAAGAGTCCAACGGCTGAGATCAAAAGAGGAGGTGACGGGGCCGGTTCGGGTGTGGGGGAACGGGTCACGAATTAATGGGGCTTGGGATTGGGCCTTTTTGTTTTGGGCTCAATTTTAAATTCACATGGCCCCAATCCGATTTCCTTTCTCAATTTTCTTCTTTTCTTTTATTTATTTATTAATTCCTAATTTATTGAAACACAAAATCCTAAAATACATTACAAAGTCAAATTAATTTATAGAAACTAATTATGCTCGAATACCAATTCGCACATTAAACATCAATTAAACTACACAACTTTAACTACAATGCAAAACACGATGTATATATTTTGTATTTTACTAATTTAAATAAATAAACACGCACACACAAACATGCAAAAATGTAAGATAAAAATAACACAAAAATCACAAAAATCATGCTCAACATAAAACTATTTTATTTTTGAATTTTCCGGGAGTGATTCTCATGTAGGGCAAAAATCACGTGCTCACACCACCCACATCCTGCATTCTTTGGCGAGTGGTATCAGCCTCCCCACCCACGCCCTAATGTTCGGCATGGATCGGGGCATGGACGCCCTGGCTGCAGACATAAAAAAAATAAGATAGGTTACAGAGGTTGAGTAGGCATAAACGATTGAAAACATTGAGTGAACGAAACGATACTTACATTCGGGGTTCCACACTTCAGGGAATCCTTCGGGGTCTGCCACTAAATCCGAGGTTCGGACGAAGAAAAACTTCAACCAAAATTGACGGTTGGGCTTGTCGTCCGTTTCGATGACCAAACCCTTCGTTCCACGCTTCTTCAGCTGTAACATCATCCCCCTTATGAATCCGGGATTGAACAATTGCAGCAGATGGTGTATTGTACGTCGAGTCCGGCCCTCTCGGTATAAGTCATCAATACACGACTTATCTTCCATATGTAGGGAGTAAGTTGGGCCGGACATACATTATAGAATTTACAAAGATCATAATTGGGGAGAGCACACCCAATTACGAAAGGGTATTCATAAAAAGCACAGAACCCCAGTCTGTGTACATTGGCGAAATCTTCGATGGCCACTTCCATAATCACCGTGTCCGAAATCTGGCTAGAGATACGCAAGTCATCCAGTTGCGACTCAGAGAACTTAGAATTCTTCCATGCAGGAGCTATACACCTTGAGGGAAAACGCTTCAAACATATAGCTCCTGGTAAAGCACATTGTCTATAGAAAGAGGGACAAGAGGCCTTCGGGCGTTTTTCCCACCCTCCGAAGACGGAGGAACCCTAAAAGTGGCCTCATCCCCGTTCCCTTCACGTTGTCGACCACAGTTCGCCATAATCAGTCTTTGACTAAAGAGTGGATACATCAACAAGCTGGTAAAGCTATAAAGCAAACTCTAAAAGTCAAACACAAAGTTACTAAAGGTTCCAGTAAAAAGAACAAGAATACGAAGAAATTTTTATCGAAGAAGTCTAAAAGATAGAAAAACTTAAAACCTCTTCCTATTTATAGTACCCTGATAAACGGAATTCGAAGAGGTGAGTGTCAGAGAAAGGGGCGTGAAACTAAAATATCAAATCGCCTCATGACCTGCCTTGGGAGCAGTTGTAATTATGACGCATGCCGCCAGTGACGTCAATTCAAAAATCAAGCCACGTGCCAATATATGGACGGCACCACGGCGAATCAATATTTCCACCTATTGTAGACGTATATCGAATACATCTCCAACATGTGGAGGGACTAACTATATGGGGCCGAATCGAATATAACTAATAAGGGTCGAGTACTTCTCCCCCCACGCCCACGCCTGATAAAGGCCAAGCATATCTCCCTACGCCCATATGGCGTCGAGGGCACGTCTTTAACAACGAAGGCATAGTGTCGACTCGCGTATACAGGCGCCCCTTCCCTCCTCCTTTTTATATTTTTAGGAAACCAGCAGTCCTGAAACGAATTATGTCTTTTGCGAAAAAATCTTTCCTCTATATAAAGGGGGATTTTTCTTATTGTAAGGATAAGTGTTATTTCTTAATAATACAACTTATGATTATTCTCTCTCTATTATTCTCTCTCTTTACCCTCCCAGTGATAATCATTGATGGTTCACATAATTTCGTCATTTTTGCTAAGATTCACAATATAAACGATATAAGTCTATCTTCAGGGTTTATTATAGTTGATTGCGATTTATCCCTTTCTCACAATTTTTGATTGCTTATAACTTACAAAGTAATCGATAACTTTTGAGTCAAGCATATATATATATATATATATATATATGTATATAGTTCCTCCAATGCTGGCATTTTTCAAATATATATATGCTTTCGAATGTTTGCAACCTCAAAATCTTCGGCAGAAGGTTTTATCGGTCGTTAAAGTCTTCAACTTACAGTAATCTCCACAATGGCAAATATAACGTTATATGGAAAGGATTGAACTTTGTGAAGCATTAGACATAACTAATCTAAAATGAAGTTAAAGAAGATGTGAAGAAGATAGGCCAACAAGCTCACTGACAGATATATACAGCGCATGATAGACATGCGCTATATCATGTCAAAGTTGATCAGGCATTCGATAGCCTGAGACGTTTGGCTTGAGGCTATAACGCACGGTAGGCATGCGTTATATCCATTCAAAGTTGACCAAACATTTATTAGACTGAGACGTTTGGCCTGAGGCTATAACGCATGGTAGGCATGCTATATCCTTTCAAAGTTGACCAAACATTCGTTAGCCTGGGACGTTTAGCTATAGGGCATGGTAGACAAATATGCACTTAGGTATTTTATTTTATTTTTCATTTTTATTTTTTTCATATTTATTTTGGTTTTTCAAGTTAGATTTTACGTTACTTTGGTTCCTGCAAGCTAAGGACATTCGACTTTAAAGTCAGCTAGTGAAGTATTTATGTTTGTGTTGTCATTTTCAGTAGCTCTTTGACTAGTAAATTTTAATCTAAATCCAGAAGTACGTACTAACAATAGTCATTTATGAATTACAGAAATCACATTCAAGTCGTTATAATAGCAACTCATCATAATCAGTCAACGTCAAATAGGTGGACAAAATAAGAAAAATCTTCAACGAAATATTTAATTTGTCGTATTTACTATCTATTTTTATATTTTAAAATTAGAGAATTAACCAACTTAACAAATGATCATGTGACTATCGAAGAAAGCGATGATCCGAATGATTAATCTGTATTGCCGTAAATAAATAACATAATAATCTTTCTGAATACAAAAACAGAAAGTTAGTAGAAATATTTCTTAAAATAATATTTGAACTTTAAAATAATTTTTGAAAAAGGTATAGGAACAAATTATGCCTACTGAATATACAGTGTGTCATTAAGGATATCATTCCCTTCAAGTACCCGATATTCTGGAATATACCTTCCCAGGATAGAACGATTTAACTCACCGAAGTATTAGTACCAAAAAGGCCAATGAACAACGAACCACTTGAAGGTTGTAAAATACACTGAAATTTTTGTGCAGAAGAAGAAGAAGATTATCAGAAAATTTCATAAGTAAATGTTATGTGATTTGAAGGAATATTTATAACCAATTTGGTATTGTTTCTGAAAAGGTTTGTAATCTTTCAGAACAACCATAGCTGTTGGAATATGTTTGACACTGTTTTAGAACAGTCATAGCTGTTGGAAATATTGCGGGAAAATTAGAACGGATTTAAAATAATTCGGGAAAGAAAACGGGCCGAACCGGATCGGGAGTCATGGGTTATTCCATATTGAATTTTGTGTTAATTAATTAAATATTTGAGCCGAAGCCGTGCGAACGACGACGACAGCGCGAGACATGCCTTCTTCTTAACTCTTTAAGAGCTAAAAGATGAATTTCTCCATATATATACAAATATTTTGTTTTGTGACGACCCAAAGGGTCATCACTTGTTTTATTAATCATTCCGAGCTTTTGAGGTCTTGAAAACCTCATTTATAGTTGCCTCGATTTGCGTGCACAATCCGGGCACAAAGCTGGAAAAGATTTATGTTGAAATATGTGAAATATGTGAAAAAGTTGAAGAATTTTGATATTAATATTGATATGGTTGACTTTGGTCAACATTTTTGGTAAACGGACCCGGATCCGTGATTTGACTATTTCAGAAAATCCGTAGAAAAATATGGAACTTGGGCATATGTCCGGAATTGAAATCCGAGGTCTAGAACCCCGGTAAAAGAATTTTTTTGTTAAATTGTTTTCTGAAAATGTTTAAGGAAAATGAAACTGAATTTTTATTAAAAAGTACTGGTATCGGGCTCGTATTTTGGTTCCGACGCCCGGTACAAGTCATATATATTGGTTAAGCGCTTCCTGTAAAGTTTGGTTGAAAACGGACGTCGTTTGACGTGTTTTGGCTTTAAATTGGAAAGTTTGGAAATTATGAAAATTTGAAAGGATTCTTGAGTTTTAAGGCTCAATTCATGGATTTTGATGTTATTTTAGCGATTTGATCGCGCGAGCAAGTTCGTATGATGTTTTCAAGTTAGTGTGCATATTTGGTTTGGAGCCCCGAGGGCTCGGGAGTGTTTCGGAGGTGGTTCGGGGTGGTTTTAGACTAGGAAAAACTGCAGAAAATCTGCAGCAGACATTCCTTATTCGCGTTCGCGTCCACCCGGTCGCGTTCGCGAAGGCATCTCCTTTTCCTTCATCGCGTTCGCGACAATGGTATCGCGTTCGCGTACAACAAATTTGGATCCAGCCATTTTCCTCTACGCGTTCGCGTGCAGGCTCCCGCGTTCGCGGAGCCTGGCCTGCTTCCTCTACGCGTTCGCGTAAGGTGCCACGTGTTCGCGTAGGCCAATTTGTAAGCCCAGATTTTTATTCTTCGCGTTCGCGACTATGTCCACGCGAACGCGATGCCCATTTTGCCCAACCCTTCGCGAACGCGACACTGTCCACGCGAACGCGAAGGGCAAACTTTTGCCCAGTCATTTTAATCCCAAAACAGAACATAAACGGGATAACAAATCCCATTTCTGTTCAACCCCCTTCTTCACAGCCCCTTGGACGATTTTTGAGCTATTCTTCACCAAACTTCTTGGGTAAGTGATTCTTAACTCGTTTTCTTCATTTTCCATCAATATTATTTGAATTCCTAAGCCTAAATAGGTGTAAATGGGTAGAAAAATTGAGAATTTAGTATAGTAAGGGTTTTCAATGAATTTACGATCTAGACTTCGTTTTGGAGTCGAACTTAAGAACAAATTGTATATTTGAACTCATGGAGGATTGGGTGAACTTATTTTGGTTCGAAACTTGAGTTTCGACTATGTGGGCTCAGGGTCGATTTTTACTATTCCGGGCAGAATGTTGTAAAAATCATATTTAGCAATATGAACTAGTTTGTTAAGTAGAATTGATGATATTAAATCAATTGTGTATAGATACGATTGGATTGGAGTCAAATTCGAAAGGAAAAGGCATTGCTACGGATTGAATCGTTCGTAAACCTTCGAGGTAAGTGTTTGTTCTATCCTAGTTTGTAGGAATATGAATTTAGTTATGAATAAATTGTTGAATAAGAGTTATTGGTGTTATACCGGTAATGAAGGTAAATTGTTGAAATTATTATGAATTATTGGTTTAAAACCGGAAATTATAAATATTATTAATATAGAGATTATTGGCTAAATGCCGGTAATATATATATATTTTATAAATTGGGATCGTGTGGTACGCCGACCACAAAGTGATTTAAAATCTTGGCATTGGCCATAGTTGCCGGTAGCCTATTGATATATTTGGGATCGGGTGGTACGCCTACCACAAGATATAACTATTGATATATTTGGGAGCGGGTGGTACGCCTACCACAAGATATAATTACTATGATATTTGGGAGCGGGTGGTACGCCTACCACAAGATATGATTACTGATATATTGGGAGCGGGTGGTACGCCTACCACAAGATATAATTACTGTGATAGTTGGGAGCGGGTGGTACGCCTACCAGGAGATATGAAATGAGAGAGGAATTGAGACATGAAAGTAAGATTTATTATGTTGATTAGATTATTCTGGATATCGTGAGTTATTGACTGTTATTTCAGAGCAGAGTATTTCCTTATAATGTATTATCTATATATATGCCTATATTGAAACTGTACAGGTTTAGGTGGGTGACTGGCCTTAGCCTTGTCACTAGTTCGCTGGGATAGACCAGGCACTTACCAGCACATGGGGTCGGTTGTGCTGATACTACACTCTGCGCTCTTTTGCGCAGATACAGGTTACGGACAGCAGCAGCGACAGTAGAGACTTGTGGATTTTTCGACTACTGAGACTACGAGGTAGCCTTGCAGGCGTCCGCAGGACCCGTTGTCTCTTCTATCTATGCTTTTCATTCTGTTATCTCATGTAACCGAGATAAACAGTTTGTATTTTCTTTCAAACAATTATGTGTATTATTCTTAGAAGTTCGTGAGTATTGTGACACCAATCTTGGGTAGTGTATCACATTTGGATTTTCTTTATCATATTTGACTAAGTCTTCCGCTAATTTTGATTATTCCGCTGTAATTTATATGTTTTTAATAATAAGAATTGGTAATTAATGGAGGTGTAATTAATATTTGGCTTGCCTAGCTTCCACAAGTAGGCGCCATCATGACCCCGATGGTGGGAAATCCGGGTCGTGACAAGTTGGTATCAGAGCACTAGGTTGCACAGGTCTCACAACTCACGAACAACCTTAGTAGAGTCCGAAGGATCGGTACGGAGACGTCTGTATTTATCCTCCAGAGGCTACGGAGTTAGGAAAATATTCCGTTTATTCTTTCCAGTCGTGCGACTTGATCTTTTGAATGTTAATTGAACTTCTACTCTGTTCTTCCGCAGATGGTAAGGACACGTGCATCCTCATCTACTGACCAGCAGCCCGAGGTCCCAGCAGCGGCGGCTCCTGCTAGGGGTAGAGGCCGAGGTCGAGGCCGTCCTAAAGGACAAGGTAGGGGCAGGGCTCAGCCCCGAGCAGCAGCACGAGTGGCAGAACCTCATGTTCATATCGAGGAGGAAGTTCCAACCCCAGCAGCTCCAGTAGGCCCAGCTCAGGTCCCAGGAGGAGCGGTGTTTTCACCGGATCTACAGGATGCTTTGGTCCGTATAGCAGGTTTCATGGATCATATTACCAGAGCAGGCTTATTACCGGTGGCACCAGCCACTTCTCGGGCCGGAGGAGGTAATCAGACTCCTACTACGCGCACTCCGGAGCCAGTAATTCCCCAGGCTCAAGATCCTGTGATTCAGCCAGCTGAGGCGGTTCGGCCTATTATTGCGACTCCGTCTAATGATGGTGCAGCTATGTCTGCTGATGCGTTGTGGAGATTGGACAGGTTTACCAAACTGTTCACTACCACATTCAGTGGCACTCCTTCAGAGGATCCACAGGACTTCCTATACAGCTGCCACGAAGTTCTCCGTACTATGGGTATCGTGGAGACAAATGGTGTGGATTTTGCTACTTTTCGGTTATCTGGTTCCGCCAAGACTTGGTGGAGAGATTATTGTCTAACCAGGCCAGCGGGATGGTCATCTTTGACTTGGGAGCAGTTTGCAGAATTATTCTTGGAGAAGTTCCTTCCAGCAACTCAGCGGGAGTTTATGCGCAGACAATTTGAGCGTCTTCATCGGGGTTCTATGTCTGTCACACAGTACGAGACTAGGTTCGTGGACCTGGCTCGTCATGCTGTTATCATACTTCCCACAGAGCGGGAGAGAGTGAGGAGGTTTATTGATGGCTTGAATCAGCCAATTCGGCTACAGATGGCTATGGGTGCAGGAACTGAAATCACTTTTCGGGAGGCGGCTAATGCAGCCCGCCGGATAGAGATGGCTCTGTCACAGGGAGCGAGACATGGATCAGATAAGAGATCTCGTAATTCGGGTAGATTCAGTGGTACCTCGTCTGGAGATAGAGATTTTTATGATAGAGGCCATCCTCCTAGGCCTTATCAGTCAGCTCTTCAGGTTTCTCACGATGCTTCAGGTGATCGTAATTCTCAGCCACGCTACTCTGATCAGCAGCCTATCAGTGCACCACCACTTCGCCATTTTCAGCAGTCGAGGGCTTGTTTTACGTGCGGTGATTTTAGGCACATTGCAAGGTATTGCCCTCGAGCTTCTGACAGATCTCACCAGCAGGGTTCTCGTGCCATAGTTCAGGCCCCAGTTCCCCCACAGCCTGCCCAGCCAGCTTGAGGCGGAGGTAGAGGACATAGAGGTGGAGGTAGAGGTCATAGAGGTGGAGCTCAGACCGATAGAGGTAGAGACCAGCCAGCAGCTGATCGTCCTAGAGATACTGCTCAGGGTGGTGGGGCACAGCCCCGATGTTATGCACTTCCCGCCAGACCAGAGGCTGAGTCTTCTGATGCCGTCATTACAGGTATTATTTTGGTTTATGATAGAAAGGCATCAGCATTATTTGACCCTGGGTCTACATATCCATACGTGTCTTCCTATTTTGCACCGTACTTGATTCAGCCCAGTGATCCACTGAGTGTTCCTGTTCATGTGTCTACACTAGTAGGCGATTCCATTGTGGTTGATCGAGTTCATCGGTCATGTATTATAGTAATTGAGGGTCTCGAGACCCGTGCTGATTTATTACTCCTAAATATGGTGGACTTCGATATTATACTAGGCATGGACTGGCTATCTCCGTATCATGCTATTTTAGATTGCCATGCCAAGACTGTGACTTTAGCCCTGCCGAATTCGCCTCGTATAGAGTGGAAAGGAATTTCAGGTCATACTAGCCGTAATGTTATTTCTTATGTTAAAGCTCGGCGTATGGTTGGAAAGGGATGCTTGGCTTATTTGGCCTATGTCCGTGATTCTAGTGCTGAGGTTCCTTCTATTGACTCTGTGCCTGTGGTTCGCGAATTTCCTGAAGTATTTCCTTCAGACTTGCCATGTATGCCGCCCGATAGGGACATTGATTTTTGCATTGATTTGGCTCCGGGCACTCAGCCCATTTCTATTCCACCCTATCGTATGGCTCCGCCGGAGTTAAAAGAGTTGAAAGATCAGTTGCAGGACCTTCTTGAGAAGGGCTTTATCAGGCCCAGTGTTTCCCCCTGGGGAGCACCTGTATTATTTGTAAAGAAGAAAGATGGTTCGATGCGGATGTGTATTGATTACCG
Organism: Nicotiana noctiflora; assembly: GCA_032618575.1. Classification (NCBI taxonomy): domain Eukaryota; kingdom Viridiplantae; phylum Streptophyta; class Magnoliopsida; order Solanales; family Solanaceae; genus Nicotiana; species Nicotiana noctiflora. The sequence goes on from JASVEL010005604.1 coordinate 41,747, forward strand.
GCAGTTAAACAAGGTGACTATCAAAAATAAATATCCACTTCCGCGAATTGATGATTTATTTGACCAGCTTCGGGGTGCCAAGGTATTTTCAAAGATAGATTTGAGATCTGGCTATCATCAGCTGAAGATTAGGGCATCTGATGTCCCTAAAACCGCGTTCCGCACTCGGTATGGACATTATGAATTTCTGGTCATGTCTTTTGGGTTGACAAATGCTCCAGCAGCTTTTATGGAATTAATGAATCGGGTGTTCCGGCCTTATTTAGACTTGTTTGTAATAGTCTTCATTGATGACATATTAATACATTCCCGCAGTCAGGAGGAGCATGCGCAACATCTCAGAGTGGCCTTACAGACTCTGAGAGATAGCCAGCTATATGCAAAATTTTCAAAGTGTGAATTTTGGCTAAGTTCAGTTGCATTCCTGGGTCATATTGTGATGGCAGCAGGTATTCAAGTTGATCCGAAGAAAATTGAGGCAGTCAAGAGCTGGCCTAGACCGACATCAGCCACAGATATTCGGAGTTTCTTGGGGTTAGCGAGTTATTACCGCCGATTCGTAGAGGGATTTTCTTCTATTGCAACCCCACTGACTAGATTGGCCCAGAAGGGTGTCCAGTTCATATGGTTAGATGAGTGCGAGGTGAGCCTTTAGAAGCTCAAGACAGCCCTAACTATGGCACCGATATTGGTTTGGCCCACATGCTCAGGGCCTTATACAATGTATTACGATGCTTCCCGTATTGGGCTTGGTGCGATATTGATGCAGCATGGCAGAGTCATTGCTTATGCTTTGAGGTAGTTGAAGATCCACGAGAAGAACTATCCAATTCGTGATCTAGAGTTGGCGGCCATTGTTCATGCCTTTAAGATTTTGAGGCATTACCTATATGGTGTGACATGTGAAGTGTACACCGATCATAAGAGTCTTCAGTATTTGTTTAAGCAGAAAGAGTTGAATATGAGGCAGAGAAGATGGCTAGAGTTGCTAAAAGACTATGGTGTTACTATTTTATATCACCCAGGTAAGGCCAATGTGGTGGCCGATGCATTGAGTAGAAAGTCTGCCAGCATGGGTAGTCTTGCATATATTCCGGTCAGTCAGAGACCATTAGCTCTAGATGTCCAGGCCTTAGCCAACCGGTTCGTGAGATTAGACATTTCTGAGCCTAGCAGAGTGTTAGCCTGCTCGGTCGCTCGTTCTTCTTTATTAGAGCGTATCCGTGAGAGGCAATTTGATGATCCTCATTTGCGTGAGTTGAGAGATACAGTACAGCGGGGAGGTGCCACACAGGTAAATCTAGATGATGATGGGATATTGAAATTGCAAGGTCGAGTTTGTGTGCCCAATGTCGAAGGGATTCGAGAGTTAATCTTAGCAGAGGCCCACAGTTCGCGGTATTCTATTCACCCAGGCGCCGCGAAGATGTACCAGGACTTACGGCAACACTATTGGTGGCGCAGAATGAAGAAAGATATCGTCGCGTATGTCGCTCGGTGTCTAAATTGTCAGCAGGTGAAATATGAGCACCAGAGACCTGGTGGTGTATTCCAGAGGATTGAAATTCCCGAGTGGAAATGGGCGCGGATCACTATGGACTTCGTTACTGGACTTCCTTTGACTCGGAGGAAATTTGATGCTATTTGGGTCATTATTGATGGGCTGACCAAGTCAGCACACTTTATTCCAGTATCTGTCTCCTACTCGTCGGAGAGGTTAGCGGAGGTTTACATTAGGGAGATTGTTCGTCTCCACGGAGTGCCAGTATCTATTATCTCTGATCGGGGTACGCAGTTTACCTCGCGGTTCTGGAGAGCGGTCCAGCAGGAGTTAGGCACCCGAGTTCAGCTGAGTACAGCTTTTCATCCTCAGACAGATGGTCAGTCCGAGAGGACTATTCAAATTCTAGAGAACATGCTTCGAGCCTGTGTCATTGATTTCGGAGGCTCGTGGGACCAGTTCCTGCCATTAGCAGAGTATGCCTACAATAACAGCTACTAGTCCAGCATCCAGATGGCCCCGTATGAGGTGGTGTATGGTAGGCGATGTCGATCTCCAGTCGGATGGTTTGATCCGGGAGAGGCTCGGTTGTTGGGTACAGATTTAGTTCAGGAGGCCTTGGATAAGGTCAAGACTATCCAGGAGAGATTGCGTGCAGCTCAGTCCAGACAGAAGACTTATGCGGATCGTAAGGTTCGAGATGTAGATTTCATGGTCGGTGAGCAAGTATTGCTCCGAATGTCGCCTATGAAGGGCGTGATGAGGTTCGGGAAGAAGGGCAAGCTCAGCCCTAGGTATATTGGCCCATTTGAGATTCTAGACAGAGTGGGAGGGGTGACTTACAGATTAGCTTTGCCGCCTAGCTTATCAGCCGTGCATCCAGTTTTTCATGTATCTATGCTTCGGAGATACCACGGCGATCCCACACATGTGTTAGACTTCAATACTGTCCAATTGGACAATGATCTATCTTACGAAGAGGAGCCGGTAGCCATTCTAGACAGGCAGGTTCGACAATTGAGGTCGAAGAGTTATCCTTCTGTGCGTGTTCGGTGGAGAGGTCAGCCTCCTGAGGCATCGACCTGGGAGTCCGAGTCTGATATGCGGAGCCGTTACCCACACTTGTTTCCTGACTCAGGTACTTTTTTCTTTTGTCCGTTCGAGGACGAACGATTGTTTTAGAGGTGGAGATTGTGACGACCCAAAGGGTCATCACTTGTTTTATTAATCATTCCGAGCTTTTGAGGTCTTGAAAACCTCATTTATAGTTGCCTCGATTTGCGTGCACAGTCCGGGCACAAATCTGGAAAAGATTTATGTTGAAATATGTGAAATATGTGAAAAAGTTGAAGAATTTTGATATTAATATTGATATGGTTGACTTTGGTCAACATTTTTGGTAAACGGACCCGGATCCGTGATTTGACTATTTCAGAAAATCCGTAGAAAAATATGGAACTTGGGCATATGTCCGGAATTGAAATCCGAGGTCTAGAACCCCGGTAAAAGAATTTTTCTGTTAAATTGTTTTCTGAAAATGTTTAAGGAAAATGAAACTGAATTTTTATTAAAAAGTACTGGTATCGGGCTCGTATTTTGGTTCGACGCCCGGTACAAGTCATATATATTGGTTAAGCGCTTCCTGTAAAGTTTGGTTGAAAACGGACGTCGTTTGACGTGTTTTGGCTTTAAATTGGAAAGTTTGGAAATTATGAAAATTTGAAAGGATTCTTGAGTTTTAAGGCTCAATTCATGGATTTTGATGTTATTTTAGCGATTTGATCGCGCGAGCAAGTTCGTATGATATTTTCAAGTTAGTGTACATATTTGGTTTGGAGCCCCGAGGGCTCGGGAGTGTTTCGGAGGTGGTTCGGGGTGGTTTTAGACTAGGAAAAACTGCAGAAAATCTGCAGCAGACATTCCTTCTTCACGTTCGCGTCCACCCGGTCGCGTTCGCGAAGGCATCTCCTTTTCCTTCATCGCGTTCGCGACAATGGTATCGCGTTCGCGTACAACAAATTTGGATCCAGCCATTTTCCTCTACGCGTTCGCGTGCAGGCTCCCGCGTTCGCGGAGCCTGGCCTGCTTCCTCTACGCGTTCGCGTAAGGTGCCACGCGTTCGCGTAGGCCAATTTGTAAGCCCAGATTTTTATTCTTCGCGTTCGCGACTATGTCCACGCGAACGCGATGCCCATTTTGCCCAACCCTTCGCGAACGCGACACTGTCCACGCGAACGCGAAGGGCAAACTTTTGCCCAGTCATTTTAATCCCAGAAACAGAACA
>JASVEL010005605.1:0-66278 GCA_032618575.1 Nicotiana noctiflora
TACTCTCGGCGAAACTGAAATACATTAAAGTCACAGGCGTACCGGTTGTGGTGTGACTCGAAATGTATTTTCGTGACGTCGCAATTCTTCTAAAATTAAAAGTGGAGCATTAAAAACACATAATTAGAATATGTAAAGAAATCAGATAAAAGAAAAAAGAGCAGTTGAGCGACCGTGCTAAAACCACGGAATCCGGGAGTGCCTAACACCTTCTCCCGGGTTAACAGAATTCCTTATCCAGGTTTCTAGTTTCGCAGACTGTATACAGAGTCATAAATTTCCTCGGTTCGAGATTAAACCGGTGACTTGGGACACCATTATTTTCCCTAGTGGCGACTCTGAATAATTAAATAAATTGATCCCGTTTCGACTGTCCTTTAAGTGGAAAAACTCCTTCACTGATTATTATTATATCCCTTCTCGGGGTGTAGTATTAAATAGTGGCACATTTACGTTTTATACATATGTGTAGCGCCAAAAGGAGGTGTGACACAAGTTATAGAGAAAAGCAATCTTGAGAAATGCGAGATAGCCTGAGTTTTAAGGACAAATGGTCTTTGAACCAGCGTTATCCCAGTAGTTTCGAAAGAAAGAAAACAACAAGCTTTGCTGAAGGAAGTTGTATCCCTAGCAGACAGAACAAAAGTATGAAAGTTGTGTTCAAAAAATCAAAAGGCCAGTGTCATCTCCAATAGTTTTTGGGAGAATAAAACACCGATTTTGAAAGAATGAAAACTCCTCGGCAGTATTATCCCCGACGACTTTCAGAGGAAAAAAATGCAGAGGAATGATGGAAGTTTTGAAATAGGAAAGAAGAAAAGGATTCCCCAGCATTTTTATCCTCAACGCGGTAATTCCCAGCTGATAACATTTTGAGAGAAAATAAATGTTTTTAAGGAAGTAGAAAAGGAGTGGAAGAAAGGAGATTCCCTAATGGTATTATCCCTAGCAGGTAAGTAAATAATTCCAACAGTGTTATCCCCAGTGGTTAAGAAGGAAGGCAACACAAATTTTGAGGGAAGCAGTTCTAAAAGGAAATAATTCAAGAAGAAGGAAATGGTTTAGGGAGACGACGGTAATAGAATGCATGTGAAATTGTTGATAAGGTCAGGTGCCCGCCTGAAGAATAGAATGGCGTTTTACTTTAAGTTTTAGTTGAAGTTTAAAATAATTGTTGAAGTCAGGCGCCCGCCTAAAGAACAGAATGGCGATTTACAGGTTATTGTTGAAGTCAGGTGCCCGCCTGAAGAACAGAATGGCAGTTTATTTTCGGAGGTTGTTGTTGAAGTCAGGTGCCTGCCTGAAGAATGGAATGGCATTTTACTTTAAGTTAGTTGAAGCTTAAAATCATTGTTGAAGTCAGGTGCCCACCTGAAGAACGGAATGGCGATTTATTTTTCAAGGTTATTGTTGAAGTCAGGTGCCCGCCTGAAGAACAGAATGGCAGTTTATTTTCAGAGATTGTTGTTGAAGTTAGGTATCCGCCTGAAGAATGGAAGGCATTTTACTTTAAGTTTTAGTTGAAGTTTTAAATCATTGTTGAAGTCAGGAACCCACCTGAAGAATGGAATGGCGGCTTATTTTCGGAGTTTGTTGATGAAGTCAAGTGCCCGCCTGAAGAACGAAATGGCGATTTATTTTCGGAGTTTATTGATGAAGTCAGGTGCCCGCCTGAAAAACGAAATGACATTTTCAAGGTTGATAATGAAGGCCGGAGCCCACATGGAAAGCGGAAAGGCGTATGTTTTAATTCAAGAAGTCAGTAACCCGTCGGGAGAGCGGAAGATTACAACAAAAATCCCCAGCATAAATCCAAATTAGGAAATTAGTAGGAAGACAATAAGGGCCAGAAGAAGGCATTTCAAACTTCGAAGGAAAATAATTTGAAGCTCACAAGAAAGAAATAAGCAGTTCAAGTTTGGCGATCAAGAGAGGCCGAATAGGCAAGTCAAAAGAGAAGAAACATCAAAGGAAACACAAGAGCAAGCAATGCAACAAGAAATACATGAAGAACAGTTTGAAGATCTAGATAAGATTTTTCAATTCATAGAATATAATTTAGTCTAGCTTCTTATTTTCTTTTAGGATGGTGTAATAAGGAGGTTAGTGAGCAGTGGGAGCATGCAACAGCAGTAATAGCAAATGGCAATCCCACGGTAGTCCTAGCTATCAAAACTTTCCGAACTACATTGACCTGATTCCCTTTTAGCCAGGGATATGTAGGAGACCTTTTGAAGCAATGGTTCGGTCAAGTATTTCAAAAAATGCTTCACACAAAGTACTCAAACGGGCAAAAATCGCTCGTATCCGCTCACATATCTTTGCACAAAAACTCTTCGTATTTCCGGGCAAAGAGGGGCAGCTGTGGGCACGTGATTTTGCCCTATACGAGGATCACTCCCAAAAAATACAAAATAAAATAATTTTTGTTTGTGTGTAATTGTTGTGATTTTTTGTTATTTTCTCTTATTATTTGCTGCGTGTGCGTGATTATTTTTTAAAATTAATAAAAAAATACAAAATATGGCATATTTGGTATTTAGGATTTAATTCTACTATTAGGAATAATTAGGTGTTTTACAAAATGGACAACAAAATCACAAAAAAATAATGTGATTTGCATTTTTATCACTTAATGTCCATATTGCGTGATTTTATTTTTAATTGGTAGTTAAATAAGTGTATTAATTATTAATTAGAGATTAATATAATTTGGTAGGTTGTTATTTATATTTGAAAAGTAGTTTTTAATTTGAAAAAACATAATAAATAAAGGAAATTAAAAAACGGGTCTTTTTAATAAAAGACCCAATTTGGGCTTTCTTAATTTTAATCCCCTAAGCCCAAAACAAACCCAAAAACTCGCCCGTCAGTCCAATACCCAACCCGACCAGGACCAACCCCTAACCAAATATCCCTTTACTCCATTTTTCATTTTTATCTTCCCCCAAACTCTAACCCTAGAGACCCAAACAGCCGCCCCCTTCCCACCCCCTCTATTTATGCCCGTCGCCGACCCTCCAGCCCCCCCCCCCCACGATCTCATCTTACTCACACCACCTTCCCTCACTAGCAACACCAAATGACCGGCGCCTCACACCAAACGATCCCCTGAACCTAGACACAGCAATCACGCCGCTAACCCATTGGAATGCGAGCGACAAGTCGCTGCTCTGTTAAACAGCTACCAAACGACCACCCTTCTCCATGTCATCTTCTTCTCCTTGGTCAACCAGTCGCACCCTAAGCTTCTGTCGCCAGCCACACACATATACACAATCAAGACAGAAAAGGAGTGACGCGAAGAAAAGAAGCTAGGTTTAGAAGAGGAGTTTCAGATTCTTGTTCCGAAAATAGAGTTTGATTGAAGACGTAGTTAAGTTGAAGCTCGTGTCAATTCGAGTCACCGTTTGAGGTCTTGCTCATAGACGCGAGGTCTATTTTTCAGCCTTTGTTACTCTTAATTTCAAGGACGGATTCATTTGTGTTGGATACAAAAATAATCAAAGTTCGCACAAACATGTTCAATATTTTTTTTATATACATATTTGTTTGGATGTCGAATGGAAAATGTGTTAAAAGCTATGCTAATACATCTATAAACATAGGTCTTTGATTAATTTCAATTAAAGGTGGATGCGGAGTTAGCATTTATTTTTTATTCATGTTTGGAAATTGTATTTGATATGTCATTATTGTTGCTTGGAAGCCTGTATTCATTGTTCTGATTTGCCTCAAGCATGTTCAGTTAACAAAAGATAATTTGAACATTCGTTTTCCATGCCTTGAATGCCTTTAGTTGTTTATCGTGTTGAAGTATCTCTTGGCTTAAGTTTTTCTCGAGTTGCAAGGGACGATTTGTCCGAACTTTAGGATTATTTGAATAAATCTAAATCTGCGATGCATATTCGAATGGTTTTTCTGTTTGGTTCTCTGATTGTTCATTTGTGAAGTACTATTTTTGATTTTGTTTCAATAATGAAATGTCACGACCCGAATTTTTCCCCCAACATCGGGATCGTGATGGCACCTACTCGTGGTACCTAGTCAAGCCACTGTATTCATACTATCCTGTTTTTAACACAATTTTAATTAAATAAATGCGGAATACTTTATCGAGATAGAAATAACTAATTACAAGATGAAAATCATACTGAAATCCTCTACCCAAGACGTGGAGTCACCAACTCACGAACTACTATGGAATCTACCCAAGACGTGGAGTCACCAACTCACGAACTACTACTGAATACTACACATAAAAGTTTGAAAGAAATATAACATAATTCTGTTTGTCTCGGAATAAAGAGACTACAGCTAGTAACATAAATAAAGAGAGAGACGCTGGGCCTGCGGACGTCTGCAAGCTACCTCGGTCTCAAACGCACAGAAGTGTAGTATCAGCACAACCGACCCCATGTGTTGGTAAGTGTCCGGCCTATCCCGGCGAAGTAGTGACAAGCCTAGGACCAGGACACCCACATAAACCTGTGCAATTCAATATATATGTATACCACATAATAACAAGAAATAACCAAGTAATAACACAATAAAGAATATCTCAAAGAATTCAACAACTAACAACAGTTAATAAATTCACAAGGAAAAACAAAGTATAATGGAAACACAAGTAATATCAAGTCAAGGAATAGCAAACAATTGCACGGCATCACCCTTCGTGCTTTTACTCTCATCCTCACCAAATAAGCAAATAAAGTACACGGTATCACCCTTCGTGCTTTTACTCTCATCCTCACATCCATAGTACGGCATGATCCTTCGTACATGGTTCAATAACAGGGCACGGCATGATCCTTCGTGCATAATCAATAAAACATGGCACGGCATTAACCTTCGTGCATAAATAAATAAACATGGCACGGCATCACCCTTCGTGCATTATCACTCTTCCTCACCCAAATAACAATCACAGTTAAGGCAAAGAAAGAAGTAGTAATTCATAAACTGTCCCAACAAGGGCAATCAATAATCATCTTCACAACAAGTCCCGACAAGGGAGAACAATAACAATTCATCTGTAATATATCTCAAAATAATCATTTTTCAACGACTCACGGTCATACTAGACGCCGGTGTATGGATGCTCGTCACCACAGCCCATACACCGCACTCGATCACATAACACATAACACATAATCCTATTCCCTCAAGCTAGGATAGAACAAACACTTACCTCGAATGTTTATGAACAAATTCAATCCGTGGAAATGTCTTTTTCTTTCAACTTTTGCTCCAATCCAATCGTATCTATACACAATTGTTTTAATATCATCAATACTACTCAACAAACTAATTCTTAAGACCAAATACAACTTTTACAACATTCTGCCCGGAATAGTGAATTTCAACCCCGGGCCCACATGGTCGGAACTCGGGGTTAGGACCAAAATCCGGTTACCCATCCCCCCACGAGTTCATGTATATGATTTGTTTCAAAATCGGACCTCAATTCGAGGTCCAATTTCCCAATTTATGAAAAACCCTATATTCTAACAAAAACAAGAAATTCTACCATGAAAATCTTTGATTTCTAATGAAAAACATGTTTAATGATGTTAGGAATTGAAAGAATTAAGTAAAAAGTGACTTACAATTGTTTTGATGAAGAAGGAATCCGTGAAGAATCGCAAATGGGTGTTTTTGTTTCGTAAAAAGTGAAGAAATGAACTGAAAATCGTGTTTTACAGGTCTTTGTGTTCGCATTTGCGAACATGGGTTCGCAATTGCGAACCCCAACCAATTTCTGGAGTTTGAAAAATAAGCTAAGGCTGGGAAGTTCGCATTTGCGAACTTTTGTTCGCATTTGCGAACACTGGCAGAAAAGGGAGTGTTCGCATTTGCGAACTAATGTTCGCATTTGCGAACACAGGCAGTATAGGGCAGTGTTCGCATTTGCGAACAATGGTTCGCATTTGCGAACACAGGCAGTATAGGGAATGTTCGCATTTGCGAACTGTTGTTCGCATTTGCGAACATAGGCAGGCCCCGGGGACGTTCGCATTTGCGAACAATTGTTCGCATTTGCGAACAAGGCTGGGCATGAGGGGCTTCGCAATTGCGATCAAGGGTTCGCATTTGCGAGCCCTGCCTTGATCATCCCCCTTCGCAATTGCGAGAAATGCTTCGCAATTGCGAAGCCAACAACTGGGTGAAAAACCAGCAGTGCAACATTTCAGAATTTAATCCAACGGCCTATCAAATCTTTACCCGAGCCCCCGGCTCCAAACCAAACATGTACACAACCTCAAAATCACATTATGAACTTGTTCGTGCGATCACATTGCCAATAACACCTCGTTTTCATCAAATCAAGCCTCAAATTCATGATTTTCATACTTTTGGTTTTCAAAACTTTCAAACTTGGGACTCAAGGTCCAAAACATCTCGAACGACATCCGAATGTCACCAAACTTTACGAAATCACATATATAATATTTAAGACTTGTACCGGGCGTCGGAACCAAAATACGAGCCCGATACCAAGGTCAATTAATTCATTTCCTTTAACAATTACATCAAAAACAATTTCATAGAAAAATTCATAACTTGGGCTCTAGGCCTCGGAATTCGACTCCGGACGCATGTCCAAGTCCCATATTTTCCTACGGACCTCTCGGGACCATCCAATCTCGGGTCCGGATCCGTTTACCAAAAATGTTGAACGAAGTCAACCATATCAATATTAATATCATTTTTATCCAAATTTCTCATAGAATTCATATTTTCTATCACAAAATCTTTCCGGCTACATGCTCGGATTGTGCACGTAAATCGAAGCAACATAGAATGAGGTTTTCTAGGCCTTAGAAGCTCGAAATGATTAATAAAATAAGTGATGACCCTTTGGGTCGCCACAATCTCCACCTCTAAAACAACCGTTCGTCCTTGAACGGACAAAAGAAAGAAGTACTTGAGTCAGGAAACAAGTGTGGGTAGCGGCTCCGCATATTAGACTCGGACTCCCGGGTCGATGCCTCAGGAGGCTGACCTCTCCACTGAACACGCACAGAAGGATAACTCTTCGACCTCAGCTGTCAAACCTGCCGGTCTAGAATAGCCACCGCTCCTCCTCGTAAGATAGATCATTGTCCAATTGGACAGTACTGAAGTCTAACACATGAGTGGGATCGCCGTGGTATCTCCGAAGCATAGATACGTGAAAAACTGGATGCACGGATGATAAGTTAGGCGGCAAAGCTAATCTGTAAGCCACCCCTCCCACTCTGTCTAGAATCTCAAATGGACCAATATACCTAGGGCTGAGCTTGCCCTTCTTCCCGAACCTCATTACGCCCTTCATAGGCGACACTCGGAGCAATACTCGTTCACCAACCATGAAATCTACATCTCGAACCTTACGATCCGCATAAGTCTTTTCCCTGGACTGAGCTGAACGCAATCTCTCCTGGATAGTCCTGACCTTATCTAAGGCCTCCTGAACTAAGTCTGTACCCAACAACCAAGCCTCTCCCGGTTCAAACCATCCAACTGGTGATCGACATCGCCTACCATACAACGCCTCATACGGAGCCATCCGGATGCTAGACTGGTAACTGTTATTGTAGGCGAACTCTGCTAATGGCAGAAACTGGTCCCACGAGCCTCCGAAATCAATAACACAGAGCTCGAAGCATGTCCTCTAGAATCCGAATAGTCCTTTCGGACCGACCATCCGTTTGAGGATGAAATGCCGTACTCAACCGAACCTAGGTGCCTAACTCCTCGCTGGACCGCTCTCTAGAACCGCGAGGTAAACCGCGTACCCCGATCGGAGATAATAGATACGGCACTCCATGGAGACGAACAATCTTCCTAATGTAAACCTCCGCTAACCTCTCCGACGAGTAGGAGACAGACACTTGGAATAAAGTGTGTTGACTTGGTCAGCCTATCAACAATGACCCAAATAGCATCAAATTTCCTCCGAGTCAAAGGAAGTCCAATGAACGAAGTCCATAGTGATCCGCTCCCATTTCCACTCGGGAATTTCAATCCTCCGGAATACACCACCAGGTCTCCGGTGCTCATATTTCACCTGTCGACAATTTAGACACCGAGCGACATACGCAACGATATCTTTCTTCATTCCGCGCCACCAATAGTGTTGCCGTAAGTCCTGGTACATCTTCGCGGTGCCCGGGTGAATAGAATACCGCGAACTGTGGGCCTCTGCTAAGATCAACTTTCGAATCCCTTTGACATTGGGTACACAAACTCGACCCTGCATTTTCAATACCCCATCATCATCTAGATTTACCTGTGTGGCACTTCCCCGTTGTACTGTATCTCTCAACACACGCAAATGAGGATCATCAAATTGCCTCTCACGGATACGCCCTAATAAAGAAGAACGAGCGACCGTGCAGGCTAACACCCTGCTAGGCTCAGAAATGTCTAATCTCACGAACCGGTTGGCTAAGGCCTGGACATCTAGAGCTAATGGTCTCTCACTGACCGGAATGTATGCAAGACTACCCATGCTGGCATACTTTCTACTCAAAGCATCGGCCACCACATTGGCCTTACCTGGATGATATAAGATAGTAACATCATAGTCTTTTAGCAACTCTAATCATCTCCGCTGTCGTAGATTCAACTCCTTCTGCTTGAATCAAGTACTGTAGGCTTTTTTGATCAATGTACACCTCACATGTCACACCATATAGATAATGCCTCCGGATCTTTAAGGCATGAACCACCGCTGCCAACTCAAGATCATGAACTAGATAATTATTCTCATGTATTTTCAACTGCCTCGAAGCATACGCAATAACCTTACCATCGTGCATCAATACCACTCCAAGCCCTGTACGGGACGCGTCACAGTAAACTGTATAAGGCCTTGCACCCGTAGGTAGTATCAGCACTGGTGTTGTAGTCAAAGCTGTCTTGAGTTTCTGAAATCTCGCCTCACACTCATCTTACCACTGGAAGTGGGCACTCTTCTGGGTTTACCTGGTCATCGGGGCTGCAATAGAAGAAAACCCCTCTACAAATCGACGGTAGTAACCTGCTAACCCCAAGAAACTCCGGATCTCAGCCACTGAAGCTGGTCGAGGCCAATTTTGGACTGCCTCAATCTTCTTTGGGTCTACCTGAATACCTTCCACTGATACAATGTGACCCAGAAATGCTACCGAACTCAGCCAGAACTCACATTTAGAAAATTTGGCATATAGTCGGTTATCTTTCAGAGTCTGAAGAACCACTCTGAGGTGCTGCTCGTGCTCTTCCTGGCTGCGGGAGTACACCAGGATGTCATCTATAAAAACTATCACGAACAGATCTAAGTAAGGCCTGAATACCCGATTTATCAACTCCATGAATGTTGCTGGGGCATTGGTCAACCCGAAGGACATGACCAAGAACTCATAATGCCTATATCTAGAGCGAAAGGCTGTCTTAGGAATGTCAGCCGCCCTGATCTTCAGCTGATGGTAGCCTGACCTCAAGTCTATCTTTGAGAATACCTTGGCACCCTGAAGCTGGTCAAATAAATCATCAATTCGCGGAAGTGGATATTTATTTTTGATAGTCACCTTGTTTAACTGCCGGTAATCAATACACATCCGCATCGAGCCATCCTTCTTCTTTACAAATAATACAGGTGCTCCCTAGGGGGAAACACTGGGCCTGATAAAGCCCTTCTCAAGAAGGTCTTGCAACTGATCTTTCAATTCTTTTAGCTCCGGCGGGGCCATACGATAGGGTGGAATACAGATGGGCTGAGTGCCCGGTGCTAGATCAATACAGAAATCAATATCCCTGTCGGGTGGCATGCCCGGCAGGTCTGAAAGAAAAACCTCAGGAAACTCCCGTACAATAGGGACTGATTCAATAGAAGGAACTTCTGCGCTGGAATCACGAACATAAGCCGGATAAGCTAGACACCCCTTCTCGACCATGCGTCGAGCCTTAACATAGGAAATAACAGTGCGAACGGAGTGGCTTGAGGTACCCTTCCACTCTAATCGGGGTGATTCTGGTAAGGCTAAGGTCACAGTCTTAGCATGGCAATCAAGAATACCATGATATGGGGACAACCAGTCCATCCCCAATATGACATCAAAATCTACCATGTCCAAAAGCAACAGATCAACACGGGTCTCAAGACCCCCAAATATAACTACGCACGAACGATGCACCCGATCGACTACAATGGAGTCACCCATTGGTGTAGCCACATAAACTGGAATATCCAGAGCATAGCTGGGCACGGCCAAATACGGTGCGAAGTAGGAAGACACATAGGAATATGTAGATCCGGGGTCAAATAATACTGAAGCACCTCTGCCACACACAAGAATAGTACCTGTAATCACGGCATCCGATGCCTCTGCCTCTGGCCTGGCTCTGGTAAAGCATAGAATCGGGGATCAACACCTCCCCTCTGAGCTACGTCTCTAGGAAGGTCATCAGCTGGCTGACCTCTACCTCTCGCTGGACGGTCTCCACCTCTACGGTCTCTACCTCCACCTCTATAATCTCTACCCCCGCCTGCGGCTGGCTGGGCAGGCTGAGGGTCGGCTCGGGCTCGAATCATAGGACGAGAACGTCGCTGCTGAATGTTGCCCGTCGCTAAAGGGCAGAACTGATAAAATGACTCGGGTCACCACAACCGTAGCAACTCTTGGGCCGATAGGGCTGCTGGCCCCGACGACTCGAATGGCCTCCACGAACACTGCGAAGAGGCCGAGCATTAATAGGAGGTCGGTCCGAATAATGCCCACGAAAACCGCGATCACCTAGTCCACCCTGTGAAGCTCGAAGGGCGGAATGAAAAGGCTCGGAGGACCGGCCTCTATCAAAGGATTCTCCTGCTACCAGAGGAAGAAGCACCAAACCTACCCGAATGACGAGGCCTCTTATCCGAAGAATAACCGCCTCCCCTAGCAAGAGCCATCTCAACTCTACGTGCTGCATTTGCTGCCTTCCGAAATGATATGTCACTCCCCACGCCCATAGCCATCTGGAGTCTAATTGGCCGATTAAGCCCATCTATAAACCTGCGGACCCTCTCCCGCTCCGTGGGAAGTATCACCACTACATGACGAGCCAAATCGACAAATCTCGTCTCATCTTGTGTAACTGTCATAGTGCCCGATGGAGGCGCTCAAGCCGCCTCCGAAGTACATCCCGCCGAGTAGCGAGGGAGAAATTTCTCCATAAATAGTTCCGCAAGCCGGTCCCATGATAAAGTCGGGGACCTCGCTGGTCGAGTCAAGCAATAATCTCTCCACCAAGTCTTGGCGGATCCTGCAAGTCCGAATGTAACCGAAGTCAACTCCATTTGACTCCACGATCCCCATAGTCTTGAGAATCTCGTGGCAACCTGAATAAGAAGTCCCGAGGATCCTCCGATGCGGCTCCACTGAATGTAGTGGTAAATAGCTTGGAGAACCGATCAAGCCTCCAAAACGAATCAGAAGTCATGGCCGCTCCATCACCTGCATGAGCTGTGGTACCTGACTGAGTGGCCACAACTGGCTGAACCACTGGTGCCTGAGGCTGAGGAGCTACCGGCTCCGGAGTACGAGCAATAGGAGTTTGGGCCCCTCCTCCAGCCTGAGAAGCGGCTGGTGCAACTGATAATAAACCTGCGCTCTGGCAATGCTATCCATAAATCCCGCTATTCTGACCAAAGCATCCCGGAGATCCGGGGTAAATAAAGACTCTCCTGGGACCTGAGCTGGGCCCACTGGAGCTGCTGGGACTGGAACCTCCTCGTCAATCTCAATATGAGGCTCCACCTCTGGAATAGCTACCGGGGGCTGAGCTCTACCCCTACCACGGCCTCCGATACGGCCTCGGCCCCTGCCCCTCACGGGAGCTGCCTGGGGCTCGGGCTGCTGGTCAGCGGACAAAGAAGTGCGTGTCCTCACCATCTGTGAAAGGACAGAGTAGAAATTCAATCAGTAATTGAGGAACAAGTCGCACGACAAGAAAGAACAAATGAGAGACTCTTTCCTAACTCAATAGACTCTGGAGGACAAGTACGGACGTCTCCGTACCTACCTCTCAAACTCTACTAAGCTTGTTCGTGAGTGGTGAGACCTATGTAACCTAGAGCTCGATACCAACTTGTCACGACCCGGATTTTTCCCCCAACATCGGGATCGTGATGGCGCCTACTCGTGGTAGCTAGGCAAGCCACTGTATTCATACTATCCTGTTTTTAACACAATTTTAATTAAATAAATGCGGAATACTTTATCGAGATAGAAATAACTAATTACAAGATAAAAATCATACTAAAATCCTCTACCCAAGGGGTGGAGTCACCAACTCACGAACTACTATGGAATACTACACATAAAAGTCTGAAGGAAATATAACATAATTCTGTTTGTCTCGGAACAAAGAGATTGCAGCTAATAACATAAATAAAGAGAGAGACGCCGGGCCTGCGGACGTCTGCAAGCTACCTCGGTCTCAAAGGTGATCAACTCCCACGCAATCGATTTACTGCAGCTGCTGCTCCTGATCGTAACCTGGACCTGTGCAAAAACGCACAGAAGTGTAGTATCAGCACAACCGACCCCATGTGCTGGTAAGTGCCCGGCCTATCCCGGCGAAGTAGTGACAAGCCTAGGACCAGACACCCACATAAACCTGTGCAATTCAATATATATGTATACCACGGAATAACAAGAAATAACCAAGTAATAACACAATAAGGAATATCTCAAAGAATTCAACAATTAACAACAGTTAATAAATTCACAAGGGAAAACAAAGTATAATGGAAACACAAGTAATATCAAGTCAAGGAATAGCAAGCGGTTGCACGGCATCACCCTTCGTGCTTTTACTCTCATCCTCACCAAATAAGCAAATAAAGTACACGGCATCACCCTTCGTGCTTTTACTCTCATCCTCACATCCATAGTACGGCATGATCCTTCGTACATGGTTCAATAATAGGGCACGGCATGATCCTTCGTGCATAATCAATAAAACATGGCACGGCATTAACCTTCGTGCATAAATAAATAAACATGGCACGGCATCACCCTTCGTGCATTATCACTCTTCCTCACCCAAATAACAATCACAGTTAAGGCAAAGAAAGAAGCAGTAATTCATAAACTGTCCCAACAAGGGCAATCAATAATCATCTTCACAACAAGTCCCAACAAGGGGCAACAATAAGAATTCATCTGTAATATATCTCAAAATAATCATTTTTCAACGACTTACGGTCATACTAGACGCCAGTGTATGGATGCTCGTCACCACCAGCCCATACACCGCACTCGATCACATAACACATAACACATAATCCTATTCCCTCAAGCTAGGATAGAACAAACACTTACCTCGAATGTTTATGAACAAATTCAATCCGTGGAAATGTCTTTTTCTTTCAACTTTGCCTCCAATCCAATCGTATCTATACACAATTGTTTTGATATCATCAATACTACTCAACAAACTAATTCTTAAGACCAAATACAATTTTTACAACATTCCCGGAATAGTGAATTTCAACCCCGGGCCCACATGGTCGGAACTCGGGGTTAGGACCAAAATCCGGTTACCCATCCCCCTACGAGTTCATGTATATGATTTGTTTCAAAATCGGACCTCAATTCGAGGTCCAATTTCCCAATTTATGAAAAACTCTATATTCTAACAAAAACAAGAAATTCTACCATGAAAATCTTTTATTTCTAATGAAAAACATGTTTAATGATGTTAGGAATTGAAAGAATTAAGTAAAAAGTGACTTACAATTGTTTTGATGAAGACGAAATCCGTGAGGAATCGCAAATTGGTGTTTTTGATTTGTAAAAAGTGAAGAAATGAACTGAAAATCGTGTTTTACAGGTCTCTGTGTTCGCATTTGCGAACATGGGTTCGCAATTGCGAACCCCGACCAATTTCTGAAGTTTGAAAAATAAGCTAAGGCTGGGAAGTTCGCATTTGCGAACTCTGGCAGAAAAAGGGAGTGTTCGCATTTGCGAACTAATGTTCGCATTTGCGAACACAGGCAGTATGGGGCAGTGTTCGCATTTGCGAACTGTGTTCGCATTTGCGAACATAGGCAGGCCCTGGGGACGTTCGCATTTGCGAACAAGGCTGGGCATGAGGGGTTTCGCATTTGCGATCAGGGTTCGCATTTGCGAGCCCTGCCTTGATCAGCCCCCTTTGCAATTGCGAGAAATGCTTCGCAATTGCGAAGCCAACAGCTGGGTGAAAAACCAACAGTGCAAAAATTCAGAATTTAATCCAACGGCCTATCAAATCTTTACCCGAGCCCCCCGGGCTCCAAACCAAACATGTACACAACCTCAAAAAAACATTATGAACTTGTTCGTGCGATCACATCGCCAATAACACCTCGTTTTCATCAAATCAAGCCTCAAATTCATGATTTTCATACTTTTGGTTTTCAAAACTTTCAAACTTGGGACTCAAGGTCCAAAACATCTCAAACGACATCCGAATGTCACCAAACTTTACAGAAATCACATATATAATATTTAAGACTTGTACCGGGCGTCGGAACCAAAATACGAGCCCGATACCAAGGTCAATTAATTCATTTCCTTTAACAATTACATCAAAAATAATTTCATAGAAAAATTCATAACTTGGGCTCTAGGCCTCAGAATTTGACTCCGGACGCATGTCCAAGTCCCATATTTTCCTACGGACCTCTCGGGACCATCCAATCTCGGGTCCGGATCCGTTTACCAAAAATGTTGACCGAAGTCAACCATATCAATATTAATATCATTTTTATCCAAATTTCTCATAGAATTCATATTTTCTATCACAAAATCTTTCCGGCTAGATGCTCGGATTGTGCACGTAAATCGAGGCAACATAGAATGAGGTTTTCTAGGCCTCAGAAGCTCGAAATGATTAATAAAATAAGTGATGACCCTTTGGGTCGTCACGTGAAACTTCTTGGTTCAGAAATTGATATCATTTGTTTCTGTTGATTCTTTTTAGAGAAAATGTTGGTTTAATGTCATAACCTTCAGAAGTTTTTATTAAGGATTTGGTATATCTTACCTACTTGAGAATTTGTTAGCACATGGTAGGATCAGTATAAGGATTAAATTAATAAAAGGGGTTTGGTGTGGCTGTTTGAATGTTTTTAGAGAGCTGGAAAGTTAGCTCACATGAGGCAATAATGAAAATGATGAAAAGTACAAGTGTAAAGAGGAAAAATGGGCTGGAAAAGGGTAATTTCTGAAGTATAAAAAGAGGGGATACACATGGGAAAGGAATATGCTAGCTGTAAAGAAAAGTGTTTGAATAAAAAAAGAGTAGACATGGTCTTTAAATAGGAAAACATTCTGAGATAGAGGGGGAGAGTTTCCAGTCTTTGAGAGAGCTTTTTTTTCAGCCTTAGAAAACCAGAGAGAATCTGATAAGAGTGGTAGAGTTTTAAGACTTGAGGGATATATAGAAAGACACAAGAGGCGCATAAAAGAAAAGAGTTAAGAAAAAGAGTGAAGTTTTGGAGAGTTTATTATCTCTTAGAGTCTGAAGAACAGAAAAGAGAAATTCACTGTCCTGTTTCGTTTTCTAAAAAAACATTTTGTTTCTATTTGTGGTGTTGTTGTTATTTGTGTATCATTCCTGGGATTCTGGTTCGTGTTGCTATTTGGTATTGCTGGGAATTTCAACTGGTTTCTTGAGTTGCTGTTGGTTGTCTGTTGCTGTTGCTGTTGTTGTCGATTTGCTGTGTTATTGCTGCTGACTCTCACCTTCTTCTTATTGTATTTCACTCCATGTATTTCTTTGGCTCTTGAATAACTTGTGGAATGTGGATCCCAAATACATAATTCAACTTAAAGGATTTGATGATTGATTATACCTTTCTCCTTAAATATTCTTCATATGTTCCTTAGTTTTGTTATTGCGGGCATGTACTAGTGTCATTAATGTGTATGGAGTTTTCATATTGATATGATTTGTTTTTGGCTCTGAAAGGGAATTGTATTTTATGAATCCCACTGCCGTTTGGTTAGAGCATTTTTAGTTTGAGATTTTGTTTAATTTGTAATGAACTTATGTCAGTTATGTCATAGTTTTGAGTTTTCACCATTTCTCAAGACTACTAGATTTATTTTTAGTTCATGTTCATGGTGTGCATTGTATTTGAGATTTATTATTGAATTTAAGTGGTGATGCCCGTTAAATTGCTATACAAAATCTGAAAGTGATTCCTTATTATCTAGAAAAAAAATCGAAATAATGATATATATCTTCTATGGTTTGAGGTTTATTCATGCTCGAATTTGTTCTTTTGGCAAATTTTCGTGTTACTGTGTTAGAGGAAATGCAGTACGAGAAAGACTTTACCAAATTACTGCTACGTTCTTTAGTTTGTTAAGAAATTATTTGTGCACTCCAGCATTTACAACCACAATATGCTTTATTTATTTGATTAGTTTAACGTCAAAACTTTCTCCCTATCCTCTCTTCCTCATGTTTCTTGTTCTTGGACTCTTGCCTCATGATTTATCCAATCATTTTTTTGTTTACTAGTCTATGTATTTTCATGACTTGTACACTAAACTAAATGAGTGGAGCAGGTATATATATGTTCTTTTATATAAGAAATTTTGCAGTATGTATTTGTTTGTGTGTGTATAAAAGAGAGGCAGAAAACGCAAGCTAAAAAAGGAAAATAACCTGCATTTTACCATCACATTTTTATTCAGAAAAAGGAGGAAGATCCCTTTTAGTTATTAGGAGACAAAAAATATGACGTCTTTTGAAATTTTTTTTTACTGCGCCACTTGTTGGTGATTTTCATGTTGTTTCATCATATTTTTTCTTCCATTTAGTAAGGCGTAAAAGGAGCAGAACTATGGCATTTGTGGATATTGAATTAAAAGAGCTGGGAAGTGTGATCAAAATCTGTCACGTAGCCACACTTTCTATGCACCCCATTTACTATCTCTTGTCTTGTAGCGTTATTTTCTTAAGAATCTTTTTTTTTGTATTATTTTATTCTTAACTATTGACTAATTGATTCATCTTTTGACTAATTGAGCCATTATAAAAATTTTAAGCTTTACAAAGATCCAAAACTTAGGAAATATTTTAACTATGAACTTAATTAGTTTGCTTTAGTTGAGTACAATTCCTTTAAAATTAGAAATCGAGGCGTGCCATTTAGCGAATTTTCATGGCCCTCGCAAAGTTAATTACGCGTAGTTGCTTTAGGCGCGTGTTTAATAAATTTACTTTCCTAAATTCGGGTGTGCATTTCATGCGACCCAAATCCAAATCCCAAAACGTTGAATAAAATGTGTCGAGGATCCGGGTGCATTTCATGTGACGTGATCCTAAAACATATTTTAAATGACGTTCAATTTTCTTTAAAAATAATTGAAAGCGGTTAAAAAATGTTAAAATTGGCATATAGGTTCGAATGCCGATAAATCAGATAAATAAGCCAAATACGATAGTTGAGCGATCGTGCTAAAACCACAAAACTCAGGAATGCCTAACACCTTCTCCCGGGTTAACAGAATTCCTTATCCGGATTTCTGGTTCGCGAACTGTAATATAGAGTCAATCTTTTCCTCGATTCGGGATTCAAACCAGTGACTTGGGACACCATAAATCTCCCAAGTGGTGACTCTGAATTAAACAAATAAATCCCATTTTAATTGTCCTTTAATTGGAAAAACTCCATCTACCACGCCCTTTGCGGGGTGCGGTAGCGCCGAAAGGAGGTGTGACACCTTGCTTTCAAACTCGCCTCCATGATCACTTTGGATTATGGAGATAGGATAACTTTTTTCTCTTTCGAACCTTTTGTAGAAGACTTCAAAGTTTCTTAAGGCTTTATCTTTGTGAGACAGAAAAATTACCCAAGTGAAGCGTGAAAAGTCATGTCACGACCCTGGTTCACCAATCGTGAACCTGTCATGAAGGCACCCAGCCTTCGCGACTAGATAATCCTAAAACAATTGCGGAATTAACAGCTTTCACGAACAACTAAAAATAACAACAGAATAACATGAAAAAAATGTAATAGGTGCCGCTCGGCACATACACTTTATCACAATTTCTAAAATATATAACCACCAAGACCCGAAAACTCACGGGCAAACACATGCCAAAGAGAGTAAAATTATGGCTCTATCCACCAAGAG
The DNA here is from genome assembly GCA_032618575.1 of Nicotiana noctiflora. Lineage (NCBI taxonomy): Eukaryota > Viridiplantae > Streptophyta > Magnoliopsida > Solanales > Solanaceae > Nicotiana > Nicotiana noctiflora. The sequence goes on from JASVEL010005605.1 coordinate 18,153, forward strand.
TATTTATACGAACGAAACAAAAAGGACATAACTAGTGTCACTAGGGAAGAACAGAAGAAAGACTCTCCGGATCTACGGACGCATCAAATGCATACCTTGAGTCTCCTAAAATATATCCTCGATCACTAGTAGTGTGCCTGATCAGATGGACTTGGATCTGCACAACAAAAAGTGTGCAGAAGGGTAGCATGAGTACACCATGGCGGTACTCAGTAAGTGCCAAGCCTAACCTCGATGGAGTAGTGACGAGGAAGGTGATGGCCCTACCGAGAATAATAATAATAAAATATCGAACAGTGTAAAGCAGGAGTAAATCTGAAATAACAGCAAGATAAGATATAAACTACAAATCATCTACAGTTAAGCTAACAAGGAAAATTAACACAACGAGTACAAAATCAATAGCACAGGATCTACGGGAATCGAACCCGCAGTCCATTTAACTCAGTAACACATGATCTCCGGGAATTGAACCCGCAGTCCATTTATATTAGTGACCAAGATCTCCGGGAATTGAACCCGCAGTCTATTTATATCAGTATCATAGGATCTCTGGGAATTGGACCCGCAGTCCTTTTATATCAGTGTCATAGGATCTTCGGGAATTGAACCGCAATCCTTTTATATCGATATCACAGGATCTCCGGGAATTGAACCCGCAGTCCATTTATATTAGCATCACCGGATCTTCGGGAATCTAACCCGCTGTCCTTTTATATAAGCATCACAGGATCTCCGGGAATTGAACCCGCAGTCCACAAAACACAATACAATCAAACAAGGAGAATCGCAGAGAAAAATGAAATACACTGCTACGATTAACAATTAAATTCAATCTCAACATGTTCGACGAATTTCAATTAAGACAAATAGGCATTTAGACAGTTAATCCTATCTAATCATGCTTCTCTAACTAACACAGGATAAGTCTTGCAATTGAACCAGTCAAATAACATAGATAACACCGATTGAACAATTCAAGTAAGGTGGATTTTCAATATTTTGCACAAGTACATGCCCATCACCTCGAGTACAAGGCATTTAAATCACCAAATAATATGTCCTAAGGGGAGAGGTCTCCCACACAAGGTTAGACAAAGCCACTTACCTCAATCCCGGTACAAAACCGCTAAGAAATAATGCCTTTGCCGCGAGTATCCGACTCCGATTGGCCCAAATCTATTCAAACCAATTACATAGTACAAATAACATCGCAAGTAACTAATTACACTGTTAAAATTAAAGATATGATGCAAAAATGGGTAAAATGACCAAAATACCCCTCTAACCATCGGCTAGAAATCGAAATATCTTTTACGTTTTCAGAACTCTCATACATCACACGAGTCTAAACATATAAAAATCTCCCAATCGAAGGTCAAATTCCCCCTCAAATCATTAAAATTTGTTCTAAGAAATTTACCCCAAGTTTCATCCAAAATTCAAAATTAATGGAGGAATTCGAGTTTAGATTAGTGGATAATAATCATAAAGGAGAAAGGAATCGTTACCCAATAATTGCCTCTGAAAAAACCTCGAAAAATCTCCCAAACCCGAGCTCCATCGCTTGACTTTGAGCAAAAATGGAAGAACTGCCCAGGTCTGTTGTTCAATGCGATCGAATACAAGGGATTGCGATCGCGTAGAGTAAAATTTGAAGCCCCCAAAATTGTGCTATGCGATCGCAGCCTAAGGCTTACAATTGCAGAAGTTAAGGAATTAGAACATTGCGATCGCATGAAGGCCAATGCGATCGCATAGAAGAAAAGGGACCCCCGAGCACAGACTCAAAATACACTATGCGATCGCGGACAAGGAGTGTGATCGCATTGAAGAAGGAAGCACACCTATGCGATCGCGGAAAGGACAATGCGATTGCATAGAAGAAAATTTTGGACTCCTCACCAGACACTATGCGATCGCAGGGGAACCTATGCAATCACATAGAGTAAATGTCTGCAATAGAAAACCGGCAATGCTCATAACTCCGAAATTGATCCGTTGAGCATCCGAAACACACCCGAGGCCCCCGGGACCTCAACCAAACCCACAGACATGACCCGTAACATCGTTCAAACTTGTTCAGATTCTTAAACCACATAAAACAACACCGGAAACATGAATTAACCAAGGACTCAAGCTTATGAACTTTGAATTCTAACCAAACACATTTTCGATCAAAAACCTATCCAAAACTTGTCCGAATGACCTGAAATTTTGCACGCAAATCCAAAATGACAAGATGAAGCTACAACAACTTCTAAAATCCCAAACTGACCCTCAGATCAAAAATTCACTATCGGACCAGAACTGCAAAAATTTCAAACGTTGGCATTTCAAGCCTAAATGAGCTACGGACCTCCAAAATATATTCTGAACGCGCTCCTAACCCCGAAATCACCTAACGGAGCTAACAGAACCATTTGATTTCCATTCTGAGGTCATCTTAACACTGTTCTGAATACAGACCATTTTTCAACTATTAAGCTCTCATTTAGGGACTAAGTGTCCCAAAACACTTCAAATTCTAGAACCGAACATCCCGGCAAACCAAAATAGCAGAAATGGACTATGGTAAAGCATTAAATAAGGGATAGAGGCGTAAATTCCAAAAAAGACCGGTCGGGTCGTTACAAGTCATCAACAATAACAAAAGCATATTTCTTACCTCCTATGCTAGCAGTTCTAGTTGGTCGAAATAAATTCATATGAAGTAATTGCAGGGGTTTTGAGGTAGATACTATGTTTTCATTTTTGAAAGAGTTTCTAGTTTGCTTACCCATCTGACATGAATCACAAATGTGAGTCCTAGAAAAATTCAATTTGGGTAATCCAGTGACTAAATCATGGTTGGATAACTTCTCAATTAGATTCATGCTAGCATGACCAAGATGTCTATTCCTCAACCAGGGATCATCAGACATAGAGGTTAGGCATATGTGACCATCTATATTTTCAAAGCTATCAAGTAAATAAACATTTCCATACCTTTTTCCAGGAAGAATTATTTTACCTGATTCGTCTTTGATGGCACATCCAGTTCTCTTAAATTATACCTCATATCCTGAGTTGCAGAGTTGACTTATACTAAGAATATTATAATTTAATCCATCAACCAGATATACTTCAGTGATATCACCACTGTTTTTGAAAGGAATAGTTCCAGTGCCCACTATTTTGCCTCGTGAATCATCTTCGAATTTAGCGCTTCCTCTATCAATATTTGTAACTTCTTTAAAAAGGATCTTATCACCTGTCATATAGCTTGAACATGCACTATCTAGGTACTATTTTCCTTTACGTTTTATTCTGTGGTGTTCCTGTAATACAGAAATATTACTTTCTTTTAGGTATCCAAGCTTGCTTGGGTCCTGGTGAGTTAGTGTTGCTGGGTTCGGAGTTCTTAGGTTTCCAAACCCATCCGAACATTTGAGATTTACGAAAGTGATAGACAGAATATTTATGCCCACTTTTGTTACAATAATGACATTTAATCCCAGACCTGTTTTCAGGTCTTTCATACGAGTTGGAATTAGCAGTCGTAGGATTTGCTGATTCATTTCCTGTTGACTTGTAAGTCGACTGGTTCGATCGACTAGTCGATCTTGTTCTGATTGGTTCTTTACCAGTTGACATGTAAGTCGTCTGGTTTGACCTAACAGAACTATGACTGGTGGATTTGCACAAGCTATTAAACCGCATGTGAAATTCCTCAAACTCTTCTTGAAGTACGTCCTTTTCAATTTCACATACTTCATGTTTGAGTTTCCAGTCTTTGACTTCCTTAGTGAGTCTCTTGAGTTCATTCATCATCTTTTGAGACTCCTTTAGGGTGGAGTCAAGAATGTCTTGTAATCCATTGCATCTTTCATAGTCATAAGGTCTTACCTCACTAGTTTCTTCTTTTGCCAAAAAGTAGCTCTCATTATCTGAATCGTCTTCATCTGTCCAGCATCCTGATGTTTTGTTGATCTCGTTTTCAAGAATTGTCATGAAGCAGAGATTTGATATTTCTTCATGGTCCGAGTCATCCTCATCACTCTAGCTTCCAAATGATCTATTTTTGTTGAATCCTCTGGAGATCGTTTTCTTTAGTTCTAGACACTCTGCTTGGATGTGTCCAAATTTTCCACATCCATAGCATTTTCCATCGTTCTTATCTTTTTCATTGTATTGTCTGGATCTTCTCAGTGGAAATCTTCCTTTCTTTGTATTTCTATATCTTCTCATTAATCCATCCATATTTCTAGACATCATAGCGATTTCCTTTTGTGGAGCTTCAGGATCATCAATTTCATTTTCAGCAACTTCAGTAGTAGCTTTGAATGCAACAGATTTCTTCTACTCCTCTTGATTTATCTTCTTCAGATGTGTTCTTTCGAAAGTAATAAGCTCTCCTCGCAGTTCATCATATGATAACTTATTAAGATCTTGAGATTTCAGGGTGACGACTTTAGTCTGACGGTGGTTGGTAGACTTCTGAGAATTTTCCTAACTTGATCACCACTTGAGTATGGTTTGCCGAAAGCTTTTAAGTCTTTGATTATTTTACTGAACCTGGCAAATATTCTTCAATGGATTCTCCTTCCTTCATTGAGAATAGTCATAGTCGTGAACTAGCATATTTATGTGGGTTTCCTTTACCTTGCTGGTGTGAGCACGTGATTTTTACCCTATATGAGAATTACTCCCACGAATTCAAATTCAAATAATTTTTGAATTGTTTGCAATTTTGGTGGATTTTGTGTTATTTTTCATCTATTGTTTGCATTTGTGTATGTGCATATTTATTTGTTAAACTAATACAAAATACAAAAATATGTTGCAATTGCATTTAGAATTTAATTTTGCAATTAAGTTTGTTTTACAAAAATAAAAAATCACAAAAAAAAAATAATGTATTTTTCATTTTTAACATTTAATGTCCAAATTGTGTGATTTTCTTTTAAATTGGTATTTTTAATTACTCATGATAATTATTATTTAAAGTTAATTAATATTTTAAAGTTGATTTTGTATTATAATGTGATTTAGAAATATTAGTATTAATATTGGAAAATAATTATAAAATAAAAAAAGGGAAATAAAGAAGAGAATTAGGAATTGGATCAAGCCCCATATTCTTGAGAAGGTCCAAACCAAAACACACCCAAACCTACCCAAACAAGCCCAATTCTGTGACCTAGTTCGGTCCAGCCTTTAGAACTCAACCAAACGACACCGTTTCGGTGTCAACCAATCTCGGCCATTGATCACTTTCGATCCAACGGCTACAACTCACCCCCATTCCTTGACCTGTTCTCATCAGAGACCGATATGGTCTCAAAGAAATTGAAACGGCGATGTTTCGATTATTCAGTGTCATGACCCGGATTTTTCCTCCAATATCGGGATCGTGATGGCGCCTACTCGTGGTAGCTAGGCAAGCCACTGCATTCGTACGATCCTGTTTCTGACACAATTTTAATTAAACAAATACGGAATACTTTATCGAAATGGAAATAATAAATCACACGGTAAAAATCATACTGAAATCCTCTACCCAAGACTTGGAGTCACCAACTCACAAACTACTATGGAATACTACACATAAAAGTCCGAAGAAAATATAACATAATTCTGTTCGTCTCGGAATAATGAGACTACAGCTATAAACATAAATAAAGAAAGAGACGCCGGGCCTGCGGACGTCTGCAAGCTACCTCGGTCTCAAATGTAATCAACTCCCACGCAATCTATTTACTGCTGCTGCTGCTCCTGATCGTAACCTGGACCTGTGCAAAAACGCACAGAAGTGTAGCATCAGCACAACCGACCCCATGTGCTGGTAAGTGCCTGGCCTATCCCGGCGAAGTAGTGACAAGCCTAGGACCAGACACCCACGTAAACCTGTGCAATTCAATATATATATGTGTACTACAACATAACAAGAAATAATCAAGTATTAACACAATAAGGAATATCTTGAAGAATTCAACAATTAAACCACAGTTAATAATTTCACAAGGAAAAACAAAGTGTAATGTAAACACAAATAATATCAATTCAAGGAATAGCAAACGGTTGCACGGCATCACCCTTCGTGCTTTTACTCTCATCCTCACATCCATAGTACGGCATGATCCTTCGTACATGGTTCAATAATAGGGCACGGCATGATCCTTCGTGCATAATCAATAATAGGGCACGGCATGATCCTTCGTGCATAATCAATAATAGGGCACGGCATGATCCTTCGTGCATAATCAATAATAAACATGGCACGGCATGATCCTTCGTGCATAATCAATAATAAACATAGCACGGCATCACCCTTCGTGCATTATCTCTCTTCCTCACCCAAGTAACAATCACAGTTAAGGGCAAAGAAAGAAACAACAATTCATAAATCGTCCCATCAAGGGCAATCAATAATTTTTCTTCACAACAAGTCCCAACAAGGGAGAACAATAACGATTCACCTATAATATATCTCAAAATATCATTTTCCAACGACTCACGGTCATACTAGACGCCAATGTATGGATGCTCGTCACCACAGCCCATACACCGCACTCGATCACATAACACATAACACATAATCCTATTCCCTCAAGCTAGGATAGAACAAACACTTACCTCGAAAGTTTACGAACGATTCAATCCGTAGCAATGCCTTTTCCTTTTGAATTTGACTCCAATCCAATCGTATCTATACACAATTGATTTAATATCATCAATTCTACTTAACAAACTAGTTCATATTGCTAAATATGATTTTTACAATATTCTGCCCGGAATAGTAAAAACCGACCCCGGGCCCACATAATCGAAACTCAAGTTTCGAACCAAAATAATTTCACCCAATCTTCCATGAGTTCAAATATACAATTTGTTCTTAAGTCCGACTCCAAAACGAGGTCTAAATCGCAAATTCTTTGAAAGCCCTAACTATACCCATTCCTCCAATTTTCAACCAATTTATACATGTTTAAGCCTAAGGATTTGATTGATGTTGATGAAAAATGAAGAAAATGAGTTAACAATACTTACCCAATGAACTTTGATGAAGAAATGCCTCAAAATCGCCTAAAATGCTGTGGAGAAAAGAGTTGAACAGAAATGGGATTTTTATCCCGTTTCTGTTCTGTTTCTGTCTTAAATTCACTGGGCGAAAATTTACTCTATGCGATCGCAGGGCCTGTGATGCGATCGCATAGAAGGAAAATGGGGACAACAAAATTACTCTATGCGATCGCGGAGGTCTTATGCGATCGCATAGAAGGAAATGAATGAACGGAAATTACTCTATGCGATCGCAGGGAATGGTACGCGATCGCATAGAAGGAAATTCTGGGCCTCAGTCTTACTCTATGCGATCGCGAAGGACAGTATGCGATCGCATAGGAGGAAAAGTGGAAGCTATGCGATCGCATAGGATCTATTGCGATCGCACAGAAGGAATTTGGGACCTCTAATCTTTTCTCTATGCGATCGCAGCTACACCTATGCGATCGCATAGAACAAAATCCCCTGCAGAAACAGCAGAATTTCTGCTGTGTTTTTCAAATCCGAAAACACCCCGAACCACCTCCGAAACACTCCCGAGCCCTCGGGGCTCCAAACCGAATATGTATACTAACTCAAAAACATCATACGAACTTGCTCGCGCGATCAAATCACCAAAATAACATCATTAACAAGGAATTTAGCCTTAAAACTCAAGAATTCTCTAAAATTTCATAATTTCCAAAATTTCCAATTTAAGGCGGAAACACGTCAAACGACGTCCGTTTTCAACCAAACTTTACAGGAAGCGCTTAACCAATATATATGACCTGTACCGGGCGTCGGAACCAAAATACGAGCCCGATACCAGGGTCTTTTAATCAAAATTCAGTTTCATTTTCCTTAAACATTTTCAGAAAACAATTTAACAGAAAAATTCTTTTACTGGGGTTCTAGACCTCGGATTTCAATTCCGGGACATATGCCCAAGCTCCATATTTTTCTACGGATTTTCTGAAATAGTCAAATTACGGATCCGGGTCCGTTTACCAAAAATGTTGACCAAAGTCAACCATATCAATATTAATATCAAAATTCTTCTACTTTTTCACATATTTCACATATTTCAACATAAATCTTTTCCGGCTTTGTGCCCGGACTGTGCACGCAAATCGAGGCAACTATAAATGAGGTTTTCAAGACCTCAAAAGCTCGGAATGATTAAATAAACAAGTGATGACATTTTGGGTCGTCACAATCTCCACCTCTAAAACAACCGTTCGTCCTCGAACAGACAAAAGAAAGAAGTACCTGAGTCAGGAAACAAGTGTGGGTAGCGGCTCCGCATATCAAACTCGGACTCCCAGGTCGATGCCTCAGGAGGTTGACCTCTCCACTGAACACGCACAGAAGGATAACTCTTCGACCTCAACCGTCGAACCTGCCGGTCTAGAATAGCCACCGGCTCCTCCTCGTAAGATAGATCATTGTCCAATTGGACAGTACTGAAGTCTAACACATGTGTGGGATCGCCGTGGTATCTCCGAAGCATAGATACATGAAAAACTGGATGCGCGGCTGATAAGCTAGGCGGCAAAGCTAATCTGTAAGCCACCCCTCCCACTCTGTCTAGAATCTCAAATGGGCCGATATACCTAGGGCTGAGCTTGCCCTTCTTCCCAAACCTCATCACGCCCTTCATAGGCGACACTCGGAGCAATACTCGTTCACCAACCATGAAATCTACATCTTGAACCTTACGATCCGCATAAGTCTTCTGTCTGGACTGAGCTGAACGCAATCTCTCCTGAATAGTCTTGACCTTATCCAAGGCCTCTCGAACTAAATCTGTACCCAACAACCGAGACTCTCCCGGTTCAAACCATCCAACTGGTGATCGACATCGCCTACCATACAACGCCTCGTACGGAGCCATCTGGATGCTAGATTGGTAGCTGTTATTGTAGGCGAACTCTGCTAATGGTAGAAACCGATCCCACGAGCCTCCGAAATCAATAACACGAGGCTCGAAGCATGTCCTCGAGAATCCGAATAGTCCTCTCGGAGTGGCCATCCGTCCGAGGATGAAATGCTGTACTCAGCCGAAAACCGGGTGCCTAACTCCTGCTCGAACCGCTCTCCGGAACCGCGAGGTAAGCTGCGTACCCCGATCGGAGATAATAGATGCGGCACCCCATGGAGACGAACAATCTCCCTAATGTAAATCTCCGCTAACCTCTCCGAGGAGTAGGAGACAGATACTGGAATAAAGTGTGCTGATTTGGTCAGTCTATCAACAATGACCCAAATAGCATCAAATTTCCTCCGAGTCAAAGGAAGTCCAGTAACGAAGTCCATAGTGATCCGCTCCCATTTCCACTCGGGAATTTCAATCCTCTGGAACACACCACCAGGTCTCTGGTGCTCATATTTCACCTGTTGACAATTTAGACACCGAGCGACATACGCAACGATATCTTTCTTCATTCTACGCCACCAATAACGTTTCCGTAAGTCCTGGTACATCTTCGCGGCGCCTGGGTGAATAGAATACCGCGAACTGTGGGCCTCTGCTAAGATCAACTCTCGGATCCCTTCGACATTGGGCACACAAACTCGACCCTGCAATTTCAATACCCCATCATCATCTAGGTTTACCTGTGTGGCACCTCCCCGCTGTATTGTATCTCTCGACTCACGCAAATGAGGATCATCAAATTGCCTCTCACGGATACGCTCTAATAAGGAAGAACGAGCGACCGTGCGGGCTAACACTCTGCTAGGCTCAAAAATGTCTAGTCTCACGAACCGGTTGGCTAAGGCCTGGACATCTAGAGCTAATGGTCTCCGATTGACCGGAATATATGCAAGACTACCCATGCTGGCATACTTTCTACTCAATGCATCGGCCACCACATTGGCCTTACCGGGTGATATAATATAGTAACATCATAGTCTTTTAGCAACTCTAACCATCTCCGTTGTCGTAGATTCAACTCCTTCTGTTTGAACAAGTACCGTAGGCTTTTGTGATCGGTGTACACCTCACATGTCACACCATATAGATAATGCCTCCGGATCTTTAAGGCATGAACCACTGCTTGCTAATTCAAGATCATGAACTGGATAATTCTTCTCATGTATCTTTAACGCCTCGAAGCATAGCGATAACCTTACCATCCTGCATCAATACCGCTCCAAGCCACGTACGAGATGCGTCACGATAAACTGTATAAGGCCCTGCACCGTAGGTAGTATCAACACCGGTGCGGTGGTCAAGGCTGTCTTGAGCTTACGAAAGCTCGCCTCACACTCCTCTCGACCACCGAAGCTGGACACCCTTTCGGGTCAACCTGGTCATCGGGGCCGCAATGGAAGATAGGGCCTCACAAAACGACGATAGTAACTCTGCTAATCCCAAGAAACTCCGGATCTCGATCACCGAAGCCGGTCGAGGCCAATTGCGAGCCGCCTCAATCTTCTTTGGGTCTACCGAATGCCTTCCACGGATACAATATGACCCGAAATGCTACCGAACTCAGCCAGAACTCACATTTAGAAAATTTGGCATATAGGTGATTATCTTTCAGAGTCTGAAGAACCACTGCGAGGTGCTTGCTCGTGCTCTTCTCGGTCGCTGGAGTACACCAGGATGTCATCTATGAAAACTATCACGAACGGATCTAAGTAAGGCCCGAATACTCGATTCATCAACTCCATGAATGCTGCTTGGGGCATTGGTCAACCCGAAGGACATGACCAAGAACTCATAATGCCCATATCTAGAGCGAAAGGTCGTCTTAGGAATGTCAGCCGCCCTGATCTTCAGCTGATGGTAGCCTGACCTCAAGTCTATCTTAGAGAATACCCTCGCTCCCCGGAGCTGGTCAAACAAATCATCAATCCTCGGCAGTGGATATTTATTTTTGATAGTCACCTTGTTTAACTGCCGGTAATCAATACACATCCGCATCGAGCCATCCTTCTTCTTTACAAATAACACAGGTGCTCCCCGGGGGAAACACTGGGCCTGATAAAGCCCTTCTCAAGAAGGTCCTGCAACTGATCTTTTAACTCTTTTAATTCCGGCGGGGCCATACGATAGGGTGGAATAGAGATGGGGCTGAGTGCCAGGTGCCAGATCAATACAGAAATCAATATCCCTGTCGGGTGGCATACCCGGCAGGTCTGAAGGAAAAACCTCAAGAAACTCCCGTACAATAGGGACTGAATCAATGGAAGGAACTTCTGCGCTGGAATCACGAACATAAGCCAAATAAGCTAGACACCCCTTCTCGACCATACGTCGAGCCTTAACATAAGAAATAACGGTGCGAACGGAGTGGCTTGAGGTACCCTTCCACTCTAATCGGGGTGATTCTGGCAAGGCTAAGGTGACAGTCTTAGCATGACAATCAAGAATAGCATGGTATGGGGACAACCAGTCCATCCCCAATATGACATCAAAATCTACCATATCCAAGAGCAACAGATCAACACGGGTCTCAAGACCCCCAAATATAACTACGCACGAACGATGCACCCGATCGACTACAATAGAGTCACCCATTGGCGTAGCCACATAAACTGGAATATCCAGAGCATAGCTGGGCACAGCCAAATACGGTGCGTAGTAGGAAGACACATGTGAATATATAGACCCAAGGTTAAATTATACTGAAGCACCTCTGTCACAAACAAGAATGGTACCTATAATCACGACATCTGATGCCTCTACCTCTGGCCTGGTCGGTAAAGCATAGAATCGGGGATCAACACCTCCCCTCTGAGCTACATCTCTGGGACAGTCATCCACTGGCTGACCTCTACCTCTAGCTGGACGGTCTCCACCTCTACGGTCTCGACCTCCACCTCTATAATCTCTACCCCCGCCTGTGGCTGGCTGGGCAGGCTGAGGGTCAGCTGGGGCCTGAATCATAGGACGAGGACCTCGCTGCTGAGAGTTGCCCGCTGCTATAGGGCAATTCCCGATAAAATGACCTGGGTCGCCACAACCGTAGCAACTCTTAGACTGATAGGGCTGCTGGCCCCTGACGACCTGAATGGCCTCCACGAACGCTCTGAAGAGGCTGAGCACTAATAGGAGACTGGTCTGAATAATACCCCCGAGAACCACGATCACCTGATCCACCCTGTGAAGCTTGAAGGGCGGAATGAAAAGGCCTGGAAGACTGGCCTCTATCAAAGGACTCTCTGCTACCGGAGGAAGAACCACCAAATCTACCTGAATGACGAGGCCTCTTATCTGAAGAATAACCGCCTCCCCTAGCAAGAGCCATCTCAACTCTGCGTGCTGCATTGGCTGCCTCCTGAAATGATATGTCACTCCCCACGCCCATAGCCATCTGGAGTCTAATCGGATGATTAAGCCCATCTATAAACTTGCGGACCCTCTCCCGCTCAGTGGGAAGTATCACTACTGCATGACGAGCCAAGTCGATAAACCTCGTCTCATACTGTGTAACTGTCATAGTGCCCTGATGGAGGCGCTCAAACTGCCTCCGAAGTAAATCCCGCCGAGTAGTAGGGAGAAACTTCTCCATAAATAGTTCCGCAAACTGGTCCCATGATAGAGTTGGGGACCCTGCTGGTCGAGTCAGGCAATAATCTCTCCACCAAGTCTTGGCGGATCCTGCAAGTCCGAAAGTACAAAAATCAACTCCGTTTGTCTCCACGATCCCCATAGTCTTGAGAATCTCATGGCAAGTGAATAAAAAGTCCTGAGGATCCTCTGATGCCGTTCCACCGAAAGTAGTGGTAAATAGTTTGGAGAACCGAATCAAGCCTCCATAACGAATCGGAAGTCATGGCCGTTCCATCGCCGGCATGAGGCCGTGGTACCGACCGAGTAGCCACGGTCGGCTGAATGCCTGGTGCCGAGGTCGAGGAGCTACGGCTCCGAGTATGAGCAATAGGAGTACGGGCCCCTCACTCCGGCTGAGAAGTAGGCGGGGCAACTGATAATAAACCCGCTCCGGTAATGCTGTCCATGAATCCCGCTATTCGATCAAGGCATCCCGGAGATGCGGGGTAATTAAAGCCTCTCTTGGGACCTGAGTCGGGCCCACTGGAGCTGCTCGGAATCGGAACCTCCTCGTCAATCTCAATATGGGGCTCCACCTGTGGGGTAGCGCCGGGGGCTGAGCTCTACCCATACCACGGCCTCGATACGGCCTCGACCCCTGCCCCTCGCGGGAGGCGTGCGGGGCTCGGTGCGCCGATCGGCGGACGAAGAAGTGCATGTCCTTACCATCTGCGAAAGGACATAATAGAAATTCAATCGGTAATTGAGGATCAAGTAGCACGACAAGAAAGAACAAATGAGAGACTTTTCCTAACTCGATAGACTCTGGAGGACAAGTACGGACGTCTCCGTACCTACCTCTCAAACTCTACTAAGCTTGTTCGTGAGTGGTGAGACCTATGTAACCTAGAGCTCCTGATACCAACTTGTCACGACCCGGATTTTTCCCCCAATATCGGGATCGTGATGGCTCCTACTCGTGGTAGCTAGGCAAGCCACTGCATTCGTACGATCCTGTTTCTGACACAATTTTAATTAAACAAATACGGAATACTTTATCGAAATGGAAATAATAAATCACACGGTAAAAATCATACTGAAATCCTCTACCCAAGACTTGGAGTCACCAACTCACAAACTACTATGGAATACTACACATAAAAGTCTGAAGAAAATATAACATAATTATGTTCGTCTCGGAATAATGAGACTACAGCTATAAACATAAATAAAGAAAGAGACGCCGGGCCTGCGGACGTCTGCAAGCTACCTCGGTCTCAAATGTAATCAACTCCCACGCAATCTATTTACTGCTGCTGCTGCTCCTGATCGTAACCTGGACCTGTGCAAAAACGCACAGAAGTGTAGCATCAGCACAACCGACCCCATGTCCTGGTAAGTGCCTGGCCTATCCCGGCGAAGTAGTGACAAGCCTAGGACCAGACACCCACGTAAACCTGTGCAATTCAATATATATATGTGTACTACAACATAACAAGAAATAATCAAGTATTAACACAATAAGGAATATCTTGAAGAATTCAACAATTAACCACAATTAATAATTTCACAAGGAAAAACAAAGTGTAATGTAAACACAAATAATATCAATTCAAGGAATAGCAAACAGTTGCACGGCATCACCCTTCGTGCTTTTACTCTCATCCTCACATCCATAGTACGGCATAATCCTTCGTACATGGTTCAATAATAGGGCACGGCATGATCCTTCGTGCATAATCAATAATAGGGCACGGCATGATCCTTCGTGCATAATCAATAATAGGGCACGGCATGATCCTTCGTGCATAATCAATAATAAACATGGCACGGCATGATCCTTCGTGCATAATCAATAATAAACATAGCACGGCATCACCCTTCGTGCATTATCTCTCTTCCTCACCCAAGTAACAATCACAGTTAAGGGCAAAGAAAGAAACAACAATTCATAAATCGTCCCATCAAGGGCAATCAATAATTTTTCTTCACAACAAGTCCCAACAAGGGAGAACAATAACGATTCACCTATAATATATCTCAAAATATCATTTTCCAACGACTCACGGTCATACTAGACGCCAATGTATGGATGCTCGTCACCACAGCCCATACACCGCACTCGATCACATAACACATAACACATAATCCTATTCCCTCGAGCTAGGATAGAACAAACACTTACCTCGAAAGTTTACGAACGATTCAATCCGTAGCAATGCCTTTTCCTTTTGAATTTGACTCCAATCCAATCGTATCTATACACAATTGATTTAATATTATCAATTCTACTTAACAAACTAGTTCATATTGCTAAATATGGTTTTTACAATATTCTGCCCGGAATAGTAAAAACCGACCCCGGGCCCACATAATCGAAACTCAAGTTTCGAACCAAAATAATTTCACCCAATCTTCCATGAGTTCAAATATACAATTTGTTCTTAAGTCCGACTCCAAAACGAGGTCTAAATCGCAAATTCTTTGAAAGCCCTAACTATACCCATTCCTCCAATTTTCAACCAATTTATACATGTTTAAGCCTAAGGATTTGATTGATGTTGATGAAAAATGAAGAAAATGAGTTAACAATACTTACCCAATGAACTTTGATGAAGAAATGCCTCAAAATCGCCTAAAATGTTGTGGAGAAGAGAGTTGAACAGAAATGGGATTTTTATCCCGTTTCTGTTCTGTTTTCTGTCTTAAATTCACTGGGCGAAAATTTACTCTATGCGATCGCAGGGCCTGTGATGCGATCGCATAGAAGGAAAATGGGGACAACAAAATTACTCTATGCGATCGCGGAGGTCTTATGCGATCGCATAGAAGGAAATGAATGAACTGAAATTACTCTATGCGATCGCAGGGAATGGTACGCGATCGCATAGAAGGAAATTCTGGGCCTCAGTCTTACTCTATGCGATCGCGAAGGATAGTATGCGATCGCATAGGAGGAACAATGGAAGTTATGCGATCGCATGAGATCTATTGCGATCGCACAGAAGGAATTTGGGACCTCTAATCTTTGCTCTATGCGATCGCGGCTACACCTATGCGATCGCATAGAACAAAATCCCCTGCAGAAACAGCAGAATTTCTGCTGTGTTTTTCAAATCCGAAAACACCCCGAACCACCTCCGAAACACTCCCGAGCCCTCGGGGCTCCAAACCGAATATGTATACTAACTCAAAAACATCATACGAACTTGCTCGCGCGATCAAATCACCAAAATAACATCATTAACAAGGAATTTAGCCTTAAAACTCAAGAATTCTCTAAAATTTCATAATTTCCAAAATTTCCAATTTAAGGCCGAAACACGTCAAACGACGTCCGTTTTCAACCAAACTTTACAGGAAGCGCTTAACCAATATATATGACCTGTACCGGGCGTCGGAACCAAAATACGAGCCCGATACCGGTACTTTTTAATCAAAATTCAGTTTCATTTTCCTTAAACATTTTCAGAAAACAATTTAACAGAAAAATTCCTTTACCGGGGTTCTAGACCTCGGATTTCAATTCCGGACATATGCCCAAGCTCCATATTTTTCTACGGATTTTCTGAAATAGTCTAATTACGGATCCGGGTCCGTTTACCAAAAATGTTGACCAAAGTCAACCATATCAATATTAATATCAAAATTCTTCTACTTTTTCACATATTTCACATATTTCAACATAAATCTTTTCCAGCTTTGTGCCGGACTGTGCACGCAAATCGAGGCAACTATAAATGAGGTTTTCAAGACCTCAAAAGCTCGGAATGATTAAATAAATAAGTGATGACCCTTTGGGTCGTCACATTCAGTTAATCACAGCTCGAATTAATTGTTTATTTTCAATATACCACACCCACCCCCCCAAATCAGACCCCAATCCCTTTCATTCGTCTCTAACCTCCAGAGACCACGCCCTGTAGCAACACCATCCTCCACCACCGAAAATTGCCTCACAGCAGTTCCGGTAGTTCTAATGGATCCACCTTGACACGAAACACTCCCCTCAACCTACTCTTCCCAAATCCAAACCCCCATTCCCTCGAATATCATCATAACTCGTGGAATATTGATTCGAGTGGATGAACCCTAGCACCGCCACAAAATTCCCCAGTGGCGGCGCCGAACGCAAACTACCCCAAAGTCACACCAGTCCACCTTCTAATCCCCCCTCCTTCCTAAAATACCCTTAGTTTGGCTTGAATCCTACTAGAACTGTTCAAATCCCAAATCAAACCAAAGAACCCTAAAAACCCCAAGAAAATTGGAATTTGTACGATTTAGGGGAAATTTGATGTTTCTAATCGACCTTAGTCAAGTGTTCTCAGTCGAGAACACTCGATTAAGGTCTGTTTGGCCTCAAAAGTCGAGTTAATATTTCGAGAGATGGAATTTGTTTGGTTTCTGATTGTGAGGTATTTTTCCTTTCCTTTTCCTTTTTCGTTATTGTTATTTGTCTAGGTTTGTCGTATTGATTTTTTTATTTTTTGTCAATTATCTTCTTTTCCTCTCCTAGGCTTTTTCTTTGTCCAATTTCCTTCTGTCAATTGACGTAAGTTATAAATAATGTTAACGATTGAGCCTTTTCAAATGTAGTCATATTTCTCATTATTTTTTTGTATGATGATTATTAATATCGTCAGTAACCTTACATTCTGTTAGGTTTGATTGAGAATGCTGATAAGTTCATTCCCTGTTCTATTTGTGCATTATACTGTTTCAGTTGGTGTTGGTTATTCATCGTATTGTTGTTTTCTCGGCACATTCATTTTGTCTAAGTTAACCATAATTGATGCCCAATAGGTTTAGCTTGTTCCCTTCATTTTGATGACATTTTGATCTTACCTAAGTCTCTATTTTGAATTACTGATTGAATTGATTGTTAGCAAAATTTGGTTATAGTTGATAGGGGTTTGGGTACAGATTAAAGGGGTCAGAGTAGTATTGTAGTTTCAAGGGTAATTAAATGGGGTAATCATAGAGGTTAATTTGAAATTTAAATCTTTAATGTTAAGGGGGCCACTAGGTAATGAGTAAAGTACTAGTGGTTTAGTCAAAAGGGAGACAAATTAATGTGGGATTGAATAGTAATAGACAATTGATAGTGGAAGACCACTTTTAAAGTTTTGACTACTCATTAGATTAAAATAAGAAGGGGAAGAGTTTATTGATAAAAGGGAGATTCAGGAAGCGTTTGTGGAGAACATAGAGATATAGAGCTTTTAAGGGATTCAGTTTTTGGACAGATTCTTTTGAGAGTAAAGAGAGTATAGCGGAATACACTAAAAGTTTGAGCCTCAATAACAGATTGTTACATTGCTTTAATTTAGTGTACTTTCAAGTTCATGTCCTTAATTCAACACTTTAGCTTACTTTGAATCTAAAGAAACAAGAGTTTCTTTTTTTTCTGTTCGATATTGAGATTTAAAACAATTTGAGTTATATGAGTATTAGATATAACTAGTCCAAGTTAACTGTAGTCTAAATGTGAATTGAATTTGGTTTATAAGGATTGAAGTCTGGTTTATTGAAATGGTAAATATTTCTGGGTTTATTTTGGAGTTCGTTTGGGTTTGTTTGAACTTGTATTGGGTTGATCTGTTGATCCTGCTTGGTTTTAAAGCATCTCTGGAATCAAAGGGCTGTGTTTATTGCTGTGTGAAATTCCTAATAGCTGTTGAGTGCCCCGCTGTGCCAACTGCTTCTCCTTCTTGTTGATTTTTGATTTCCATGTACACGATTTGAACTCATTTTGATGTAACTGCAGATTCAAATAAATGAAGACTTATTCTGGAAGTTTTAATTATAAATAGTTATTTGATGTATGTTTGTTTAAGTATTACATTGCTGGAAATGTATTGAATTATGATTGTTTAATTATGACCATTTTCTAACTGATGTGAATTGCCTAATGTATGCTTGACTAAAAGGTTAATGTCTACATTATCTGATCAGATGAAACAAAGTTGATTCAGCTTAGTCAAATTCGTTTCTAGTAATCAAACGTGGTAGTAAAACCGGATTTTATGACTATCGGATATGGATTGGTCTTAGTTGAAATATATCCTAGTGAGTTTGGACTAGTGTAAAAGTTTGAAGTTAAAAACGGCTAAAAAATGTTTTTCCTAGTCAGGTTAACTCAGTAAATTAGTTTAAATCATATGTTCAGTTTGCTTTCGTCTGCTATAGTCGCTCAATTTTAAATTGATTGTAAATGAAGTAATAAGATTGAAATTCCATTGATCAATATCGCCGTTAATTTGAAGAGACATTTTATTGTCGATATCACTTGGTTCAAGAGGACAAGGCTGTACCAAGCATGGTTTCCTAAGTTTGGGTTAACTTTTGTTTATGTCAGTCTATATTCTTTGGGCTTGTCCTTAAGCCTAAAGGAATGTTTAGTTTAGAATTATTGTTTTAGGCCAATAATAAAAATAACTAGGGCCCTTTTTTCTTTTATTGTTTAAAGAAAAATAAAAGTAGAGAATCATAGTCACTTTAGAATGGGATTTTAACTAAACATTATGAGAAGAGACGAGCCAAATAGAACGTACAAATTATGGGGCCCTTGTAAGTGTATATATTAAAAATACTTAGACCTCGGTATGGGACATTTAGCGAATTTCGTGGCTTTCCCCAAAAATAAAAATGCGCTAGTCTCTTTAGGCGCGTCTTTAATAATTTTACCTTCCTAAATTCGGGTGCACATTTATGTGATCCAAATCCAAATCTCAACGGAGTCAAAATATGTTGATAACCACGGGTGCACTGGTGCGACGTGGTTCGAGACACATTTCTATGACGTTGAAATTCTTATAAAAAATAAAAATAAAAGCGGTTAAGTTTAAAAATTGCATACATGTTCTACATGTATTAAAATCAGATAAATTAAGCTGAATATAACAGTTGAGCGATCGTGCTAGAACCATGAAATTTGGGAATACCTCACACCTTCTCCAGGGTTAACAGAATTCCTCATCCAGATTTCTGGTTCGTGGACTGTAACACAGAGTCAATCTTTTCCTCGATTTGGGATTCAACTCAGTGACTTGGGACACCATAAATCTCCCAAGTGGCGACTCTTAATCTCTTAATAAACGAATCCCATCTCGATTGTCCTTTAAGTGGAAAAAGTTCTTCTTTATTATACCCTTCCCCGGGGTGTAGTAAAGCCAAAGTGGAAAAAGGAGGTGTGACAGCTCTGGCAACTCTGCTGGGAACCAAAAAACCCAAAACCACTGGTTCAGGGTTTAGAATTCGAGCTTGGTATATTTGTTGTATTTGGCTTGTATATTATATGATTTTGGTATATGTATTGGCTTAATTGTGCAAATGATGCTCTTTACTACTTTAATATTATTTAAATTGTATACATAAACTGTGCCAAAATCCCTCTCTTCTTACCTCCGAGGAGTGCACATTGGTCGTGACTTCTTTTTGTTAGTGTCATATCCCAAAATAGAACGAGGATTCGGAGGAGTTGCAAAACAAGATGATCTTTTGGTTACCGATACACAACTCCCATCCTTGGCTCGAGTTGTCTGCTCGGGTAAGCGAGGTCTAGAACAAACACCCAGGTTTTAAACCAAGTATAACAAAACCTCAAGCCTAATCCCTAGTAGGAACGCTTATTTGCATCATGTGCATTTGAATTAGGGGACTCAACACAGGGGATGGGTTCATCTAGGACAAGCAACCTGAAATGAAAAAGACCATCCTGCTGCATCCTATTTTTTTACACATTTATTTGCTTCAGACTTGCATGTTGACCGGCTTTTAATTATTGGGGAAAACGAAAAAATATAAATAAAATAAAATAACAGTGTAGTAAGATAACTAATTATTTTTTTAGAAACAAACCATTACCCAAGTAGTGTCGAACCTCTACCGTATTTTGAAAAAAAAAGGAAAACAAAAAGAGAATTGTTATTTTTAAAATAGTTTGTTTTTTTACTTAAAAAGAAAAAAAATGTTTTTTTTTCTTCAAAAAAAACTTTTCTTTATTTATCAATAAAACAAATATGTGATTTTATTCTTAAAAAAAATGTAGTTATCTGTTTGTCAATAAAATGAAAAAATATAATAGTTCATTTTATATGCCAATGTATTGGGAAAAAAATATAGTCTTGTTTTCAAAAATAGTTCGTTTGGCTTGCTAATAAAATAAAAATAAAAATATAAAAGAAAAGGAAATGTCATTGTTTTCAAAATTAGTTTGTTTTATCTGTCTGAACTATGCTGGCTTGAACCGTATGTGAGATACGTAGGCAACCCTCATCGGGTCAACCCCCCCTTTGCAAAAATAGCCAAAAAGTGTCAAAATTAATTTCCATCGTGAATAAGTCGGGTGTTGTCGTTCTTATCAAATATAGCCGAATGTTCCCGAAAGGGACGCCGAAAGACTGACTTTTCATAAATAGCCACATTTGGTCATTTTTTAGATTTCGATCGGTTGATCCACACAGCCTTAGAATCTTCATCCCCGAGGCGCCGAAAGGCTGTGCTTGCAATATCAGCTTTTCTATTTTTGAAAAAAAACAAGAAAAAGATTCATAATTAAGTCAATGATGTTGTTTTTGCCAGAAATAGATGAATGTTCCCGAAAGGGACGTCGGAAGACTGACTTTGCACTTTTGGTCATTTTTAGGATTTTGGACGGTTAGCTAATGCAGCCTTAAAATATTCGCCCCCATGTGCTGAAAGGACGGGTTTGCAAAATTGAGTCTCTTGTTTTAATTTGAAAAAAAAGAGTCAGTGAGCAAGTAAAATATCGTTTATATATTTGGTCAAAATAAGTCAAGCCAGCTTCAACAGTGTATTAAACCGTTCTTGCCGAGATAGACTTAGAGTATCTCTCAGTTGTCGAAAGGTTATTGTCATAAAAGAACGGACAAGTTTGTTAAATAATCCTTCCCAGCCTCAAAATTCAGGTGAAATTGAGAAAGGTGGCGTCTGCAAAATATAGCCATGTGCTTAAAATTGGCAGATAGGGAAGAAATTTGTCAGTTTATTTTTCTTAGAGTAGGTGTGTTGTTCAATTTTCGGATATGTGTTTTTTCTTTCCTTCAAAACATGTTAGTTTGGTCAGTTTTTAAAATCTTTTTAATCAAAGTTTGTTTATTATGAAAATTGACAATTCCAAAAATGTTTTATTGTTGTTTGCCATTTATCTACCCGAACTACGCAAGGTCTGATTCATGCGGGGTTATGATACGTAGGCAATCTTCATAAGATTCGACCACAATCAAACAAAAATTAATAAAAAAAATAGGAAAATTGGGGAGACAGTTCAAAAGGGTTATAATTATAAGAAGCCAGAATGACGCGCGTAATTGAAGCAAATTCATGATAGAAAGGTTCAACCGCCTAGGTGCATTTCATCCCTAATGTGCGTTTACCTATCTATCAAATTCCTTAACACTAACGTGATAGCTTCACTTTATTGTGTTCATACCAGAAAGGTGGTTGGCTGTGTTAACTCTTCCCTGCAAAAAAAAACAAAAAGATGCAAAGGACAATGACAGAGAACCTCAAAACTGAGTGGGTCGATACCGATGATCGACAACACCTGTTTCTAACGGAACCATGGGTTGGTAGAAGAAGTCAAAATGTTGAGACAACATGTGGCTGACATGTATCGAGCGTGGATGGATGGGAAAGCACCACCCCCGCCACCACCTAGCTTCTTGGACACTATCCTTACCCATACACTGAACCCAATGCCAGATGATCCGCCACACTCTCCATATATACCCATCTATCACAGCTTTTCCAGCCACCCGAGTAGCTCCATCACTCGTCCTCCAGCTATGTTTTCCCAATGCTACTCTCGTCCCCAACACCACTACTCTCCCTGGGACCACCAAAATCGTACTTCAGTTTCCAGGTACCCAGCTCCACAAAAAGCCTATATACACACACGAGCATACCAGAAACCCCCTAGGTCAGGTTTCAGGCCAAATAAGGTATTTAGGAAGGAGAGGTTGCTGAAACGAGAAAAGGCTCTCACCCCTATCAGAGAATCTTATGCAAGTCTGTTTGAAAGGCTAAAGCATGCTGGTCTGATTGAGCCGCTCCCAGAATATACGCCAGATCCACGTGCAAGAAGCTTTGATCCTACTGCACGATACGCATACCACTCCAATGTTATAGGGGACAACATTGAGAGTTATCGTACTTTGAAAAAGGAAGTAGAAAGAATGATTCAAAAAAGGTGGTTGACTGTGATCAATGACAATGACAGGGAGCACATGAATCCTCTTGGGGATATATTGACTAAAGCTGAAAATGTTGAAGCAGATAGTGGCCTTGGTAATATTGATACAAAGCTCAGTGGCTAAGAAGTCATGCTTGGTAATTGGGAAGACTCTCCATTTCTCGGTCTACCAGAATGGAGTTTTCGGTGGCTTATTTTGTTGTCATTTCTGTTGTCCAGGTTATTTCAGGGTTGTAATCTGAATATTGTCTTATAAATAAAACCCTTCTATCATTTTATTTTGTTTAGTTCCTTTGGTCATAGTATCTCATTGGGTATCGTCCAGGTTTGTTCAAGGGTTGTATCCTAGTTTATTGTTCTTGTTTGTTGCACAACTCTTTCCCTGTCAGTCTAAGGCAATTCTCTATTTTCCATTTTTCTAAACATTTTCTTTTGTTTGATCTTCTCCTTTTTATAGTGCCTTTTCTGTCGACTCTAGTGACATGACATGCATGCACAATTATAGGCCTAATCTTAAAAGTTAATCATGAAGTAATTGGGAAGATGATAGGGACACTTACATGAAATAAGAACAGTTGGGATCATTTGAAGCCCGAACCATGTGGAACCGTGGGCAAGTAAAACATCAAGGAAACTGTGAATGCGAATTTGCCCAAATTGGCAATGGGTCGTTCGCGATAATGAAAATGTGAATGTTGTCCAATAGCATTATAAAATCAACCAATGGAAAATGAAAAGGTGTGGATATGGTTATCAAGTCTGGCACAATCAAAAGACGTTGCGAATGTTTTATTGTGTTGTTTGCGCTTGCCATGTTTTAAAGATTGAAATGACAAAGGCATTTTATTCTGCTATCTAAACACTTTATCCTTCGTTAACCCTTTGAACCTCATTTGTTTTCTTTCATACCCCTCATTCGGAATCAGTAACAAAGACTAGAAACACAAACATGGAAGATAAAGAAAAATTAAAAAAATGAACAAAAACAAAACGATTAAGTGAAAAGTAAAAAAAGGTTGTAATTTTGAACACAAATTGAATTGGTTTTGAGCCTTCAAGTACCCTTTCTTTCTATCCTTATCCAAATCCCACATTACGGTCCAAAGAAAGACCTTCCGATCAGTCTTCAAAAGAGGCCAAGTTAGGCAAATGCGAGAGTCTTATCAGAACGTAACACTTTGATTCCCAGTAGAAAAGACTCTGATCCCCAGTAGAAAAGATATATGAGAGAGTCTTAGCGGTGATACCCCAATCCCTAGAAAGTAATACAAATGAGAGAGTCTTACCGGTAAAAACTTTCACAGGCACCATAAGGCGATGAAAGCTTAGAGAAAAACCAAAATGAAAGAGGCTTGATAGTGAAAATCCTTCGGGCTCTATAAGTCGAGTGAAGATTGAGAATCAGATGGGAAATCCCCTGACGAAGATTATGAAAAGTGATTAATGAAGGAGGATAGGACATATGTGCATGTCATGACCAGTAGAGTTGGTATCTGCATTTGATTAAGTTTTTATAGTTTTTTTGTTAGAGAGTCATCTTCTATTTTTATTTCCTTTTATCTTTCTCCTTTTTATCAAAAATTCCGCAAAAAAGTATGTCTAGTCAGAACAAGTAAGAAATGTGATGACCCGGCCCGTCGTCACGGGGATTATCACCCCGTTATCTTTTATTTATATGTTTCATGCTTTTATATCAGTGTTAGAGTCTTTCAGGTGAGTTAGGAGTGATTCTGGTTGAAAATGAGGTAAATAGCCTTTTTGAAGGAAGCTTGAATATGGAAAGTCAACTTGTAGTTGACTATTTAGTTAGAATGCTCAGAATCGGATTCTGATGATTTGGTTAGTTCCAGGAGGTGATTTGTGACTTAGGGGAGCGATCGGAATTGAATTCGGAGGTCCGGTGTAGAAATAGGCTTGAATTGGCTAAGGTTGAATTTTGGCGAAATCCGATCGGTAGGTGAGATTTTGATCCGGGAGTCGGAATGGAATTCCGACAGCTGCAGTAGCTCTGTTAGGTGATTTTGGATGTGCCTGCAAAATTATAGGTCATTCGGAGGTCATTTGGTCGGGTTTTTGATCGAATGTGTAATTCGAAAAGTTTTAAAGAAAGTACGCTTGAATTCGATGTGAATTGTGGGTTTTGGTGTTGTTAGACCTGTTTTGAGGTTTGGAACAAGTTCGAATAAGGTATTAGGATGTGGTGGTGTGTTTGGATGAGGTCCTGGGGGCCTCGGGGTGTTTTATGATGGTTAAACGGGAGAAAAACATGGAAATTGCAGGTTTGAATATTGCTGGTTCTGTTGTTTTCGCTCCTGCGGAAATGGGAGCACAGGAGTGAGTCCGCAGGAGCAGAAAAGAGAGCGCAGAAGCACTGGTGTCCGCTAAAGCGGATCTTGGTCCGCATGGGCGGCACCGCTGGTGCGGAAGGTAAGACCGCAGAAGCGGTCTGGGCTCGTTATGTGAGGATCCGCAGACGCGGAAGGCTTGTCGCCTAAGCGAGTCCGCAGAAGCGGACTCTGATGCGCAGAAGCGGTAAGGTACGCAGAAGCGGAGGTGTTTCCGCAGGAGCGGACGCACGGAAGCGGTCCGTGGCTCGTAGTAGCGGAAGTGACCAATTAGGCCTGGGTTTCACAGAAGCGACCAATTGGTCGCGGAAGCGATATCGGAAAGGCGGAATTTGTCCGCAGAAGCGAAAATAGCCGAGGGTTTAATTATATCAGGAGTTAGAAATTTCAGAAACATTTCAAAACATTAGGGCTCGGTTTTAAGAGGCGAATTGGGCAATTTGGACGGGAAATTGATAGGAGTTCATCGGGTTATCATCGGAGGTGAGTTTTTTTGGTTCAATTACATGTTTTGATCTTGAAATCCTCCTCTATTTACTGAAATTGGATGAAATTATGGGAGAATTCAGCCTAAGCCAGGGCTTTGGTAAATCGTCAATTTGTATGGGCAAACGAAGTCCGATTTTGGAAAACTTTATTTGCATAGACTTGTATTGAGACGAGGATTCCGAATATGTAACTTTCGTAATTTTTTGAGAAATGTACCAAAAGTCGATTTTTGACAACTTCGTGGGTTTCGGTGCAATTTGAGTTATTTCGAATGGGTTGTGTGTTATTAGCATATATTGATGTATTCTCTATGATTTTGAGCAGATTTGGCATCCGAGGAGATTTATTTGCGAGGAAAGCGCAAGGCGGACTGAGGCTTCTACCGGTTCGAGGTGAGTGGTGGTACTAAATAATGTACTGAGGGTTTGAAACCCCGTACTTGCACTTTACAGTGCTATGTTGAGATGAGACACGCATCGTGTGATGGGCGTGGTGACATTGTGATTGGGGGATTGGACTTGGTCCTTCCCGACTGATAGATTATTGTGTATTATGACTGTGAATGAGCTTATAACTGTGTAGTGGGCTGGTAGCCATGTTTGGGGCCTTGTGCCGATCTTTAGAGCATTAGGGAAACCTGTAGAGCTAGGTGACCCTTATATCATGTTGGAAACTTACACTCAGCCGTACTATATCATGTTAGATACATACACTCAGCCGTAGATATAGCTGGATAGCATATCAGGAGCCAGTACTAGATGTGTACTTTGAGAGAGGCTACCTATGTTCTAGCTGAGTGGGCCTGAGAGGCCAAGTCTACACCGGCTGAGATAGGGTAGAGGACCCACTATGAGATACTATATTGGGCCCGAGAGGCCAAGTCTAAACTGATTGGGATAGGGTCGAGGACCCACTATAAGATATTATATATATATATATATATATATATATATATATATATATATATATATATATATATATATATATATATATATATATGGATCGGGCTGCACGCCGTTATATATATATATTGGATCGGACCGCACGCCGCAGTAATATATATGTGGATCGGACTGCATGCCGCAGTATCATAGCACTTGGGCTGAATGAGGCCGCTGTATTATTGCGCTTGGGCTGTAGGAGCCCCTTTAGAGTCCGAGTCTGCACACATTCTCAGTGAGCGCTGGAGTACATTATGGGATCGGGCTGCACGCCACAACAGTATAGTTATATATGTATATATATATTGGATCGGACTGCATGCCGTAGTAATAATGTTATTCAATTAGCGAAGAACCAAGTTTATCATGCAATATATTCGATCGGACTGTACGCCGCAGTAATATATGTGTGGATCGGGCTGCACGCCGCAGTATCATAGCGCTTGGGCCCAGGGAGCCCCTCCGAAATTTGTATACACCCCCAGTGAGTGCCGTCGACGTTAAATGGAGCGGGCTCCACGCCGCAGCGTTATATGTATTGGAGCGGGCTGCACGCCGCAGCATTATACTTATACATATCCATATACGTACTTAAATACTTATACATTATAGACATATGTATATATCTTCATACATTGAGATGGTTGTACACCGTAGCGGTACGAGTAAGGATTTGTCAGTGTGGGACCTTGTTGAGATAGATGTGGACTGGAGATGAGAGTATTCACTATAGTGATGACTTACTGTGGGGGTTTGCCTTAGAACTGTTTAGTGATAGTACAGGAGTTCTTATTTTCAGTTATTGTTTATTATTATTACTCATTGAGTTGAAATATACTCACCCCACTCCCCTGCACTTTTGTGCAGATTCACAGGTGCCCGAGAGCAGTTGAGTTGTTGTAGCTGCTTGCTCATATCTACTTTTGCGGAGACTACGAGGTAGCTGCCGGAGTCCGCAGAACCAGTTTTCTCCTCCCTTATTGTTTTGTTGCTTTCATCTTACTTATACTTGTTTGTATTAGGACGTTTATTCTGTAGAGGCTCAGACTTGTGACACCACGATTTGGTTGGGACCGTGTTTCGTATGTTTCTACTATTACGTTTATCATTTTGATATGAACACTTGCTGTTTAAGTTTAACTTGATTAATTGGAATTAATAATTGGCTGGTTTAATAGATAATATGGCCGGGCTTGCCTAGCATTGTGTTGGGCGCCGTCACGACCAGGGTTTGGGCCGTGACAAGTTGGTATCAGAGCCTAGGTTAACAGGTCTCGCGAGTCATGAGCCGGTTTAGTAGAGTCTCGTGGATCGGTACGGGGACGCCTGTGCTCATCCTCGGGAGGCTGCAAACCTTTTAGGAAAGCTTCAAATTGAAATTCTTATCGTGCGTACTTGATTCAGCTTGAGGTATGATTCTTGAAATTCCTTCTGCACATTGATGTGCGCACTCGAGTGCTTAGTAATAAATTTGCCTTGATGGCTTACGATTCCCCAGTCGAGGGACGAGATATAATCTCTATGAGTTCATGGTGGGCCTGTCTGGAGGACTTGTGGCTGGATCCTTATCTATGGCTTGAGCACCAAGGTGCTAATTTTGCGAGCCGGTATTATGAAGTTCATACGATCGGTATTGATTTTAATTGTGAAAAATGGCAGTTTGATAATGGGAGAGCTGTAAGGTATTCGGTTCTTATTGTGATTTGATGTGTAGCCCTAGCTATGGGCGTGAGAAATATGTTCATTGCCTCTTAGCGGAAATGTAAAGTGCACTCGTGTGGTAGTATGAGTTCAAACTCAAGAAAAAATGAATTGGTCGTGGTATGAGTATTATGGCGAAAGGTATTTGACATATGTTATGATTTGAGCAGGTGCAGCGCACGTTCATGTACTAACTTTGATGATATAATTCGTGTTGTATTGAGATTTATGTTGTGGATATGCATTGTGATGTTTTGTGGAGTTACCGATGTATTGTTAGGGTGGTTTTGGTGATTCTATGGCAGGTGGACAGGCCAAATTACAAAGGAAACTCTGTCAAAATTTTTTGAATCATTTGAGACTTAGAAAAGATTTTGTTACCTAAGGAATGGGCTTAACTGTTGCGTGTGAATGAATACAAGAAGTTCAAAAGAATTAAGATTTCTGATGATCCAAGTCTCCGCCAAAGCGTGTAAATGACTCGAGTTTAATCTCATTGTAACATTGTGGCATCATTTGAGTAAGAATGCTATGAGTGGCTGAAAGTGTTTTAATGTATGGCTCCGAGCCAAGTTGGGGAGGTTGTTACTGATTAACTAATGGCATTATTATGTACTGTGTTGGTTCTGTCTCTAGGTATGTTGGGAAATTTTGGATAAAGGTTATGGTGCTTCGTATATGTGAAGAAATACTATGGTGTTTTGAACTTATGTTGGTAAAGAATGTTCGGTGTATAGAAAAGAAAGATAGCTAATCGTATCTGTATGTAATCATGTTCTGCGGTGTCAGAGTTCTAGTAAGGCACGAGTGGCTTTGTTCAATAAGACAGTTGTATTACAGCTAAATAAGGGTGAATGATGCCCGAGGATTGTTTTACGGTGTTTAAGATTTTACTTATAACAGTCAGGTGTCTTAAGATCGTGCATGCGGCTAAAGAACGTAGTTTCATTAGAAGAAATTGAGACTTGTGTTATGTTATGTGAATGATGACATTTTATGTATCTATATTGGAGAGTAATGATAACGAATTCAAAAATTTGCAGGAAGTTCTTTAAGGTAAAGTGTTGTAGATTGTGGTACCTATGGGAAACATCTGAGGGAGTATTCTGCGGCCTGTGAGTATTAGACGGTGTTGTCTTATGTACGAATCTCATGTGGTAACATGAGTTGATGTATTATGGTGCTACAGTAAAGGCTAATATTAAATTAAAGATGAATCAGAAAGGAAACTAGGTAAATGGAACAACTTGTTAGTAAATTGGAACAGTATGAAAAGGGCACGAGTAACTCCTGGTGTGTGTTCGAGGTAATGAGCCTTGCAGTTATGGTGCAACAAAGCTCTTGATGTGCTGGCAGTTGCATAGCTCGATGTGGGTAAAAGGACTCAGTCCTGGCAGTTAAGTTTATGCAATGTAATTGGGAGGAAGAGTTTATGATGTGTTTTACCGCGGTTTGAAAATGAGTGTATTTTTCCTGTTGGTATGCAAGGCTTGGAATGCGTAGTGAGTTTTCTCTATATGGGATCACGAAAGTCCTTGACTAGTTAAGTGCGCCGATGTTTGCGGCGTAGGAAAGGGATATGAATTTCCATGTTGTCTTAGTATGGTATGGTATATGCGATATGTTATGGAAAGTTGATAATGGCATATTCAAGGTTTTGAGATCAGTTTATAATACATGGGAAGTCATTAAAAAAATTTGAGCAGCGCGGGCAGCTGCAGGTGATTTAAGAATCGATCTTTCTGGTGATTAAAGAAAATGGTACAGCTATTCCAGTGAATTGGCAGGGAATAAGGTCCAAAAGGATAAGGTAATGTAGACTGATAATATCTAGTGGTATGGTGGTATTCTCTTGTTGGATCAACTGTAATAATTGAGTCGTTGATGGCATAGCGAAATTCCTGAATGGCTGTCGTGGTATGAATGGACGATTCATGTGCGTTATGTATTCGTATGGTGGAGTGTGGAATCAGGCATAGTGATTCATGTGTTATATATGTGTTGGAGACCAGAAGTTCTCTTAATCCGCCTACGTAGTGTTGGTATGTCGTGTGCATCGACACCGTTTAGCGGTTATTGGAAATTGGAAGCCCTAGTGGCTCTCTCGTTACTTGATATGACGAATTTGAATAATGATATATGATTGCATACTGGTTGTCATAAGTCAGGTTGTCTAGACTAATGTGATATGGACTATATCAGAGAAATATCACAACTGCGTGGCAGAGCGCATCAGATCATGCTCCAGCAGGGTAGATGTACCCTAGGGCCAGCGGACGGCTGGTAGGTATTGCTTTGTCAGTTGGGCCTTCGTGACGGATGTCAGTGTAGAGGTATCTACCATTGATTCAGTTCCGGTATTGAGGAACTTTGTCGGATGCGTTTCATGTGGCCGAGCTAGAGGCTATATACATATTTATTATAATGAGCAACTTGACTCGATGTGCATACCCTTTTGCTAGATTTATGCGTGGATCGGGTGGCACGCCGCCACAGGTATAGTATCTGGATAGGGTGGCACGCCGCCACAGGTATAGTATCTGGATCGGGCGGTGTTTATCTGGATCGGGTGGCACGCCGCCACAGGTATAGTATCCGGATCGGGTGGCACGCTGCCACATGTATGGTATCAGGATCGGGTGGCACGCCGCCACAGGTATGGTATCTGGATCGGGTGGCACGCCGCCACAGGTATGTTATTGGAACGGGTTGCGTGCCGCAACAATGTGATGTGGAAAATATAGCTTCCTATATGTTACCTTGTATACAATACTTCCTAGCTTCTGAGGAATAGTCTGTATTGGGTATCGCTCGGGGAATAGCACATCGGTTGTGTCCTTTCAGGATATGATAGCGTACATCAATTGTATCACCGCGGGTGTGATTGATTGCTTGAGTTCAGACCTAGATATGTGCGTGACTGACCGTTTTGAGCATGGCGACTTGAGGTGCTTCATGAGTAATAGCACTTGGATAGGATCATGAATCGTGGCAAGGCCACGTGATGTTATGACCTCTCGAGGAGGATTCAGGTACTCTATGGTGTGAGACGGGATCTCAGTTCTATGTTATGATGGTACAGAGGAATTGAATTACAACTCTTTTGTTGGAGACAGTTGTCATGATTGGAGTATGTTCAGACGTTTCTATTAGAGCCTGTGTTGTGCTCGTCGCAGCTTAGGCCGGTGTTTGAGATGTCATGTCACCAGTGCGGTGTGTTATAACTGAAATGATCATTTGAGTCATTAATGAGAGCGAGCATATGTGATTTCAGCTCGTTAGAAAGGTAATATTGAGGTTTGGCTCCGAAATCTATTATGGTATCAGTTAAAAAGGGAAATGGGTTCATGAATGGTTGACCCGAGAGATGGGTTTCGGTATATCGCGTGCTTCAGCTGCCGTGGGCAGGATATGAAGGTGTTGGAATAAGACTCTATCTAGTGAAAGAGGTTTTCACCTAGTATTTGGTTATTGTGACCAGTTGTTGTAATTAGAGACTATCATCTCGAGTGATTGGGTTGTTTGATACATCATATGGTCTCACCCGGAGTGGCGACTATGGGTTATTGTAGCGGTTTCGGGTGTATCCTGAGTATAGGCATGGGATTAGCATTTGGTATATGATTTGAGAAAGTGCAATGTGGTTTATGGTTCAGATGGACTATTAAATTCTAGATATATGGTATTATCGACTTATGTGAGATAGGGCGATATGGGACCACCCCGAATATAAGCTTGGTAAGGTCATTCAGCTATTGGGTTACTTCTAGTACAACTCTGGTACGCTCGAGGACGAGCGTTTGCTTAAGTTGGGGAGAATGTGACGACTCGGCCCGTCGTCACAGGGATTATCACCTCGTTACCTTTCATTTATATGTTTCATGCTTTTATATCAGTGTTAGAGTCTATCAGGTGAGTTAAGAGTGATTCTGGTTGAAAATAAGGCAAATAGCCTTTTTGAAGGAAGCTTGAATATGGAAAGCCAACCTGGAGTTGACTATTTAGTTAGAATGCTCGGAATCGGATTCTGATGATTCGGGTAGTTCTGGGAGGTGATTTGTGACTTAGGGGAGCGATCCGAATTGAATTCGGAGGTCCGGTGTAGAAATAGGCTTGAATTGGTTAAGGTTGAATTTTGGCGAAATCCGAACGGTAGGTGATATTTTGATCCGGGGGTCGGAATGGAATTCCAACAGTTGCAGTAGCTCCGTTAGGTTATTTTGGATGTGCCTGCAAAATTTCAGGTCATTCGGAGGTCGTTTGGTCGGGTTTTTGATCGAATGTGTAATTCGGAAAGTTTTAAAGAATGTAGGCTTGAATTCGATGTGAATTGTGGGTTTTGGTGTTGTTAGACGTGTTTTGAGGATTGGAACAAGTTCGAATAAGATATTAGGATGTGTTGGTATGTTTGGATGAGGTCCTGGGGCCTCGGGGTGTTTTCGGATGGATAAACGGGAGAAAAACATGGAAATTGCAGGTTTGAAGATTGTTGGTTCTGTTGTTTTCGCTCCTGCGGAAATGGGAGCGCAGGAGCGGAAAAGAGAGCGCAGAAGCGCTGGTGTCCGCTGAAGCGGATCTTGGTCCGCAGGGGCGGCACCGCTGGTGCGGAAGGTAAGATAGCAGAAGCGGTCTGGGCTCGTTATGTGAGGATCCGCAGAAGCGGAAGGCTTGTCGCCTAAGAAGGTCCGCAGAAGCGGACTCTGATGTGCATAAGCGGTAAGGCCCGCAGGAGCGGAGGTGTTTCCACAGGAGCGGACGCGCGGAAGCGGTCCGTGGCTCGCACAAGTGGAAGTGGTCAATTAGGCCTGGGTTTCGCAGAAGCGACCATTTGGTCGCGGAAGCGGTATCGCAGAGGCGAAATTTGTCCGCAGAAGCGGAAATCGCAGAGGGTTTAATTATATCAGGAGTTAGAAATTTCAGAAACATTTCAAAACATTAGGGCTCGATTTTAAAAGGCTAATTGGGCGATTTGGACAGGAAATTCATGGGAGTTCATCGGGTTATGATCGGAGGTGAGTTTTATGGTTCAATTACGTGTTTTTATCTTGAAATCCTACTCTATTTACTGAAATTGAATGAAATTATGGGGGAATTTAGCCTAAGTTAGGGCTTTGGTAAAGCGTCGATTTGTATGGGCAAACGGAGTCCAATTTTGGAAAACTTTATATGCATAGACTCGTATTGAGACGAGGATTCCGAATAAGTAACTTTCGTAATTTTTTGAGAAGCGTGCCAAAAGTCGGGTTTTGACAACTTCGTGGGTTTCGGTGCAATTTGAGTTATTTCAAATGGTTTGTGTGTTATTAGCATATATTGATGTATTCTCTATGATTTTGAGCAGATTTGGCATCCGAGGAGATTGATTTGCGAGGCAAGCGCAAGGCGGACTGAGGCTTCTACCGGTTCAAGGTGAGTTGTGGTACTAAATAATGTACTGAGGGTTTGAAACCCGGTACTTGCACTTTACGGTGCTATGTTGAGATGAGACACGCGTCGTGTGACGGGCGTGGTGACATTGTGATTGGGGGATTGGACTTGGTCCTTCCCGACTGATAGATTATTGTGTATTATGACTGTGAATGAGCTTATAACTGTGTAGTGGGCTGGTAGCCATGTTTGGGGCCTTGTGCCGATCTGTAGAGCATTAGGGAAACCAGTAGAGCTAGGTGACCCTTATATCATGTTGGAAACTTACACTCAGCCATAGTATATCATGCTGGATGCATACACTCAGCCGTATATAGCTGGATAACATATCATGAGCCTGTACTAGATGAGTACTTTGAGAGAGGCTACCTAGGGTGGAATTCCCTGTTCTAGCTGAGTTGGCCTGAGAGGCCAAGTCTATACTTATTGGGATAGGGTCGAGGACCCACTATAAGATATTATATATATATATATATATATATATATATATTGGATCGGGCTGCACGCCGCAGCACTATATGCATTGGATCGGAATATACAAGTGGGACGGACTGCACGCCGCAGTATTATTGCGCTTGGGTTGTAGGAGCCCCTTCGGAGTCTGAGTCCGCACACATTCTCAGTGAGCGCTGGAGTATATTATGGGATCGGGCTGCACGCCGCAGCGAATATATATATATATATATATATATATATATATATATATATATATATATATATATATATATATATATATATATATATATATATATATATATATATATATATTAGATCGGACTGCACGCCGCAGTAATACATGTGTGGATCGGGCTGCACGCCGCAGTATCATAGCGCTTGGGCCTAGGGAGCCCCTCCGAAGTCTGTATACACCCCCAGTGAGCGTCGTTGATGTTAAATGGAGCGGGCTGCATGCCGCATCATTATACTTATACATATCCATATACGTACTTAAATACTTATACTTTATAGACATATGTATATATCTTCATACATTGAGATGGTTGTACACTGTAGCGGTACGAGTGCGGATTTGGCCAGTGTGGGACCTTGTTGAGATATATGTGGACTGGAGATGAGAGTATTCACTGTAATGATGACTTACCTGTAGAGGTTTGCCTTAGAATTGTTTAGTGATAGTACAAGAGTTCTTATTTTCAGTTATTATTTATTATTATTACTCATTGAGTTGAAATATACTCACCCCACTCCCCTGCACTTTTTGTGCAGATTCACAGGTGCCCGAGAGCAGTTGAGTTGTTGTAGTTGCTTACTCATATCTAGTTTTGCGGAGACTACGAGGTAGCTGCTGGCGTCCGCAGAACCTATTTTCTCCTCCCTTATCGTTTTGTTGCTTTCCTCTTGCTTAGACTTGTTTGTATTAGGACGTTTATTCTGTAGAGGCTCAGACTTGTGACACCACGATTTGGTTGGCACCTTGTTTTATTTGTTTATACTATTATGTTTATCATTTTGATATGAACACTTGATGTTTAAGTTTAACTTGATTAATTGGAATTAATAATTAGCTGATTTAATATATAATATGGTCGAGCTTGCCTAGCATTGTGTTGGGCGCCATCACGACCAGGGTTTGGGTCGTGACAAGAAATGACTTCAAAACTTGCCACCAACTTTCCAATTATTATGCAAAGTGAGATATGATTAGAACATCCAAGTGGTATAAGCCAGGAAGGAACAAGCGCAATGGCCAGTGTCCAGAAGGATATTCCCCAGCAAGAGGAAATTGACAAGGGCATGGATTAGGGCCAAGGAGGATATCTCCAGCAGAAAACGAAGGTTAATGACCCCAAGGCCAATGCCAATGAGACTCGAAGGTCAGAGAAATGCATGTTCCCTAGCTATGCTATAAAAGAAGAGGGATATCCCTTGCAGAAAAAGTATTTTCAGTGACACGGATGAACGAAGAAAGTGGTTCATCAGTAAAATGTGCAAGATCCTCAAGCAAAGTCACTGTCATAGGAATGTAGGGGTCAGGATACAAGTGGAAAACAACGGTGAAAGGCTTGTGAATAAGGAGTCCTTAAGGAAAATTTTATGGAATTGAGGCATCCATTTGGGGAAGAAGGAAGATAAGACAAGTCTTAAAGGAAGCGGTCTTTAAACCAGTGTTATCCCCATCATAACAAGTTCTAATGGAGGAAGTTGTACCCCAACGGACAGAACAAAAGGGTGAAACTTGTGTTCAGTAAAGCAAAAAAGTTGTTGTTATCCCCAATAGTCTTCAGAAGAGTGAAACACCAGTTTTGAAGGAATAAAGAACCCCCAACAATGTTATCCTCAACACTGTTATCCCCAGCTGATAACATTTGCATCCCGAGCAGTGTTGAGAAAACCATCCCTACCAGGAATATCATCCCCAGCAAATGACATCATTTCCCAACAAGTTTTGGGAACACAGAGCAAGGGAAAGGGGAAAAGGAAAAACAATCCCCCACATTAAGTGGCACAACCACTCACCACGTTTTAAACTAACAAAAGTTTCTTTAATTTGAAGCAGGGAAAGAAAATGTTATTGATAGTAGAAAGGCATGCCACAATGAAAATCACCAAAAATAGGGCAGAAACTTTTTTGCCATTGTTGAAAATTTTCTCAGAGAAACAAGGAAATCGGTTCAAGATATAAGGAAAAATCCATCCCCAGTGGGAGTGGCAAAATCACTCACCAGACTTTAAAATGACAAAATTTTCTTTGATATAAGAATAGAGACGGAAGCTATGTCCATCTCAAGATCTCTACATCATATCAAGTTTTTTGAGCTACATCAATCTTGGTAATCACACAATTAAGCACCACATGTCAGGTTTGTCCACCTTCAAACAGGATGTATCAGGTTTGTCCACCTTCAAATAGGATGTATCAGGTTTGTCCACCTTCAAACAGGTTGTATCAGGTTTGTTCACCTTCAAACAAGAAATATCATTAGACTATCCGCCCTCAAATAGGATATGATGGTTCTATCCGCCCTCGAATAGGATATGATGGGTCTATCCGCCCTCGAATAGGATACGATGGGTCTATCAGCCCTCGAATAGGATATGATAGGTCTATTCGCCCTCGAAAAGATATGATGTGTCTATCCGCCCTCAAATAGGATATGATGGGTCTATCCGCCCTTGAATAGGATATGATGGGTCTATCCTCCCTCGAATAGGATATGATAGGACTATACGCCATCGAATAGGATATGATGGGTCTATCGGTCCTCGAATAGGATATGATGGGTCTATCCCCTCAAATAGGATATTTTAGGTTCATCCGCCCTCGAATAGGATATTTTAGGTTCATCCGCCCTCAAATAGGATATTATGGGTCTATCCGCCCTCGAATAGGATATTTTAGGTTCATCCTCCTTCGAATAGGATATTATAGGTTCATCCACCTTTGAATAGGATATTATAGGTTCATCCGCCTTCAAATAGGATATTTTGGGTTCATCCAACCTCGAATAGGATATTTTTGGTTCATCCGCCTTCGAATAGAATATTTTAGGTTCATCTGCCTTTGAATAGGATATTTTAGTTTCATCCGCCTTCGAATAGGATATTTTGGGTTCATCCGCCCTCGAATAGGATATTTTAGGTTCATCCTCCTTTGAATAGGATATTTTAGGTTCATCTGCCTTCGAATAGGATATATAGGTTCATCTGCCTTCAAATAGGATATTTTGGGTTCATCCGCCCTCGAATAGGATATTTTGGGTTCATCCCCCTCAAATAAGATTTCATCGGACTATCCACCCCCCAAATAGGATAACATGGGACTATCCGCCCTCAAATAGGATATTATGGAACTATCCGCCCACAAATAGGATATTATGGGACTATCCGCCCTCAAATAGGATATTATGGGACTATCCGCCCTCAAATAGGATATTATGGGACTATCCGCCCTCAAATAGGATATTTTGGGACTATGCGCCCTCAAATAGGATATTTTGGGACTATCCGGCCTAAAATATAATATCATGGGACTATCCGCCCTCAAATAGATATCTTGGGACTATCGACCCTCAAATAGGATGTTATGTACTATCCGCCCTCAAATATGATATTGAATTGAATCCTTCCTCAAAAGGACATTTAATTTATTTCGACCCAAGTGGTCCTACTTTTGTATAAACATTGTCAAGTATATATTTCATAATTTATTGCCAAATGCATTTAAAGTTGTTAATGAAGTCAGGAGCCCACCTAAAGAGAGGAGAGGCGATTAAAAGTTGCTATTGGAATCAGGAGCCCGCCCGCATAACAGAGGAATACTCTTCAAGTTGAAGTCGGTAAAGCGGAGGATTACAGTAAAATCCCCAACATAAGTTTAAGCTCGACAATCAATAAAAGTCAACAAAAATAATGAAACATCATAGGAACCAAGTCAAAAGGCAAGGCAAGAAGAGCAAGCCTGAAGATCTTGATAAGATTTTGTAATTCCTAGTTTAGCATAGCTTATTGTTTTCTTTTAACACAGTGTGATAAGAAGGTCAGTAAGCAGTAGCAGCAAAAGTAGTAACAACAAGATCACAGCTTCATGGTAGTCCCAGCTACCAAAACTTCCCGAACTACATTTACCTGATTCCTTTTTAGCCAGGGATATGTAGGATACCTTTTGAAGCAAAGGTTCGGTTAAATCTTTAAAAAAATGCTTCTCACGGAGTACTCGAACGGATAAAAATTACTCGTATCCACTCACTTTATCTTTGCACAAAAACGCTTCGTGTTTACAGGCAAAGAGGGGCTGCTATGAGCACGTGATATTTACCCTATATGATAATTACTCCCACAAATTCAAATTAAAATAACTTTTGAATAGTTTGCAATTTTGGTGGATTTTGTATTATTTTTCATCTAATGTTTACATTTGTGTATGTGCATATTTATTTGTTAACTAATACAAAATACAAAAATATGTTGCAATTCCATTTAGAATTTAATTTTGCAATTAAGTTTGTTTTACAAAAATGAAAAATCACAAAAACTAAATAATGTATTTTGCATTTTTAGCATTTAATGTCCAAATTGTATGATTTTCTTTTAAATTGGTATTTTTAATTACTCATGATAATTATTATTTAAATTTAATTAATATTTTAAAGTTGATTTGGGATTATAATGTGATTTAGAAATATTAGTATTAATTTTGGAAAATAATTAGAAAATAAAAGAAAGGAAATAAAGAAGATAATTAGGAATTGGATCAAATCCCACATTCTTGAGAAGGCCCAAACCAAAACACACCCAAACCTACCTAAACAAGCCCAAGTCCGTGAACCAGTCTGGTCTAGCCTTTTAAACTCAACCAAACGACATTGTTTCGGTGTCAACCAATCTCGGCCATTGATCACTTTCGATCCAACAGCTACAACTCAGCCCCATGCCCCGCCCCATTCTCATCAGAGACTGATCCGGTCTTAAGGAAATTGAAACGACGACGTTTTGAATAATCGGTTAATCACAGCTGTTGGATTATAATAATCCAACGGTTCAAATTAATTGATTATTTTCTTTATAAAATTCTATACCTGTGACGACCCGACCCGTCGTCTCAGGTGTAACCGCCCCGTGTTTCCCATATTATGTTGCCTTATGTTTCATTATCAGTTTTGTGTGCGTTAGAATTAAATTGGAGTAATTTTGTTAAGAAATGAGAAACTTAGTCTCTTTTAAGAAGACTTAAGTTGGAAAAGTCAACCGGATGTTGACTTATGAGTTAGAGTGCTCGGAATCGAATTTTGATGATTCGGTTAGCTCCGGATGATGAAATGTGACTTAGGAGCGCAATCAAAAGTAATTTTGGAGGTCCGGTGAAGAAGTTAGCATATTTTGGCGAAGTTAGTATTTTGGCGAATTCCGGTTGATAGGTGATATTTTGATCCGGGAGTCGAAATGGAATTCTGAAAGTTGTAGTAGCTTCGTTAGGTGATTTTGGACTTGTCCGCAAAATTTCAGGTCATTCGGACGTCATTTGGTTGGGTTTCGAATTGAATGTGAATTTTGAAAGTTAAAGTTAAACATAAGCTTGAATTTGTTGAAAACGGACGATTTTGATGTTAACGATAGAATTTTGATGATTGGAACAAGTTTGAATAAGGTTATAGGACATGTTGGTACTTTTGATTGAGGTCCGGGGGCCTCGGGTGAGTTTCGGGGTGGTTTCGGACCATTTCTAAGCCATTTTGAACTGCTGGTTTTTGGCTACAGCAGTGCTCTATGCGATCGCGGGGATTTGGTCGCGATCGCGGTGAGTAAAATCTGAGAAAAACATTAATGAATCGCGATCGCGTAAAGCTCTTTGCGATCGCGAAGAAGAAATTTCTGTCGCGCAGGTCCTACTTCGGAAGCTCATATCGTTTTATCTACAAGGAATTTTGAGGTAATTCAAAAACGAAAGTTGTAGTTCATCTTGTCTAGTTTTCAAAAAGATAAAGAAATAGTGATTTGGATGTTGGTATCAAAAGTTATGGATATTACAATATAGGCTGTCCGAGGAGGATCTTTAATACATATGTATGCATTGGGAAGCATATATCACACAATTTATAAGGATTCAGGAAATGAGCAACAAATGAAAGTTATAGCCCTATGTGTCTAGTTTCCAGAACATCAAACCATTTGTCATTTGGAGTTGTGTGCAAAGAGTTATGACCATTATACTGAAGCCTGTCCGGAAGAACCGGAATTTATGCACCGCGATCGCGAAGCCTTTCCCGCGATCGCGAAGGGTAATTTTTGGGCCAGAAATTTGTTCTCCGCGATCGCGAAGCATTTCCCGCGATCGCGATGAACAAAATGCCTGGGCAGAATGTTTTAAAACATTCCAATCGCGAAAATAACCCATTTTTCCACCATTTTTGGTCACTCTTGAGAGCTTTTGGACGGGAAATGAAGGGGTTTCGACTGGGAATCGTTGGAGGTAAGTTTTATGAGTTAATTACATGTTTTTATACAAGAATAATCCATGAAATTCATGAATTTATGGCTAAAAATCAAGAAAATAGGGCTTGGAGCAAAAATCTTAAATTTATGATTTGAAGGGCCATTTGTGGTCCGAATTGAGAGTTCTTGGTATGTACGGACTCGTGGCGAGACGAGGATTCCAGAAATATAAATTTCGTAATTTTTCGGAATGTGGGCCCGGGGCCCGGGTTTTGCCAATTTCGTGATTTTTGGTATTTTTCGAGTTCTTTCGATTGGGTTATGTTCCATTAGCCTATTATGATATATTTGTACTAATTTTGGCTAGTTTCGATGCGCGTGGAGGACGGTTTGAGGAGCAAAGACGCCGCGGGCATGAGTTTTCGCCGGTTCGAGGTGGGTAATACTTGTAAATGATGTCCTAAGGGTTAGTAAACCCCGGACTTGCACATCTTAGTGTTGTGTTGAGGTGACTTGCACGCCGGATAATGGGCGTGGGGTAGAGCACCATTGGGGATTGTGACTTGGTCCGTCCCGCGTAATAAATAATAACACCTAATTGTTTGAAATGAAATTGACGCTTCAATAAAGATATTAATTATCATGAATTGGACTAATTATCATGCTTGGGCTTCACGCCGATTATTTGAATCCTTCAGGGATTGGTATCATTATCTTGATAACACTATGCATATTTTTATCTCAATTTAAAGTTTCAAATGGTATTTTGCTACTCATCATTTTTTTATAAAGTTATGAAAAAACTTGTACATGGTCTTAATGGCATTTCTAGCTGTGAGCTAATATGATACTGTTGCCCGAAGGGCTTTCTTGATTATTTGTTAGA
Source organism: Nicotiana noctiflora (assembly GCA_032618575.1). Lineage (NCBI taxonomy): Eukaryota > Viridiplantae > Streptophyta > Magnoliopsida > Solanales > Solanaceae > Nicotiana > Nicotiana noctiflora. The sequence goes on from JASVEL010005605.1 coordinate 59,584, forward strand.
CTGATTGGGGCCGAGGGCCATATGTTAGGACATGACGATTTATGTGAGCATATGCATACACATGCATGGATCGGACTGCACGCCGCAGTGGTATATGGATCGGGCTGCGCGCCGCAGTAGGTGTGATATTGATATTGCGCTTGGGCTGTAGGAGCCCCTCCGGAGTCTGAACCCCCACAGTGAGCGCGAGCGCCTTTGCATGGATCGGGCTATACGCCACGGCGTCATATGCATTGCATGGCATACATACATTGGTTTACGTGTACTACGTGGCATAACATTTAGCACTCATACATTACTGGAACACATGCATTATTTGCCTTATTGACCAGACCTCCTGGTGGTATTTGTTAAGGAGTGCTGAGCCCGAGGGGCTGATTTGAGTGCAGACCTGCACTGCTTGAGATTGTACCCAGGTATTGGTATGTTATCATGAAAGAAAGAAGCTAAAAATGAGATTTCTAAATAATTTACTCACATATACTGAAAGGGGATAAAATGACAGTTTGTTGAAGTTTAAAGGTAGTTTTGTATTGTGTAGCATGAGATAGTGCTTTGCGTGGTTTCCTTTCCTTCAGCATTATTTACTTTTATTACCGCTGAGTTGGAAGTACTCACACCCGACTCCCTGCACCTTGTGTGCAGATCCAGGTACATCACAGTAGAGCTGATTCTATGGCCGCTCGGGAGTGCATTTGGACAGTCGAGGTAGCTGCCAGCGTCCGCAGGACCTGACTCTCCAGTTTATCCTTATTTTGTTCTATCTATGCCACACTTGTGCACAGTTGTATACACTATCACAGTTTATAAATTTGGGTAGAGGCTCATGACTTATGACTCCCGATTCGGTGGGAGGTTTATACTGGTTTTGGGATATCTATCCTCGATGTGCTAGACGTCATTTCATTATATTATTGTTGTTTATGCCTACAAAGGGTAAAGTGAGAGCTGATAGCTCTGTGTTATGAATGGTTGGTCGGGCTAGCCTAGCAATATGTTGGGCGCCATCATGACCGGGTTTTGGGGTCGTGACAAGTTGGTATCAGAGCCTAGGTTACTAGGCCTCATGAGTCATGAGCCGGTTAGTAGAGTCTCGCGGATCGGTACGGAGACGTCTGTATTTATCCTCGAGAGGCTGCAGAACCTTTAGGAAACACTTCACTTTCTTGGAATTCTTATCGTGCGTACTTGATTCAGCTTGAGATGTAATTCTTGAAATTCCTTCCACACGTTTGTATGCGCACTCGAGCGTTTAGTAATAAATTTGCCTTGATGGCTTGTGACTCCCCGATCGAGGGCAAGATATAATCTTTGTGATTTCATGTTTGGCCAGTTTGAAGGACTTGAGGCCGAATCTTCGCCTATGACTTGAGCACCAAAGTGCTGATTTTGCGAGGTGGAATTATGAACTTGTATGTTCAGTATTGTCCCTAATTGTGGGAATGTCGGCTAGATAGCCAGGTGATGTGTATCATAGTGGAAGGTGTGCTGAGATACTAAATTGAGGCGAAGCAGGTGGGTTATATCTTGCGGAGTGCCCTTAGGTAAGCTGATTCTTATGTATAATTGAAAGGTATTTGACATGTGTTATGATTCGAGCAGGTGCAACGCATGTCAGTATATCAATTTTGATAATATAATTCGTGTAGTATTGAGATTAATGTTGTTGATATACATTGTGATGTCTTGTCGAGTTGTGGACGTGTTGTTAGGATGGTTTTGGTGATTCTCTGGCAGGTGGATAGGCCCAATTACAAAGGAAACTCTGCCAAAATTTTTGAAAAATTTGGGACTTAGTAAAAATTTTGTCGCCTAAAGAGTGGGCTTAACTGTAGTGTGAATGAATGCAAGAATTAGGGAAGAGTTAGAATTTTTGATGATTCGTGTCTCCACAAGCTGGTGAAAGAGTGAGTTTAATCTCACCATGATATTACGACAACAATAAAGTATATGTGTTCTGATAAATATGGCTTCGAGCTAAGTTGGGGAGGTTTCCATTGATTAGTTGATTGCGCAGTTGTATGCTACATTGGTTATGTCTTAAAGTACACTGACGAACCAGTTCTGGTTGCAGAAATTGAGCCGAGAATAGCACGAGTGAAGCAAGATTTTGACAAAGGTTATACGGTGCTTTCGTAGATGTGAGAAAATAATAGTATGTCTTGAGCTGTTGTTGGTAAGGAATGCTCGGTGAATTGAGGAGAATGATGTTTGTTGGTATTTGAATGAGATCATATCCTGTGGTGTCAGGGTGCTAATAAGGCACGAGTGGTTCTGTTTGTTAAGTCTGGTAATTTGCAGTTTCGACAAGAGTGGATGACTCTTGGGAATGTTATAATGTGTTCTAAGATGGTGTATGTGACTAAAGATGGTGTCTTCATTAGAAAAGATCAAGACTTGTGGTATTTTGTGATAACTACGAGACCCTAAGTATCAGTATCAGGAAAGTAGTAGTAACGAATTCAGATTCGCAGGAAGTGCTTCAAAACAAAGTATTATGGAAGGTGATATTTCTGGGAGACATTGGAGAAAGTATTCAGTGGCCTATGAATATTAAAGAATGTGGCCTTATGTTTGAATCTCCTGTGGTGAGCCTGAATTGATGCACTGTAATGCTATAACAAGGAAGAAAAATCATAATAATGATGTAAACCAAATATGAAGGTTGTGATGGTTGCTCTTGTGCGTTATGAAAAACAAATGGGAGTTATTATGGACCTTTGAAAGGTTATCAGACTAAGTTCAATGTGATCAGAATCGGCTTGAAGTCGATGGATAGATTTAATGTGAATAATGGCTCTATATCAGGCCAGATGTGTGCATTTTGTAATGTAGTCCTCATGAAGGAGTAGTTAGGTTAATGCTTTATTGTCAGATATCTTGCGTAGTGATGCCTTACGCCGTGTGATTTGTGAAAAGGCTCAAGAAATTGTTATGTGTTGAGAATCCGCGTAGGGATGATGTTACCTGAGCAGCTTGGCAATTGAAATTCAATTTCATATATCGCACATCAGTTGTGCTTGGTTTTGTAGCTATAACGCTAAATACCCCTCAAGGATGATATTATGAAATTAGCATGCTTATGATCGATATTTGGTATTTGGTTATGATGAGCACATTTGGCTCGATGTGTATCTCCTTATGTGAGATCTGTGTGTGGATCGGGTGGCACGCCGCCATGGGTATGTTAACTGGATCGGGTTGCACGCCGCAACAATGTGATGTTGAGTATAATTTTATATATACTATTTCGTATGCCTTGTTCTTTGTTTTCTAAAGAAAGTCCCCTTTAATGCGTGGAATTGATAATTCATTCGAGAGTTCGTTTTCATTTGTATTGCGTTAGAATCGGCAGCCTATTGGCACTTTGGGGCATCATATGCGATTTATAGTTATGTCCGGAGTGGCTTATTGCCCAGACAGTTCGTACTTGGAAAGACGAGATCATTGAAGTTGAGATCAATGCAATCTGAGTATGTGAAGTGAAATTATAGAACTAAGACCATTGTTTGGCTCAGAAAGAGTTTATAGTTCTTGTAAAGAGTATAGAACTAATAAATTGTTGTTTCGGTAGTAGTTATGAATGTGTTCAGGTCTCATCCGTTGTGTCAACATTGTAAGAATTTGAACAAGACCTGTGTATGTCATACAGAGCATGTGATGTATAGTGATTCCTTCCAAGTGATTAGTTAAAGAATCTTCGGATGATTAAGGAAAATGGTATTGCTAAGTGGAAGTGATTTGATGAGAGTATATGTCTCGGAAAAGGGTAATGTGATTAAACTAATTATATATCAGTAGTATTGCGGCATGTTCTTGTTGGGTCCATTGGTGGTATTCGGGTCTGCTCGGCAGGTAAACATTGAGCATCTGTCATGGGATGAATGATTATCAAATATGTGCGTGTATTGCACGGTGGAAATTGGATTAGGAATGATGATTGTTGTATTATATGGAGTTCTGATGTACAGGCTATGTGGTGATGTTGGAATTCAGACTGATTGTCTTAGTGTTGGGTGATTTTGAACTATTGCATTAAGGGCAACTTCATAAATGCCACGGGTTAAGTGGTGAAGTGCGTTAGAATACATTTTAGCAAAATGATTTATATATTAAAGAATCAGCGGACAGCTGGGAAGGACCATTTTCTTAATTGGGTATTTGAGATGGATGTCAGTGCGGAGGTTGCTATCATTGATCCCATCCCGGTATGGAGGGAATTTTTGAATGCGTTTCTTAATGGTGCATGTATTATGCAGGTTGTGGTTAGGTCGTATTGATTGTGTCATGTCACCGGGATGGTGTGTTTGGTCAAAGGAGATCGTGAGGATCATTAATGAATATAGACAGATTTGATTTCAGCATATTTGATGGATAAATATCGAGATTTTGGTTCAAATTTTGTTATGGTAATTGCCAGAGGATAAATGGCCTCATGAATGGGTGACCTGAGGAATGGATATGGTTTATCGCGTGTTTTATTTACCATTGGCAATATAGGAAAGTGTTGGAATAAGTCTCTAGCTAATAAAAAGGGTTTTCCATCGATATCTAGTTATCGTGGGCAGCTGTTTTGAATGGAAGTTATTGCTGCATGTGTTTGAGTTATGCGGTATAATATATGATTTCACCTGAGGTTGCAGGTATGGATTATTACAGCTGATTCGAGTTTATTCTGAGTAAAAATGTGAGGTTCTGATCTTGTGTAAGATTACAGAAGGTGAAATGTAGTTCTATAGTTTATGGATCAGATGGATTGAGTAATTTCAGCTAAGTTGTGTTGTCGGACCTATATGAGATAGGGTGACGTGGGATCACCGCGGGTTATATGCGGGGTAAAGTTATTTAACTATTGGTGAACTTCTAGAACAACTCCGGGTCCGCTCGAGGACGAGCGTTTGTTTAAGTTGGGGAGAATGTGACGACCCGACCCGTCGTCTCAGGTGTAACCGCCCCGTGTTTCCCATATTATGTTGCCTTATGTTTCATTATCAGTTTTGTGTGCGTTAGAATTAAATTGGAGTAATTTTGTTAAGAAATGAGAAACTTAGTCTCTTTTAAGAAGACTTAAGTTGGAAAAGTCAACCGGATGTTGACTTATGAGTTAGAGTGCTCGGAATCGAATTTTGATGATTCGGTTAGCTCCGGATGATGAAATGTGACTTAGGAGCGCAATCAAAAGTAATTTTGGAGGTCCGGTGAAGAAGTTAGCATATTTTGGCGAAGTTAGTATTTTGGCGAATTCCGGTTGATAGGTGATATTTTGATCCGGGAGTCGAAATGGAATTCTGAAAGTTGTAGTAGCTTCGTTAGGTGATTTTGGACTTGTCCGCAAAATTTCAGGTCATTCGGACGTCATTTGGTTGGGTTTCGAATTGAATGTGAATTTTGAAAGTTAAAGTTAAACATAAGCTTGAATTTGTTGAAAACGGACGATTTTGATGTTAACGATAGAATTTTGATGATTGGAACAAGTTTGAATAAGGTTATAGGACATGTTGGTACTTTTGATTGAGGTCCCGGGGGCCTCGGGTGAGTTTCGGGGTGGTTTCGGACCATTTCTAAGCCATTTTGAACTGCTGGTTTTTGGCTACAGCAGTGCTCTATGCGATCGCGGGGATTTGGTCGCGATCGCGGTGAGTAAAATCTGAGAAAAACATTAATGAATCGCGATCGCGTAAAGCTCTTTGCGATCGCGAAGAAGAAATTTCTGTCGCGCAGGTCCTACTTCGGAAGCTCATATCTTTTTATCTACAAGGAATTTTGAGGTGATTCAAAACCGAAAGTTGTAGTTCATCTTGTCTAGTTTTCAAAAAGATAAAGAAATAGTGATTTGGATGTCGGTGTCAAAAGTTATGGATATTACAATATAGGCTGTCCGAGGAGGATCTTTAATACATATGTATGCATTGGGAAGCATATATCACACAATTTATAAGGATTCAGGAAATGAGCAACAAATGAAAGTTATAGCCCTATGTGTCTAGTTTCCAGAACATCAAACCATTTGTCATTTGGAGTTGTGTGCAAACAGTTATGACCATTATACTGAAGCCTGTCCGGAAGAACCGGAATTTATGCACCGCGATCGCGAAGCCTTTCCCGCGATCGCGAAGGGTAATTTTTGGGCCAGAAATTTGTTCTCCGCGATCGCGAAGCATTTTCCGCGATCGCGATGAACAAAATGCCTGGCAGAATGTTTTAAAACATTCCAATCGCGAAAATAACCCATTTTTCCACCATTTTTGGTCACTCTTGAGAGCTTTTGGACGGGAAATGAAGGGGTTTCGACTGGGAATCGTTGGAGGTAAGTTTTATGAGTTAATTACATGTTTTTATACAAGAATAATCCATGAAATTCATGAATTTATGGCTAAAAATCAAGAAAATAGGGCTTGGAGCAAAAATCTTAAATTTATGATTTGAAGGGCCATTTGTGGTCCGAATTGAGAGTTCTTGGTATGTACGGACTCGTGGCGAGACGAGGATTCCAGAAATATAAATTTCGTAATTTTTCGGAATGTGGGCCCGGGGCCCGGGTTTTGCCAATTTCGTGATTTTTGGTATTTTTCGAGTTCTTTCGATTGGGTTATGTTCCATTAGCCTATTATGATATATTTGTACTAATTTTGGCTAGTTTCGATGCGCGTGGAGGACGGTTTGAGGAGCAAAGACGCCGCGGGCATGAGTTTTCG